>OX359285.1:9291730-9891730 GCA_947179155.2 Hedera helix | reverse complement strand
AACCAGTTTATTAATCAATCTGAAGAAGATGAACAACAGTTATCTCCTACCCAATCAGACTTTGAAACAAAATCAATAAATTCACAATTACTTGTAATTACAAAAAAAATTAAAATTAATTGGCAAAACCTAATTAGTGATTTTAATTCTAAAGAAAACAAAATTAAAAGACATTAATTCAGAGAAAATCATAATCATGATGATAGAGAAAAAGTTATAAGTAAATGGAAACAATTTGTTAAAAAATAAAAAAGTTAACATTACATTTTTCACTTGGTATGAAAAAATATTATGGTAAGTGTAATGTTATAACTAAAAGTCATTGGATTAAAGAAGATAAAACAAAAATTTCTTCTAGTCACCCTCCTTTAGAAACAATTTTAATACCTGTAAAGAGTAATACTGTTATTGCCAGCCCTTTTAAAATTTTTGATAACAATAATGATGAAAAGAAAATAATTGAACAAAACAATTTTACTAACCAGTACTTAGTAATCCTAGGTAAACAGTTAGATAAAATTGAAGATCAAATTGAAACACAACCAGGTAATAAAGTAAAAAAACAAATTGATGAACCTCTACTAAGTTTACCAGAACAGAGAATAGGCCTAGGTCTACCTAAAAAAGACCAAGAAATTGTTAGAACTCTAGATAAATTATTTATAAAATTAGACAAACCAGAAACTAGCGATCCTAAGACTTTAAGAGTCATAGGTAAAAACACCAGTCAAAGTGAAGAGGATAGTAGTGATTCTACTATCCATGAAATTGAAAAGCAGTTCAATAAATTAACCTTTAAAAATTCAAATCATACGAGTCTAACAAAAAATTGGTATTTCAGACCAACCCCTCCTGACTTACAGTTAGAAGAAAGGAATTTGGATAATTAATTTTCTGTTTCTACTAATAAAATGTATGAATGAAATATTGATGGTTTAAGTGAAAAACAAATATTAAATAAATTAAACCACATGTCAATGGTTGCAAACAGTTATATAACATCTTTCCAAAATTTAAATCAACCAGAAATTGTTGAAATATTAACTGTAGGATTTACAGGTATACGTAGGTCATGGTGGGAAAAACACCTTACTGAAGATTCTAGGTATAATGTAATTCATGTTGTTCAAAGGAATGATGAAAGTTATCCTATATTTGTTGAAAATGTAGGATATGGTTCTCCTGATGGAGTAAATACTTTAATATTCACCATAATAAAACATTTTATTGGAACTCCCAGTAACATCACTGAAAGAATACATGACCAATTAAGTAACCTTACTTGTCCTACTTTAAGTGATTTTAGATGTTATAAGGATGTGTTTACCTCTAGAGTCATGTTAATAAATGACAGTAACAAACCTTTCTGGAAAGAAAAATTCATTAATGGTCTTCCCAGTCTTTTTGCTCATAAAATCTGTGAAGAATTAAGTAAAGATTTAGGTTTTATTGATTATGACAATTTAGCCTATAGTGATATAATAAGTCAAATTCAGAAAACAGGTCTTAAAATATGTATTGATTTTAAGATCAGTAAACAAACTAATAAAGATAAAAATAAAGCTAAATATGAATTAGGTACCTTCTGTGAACAATATGACTTACCACCTATTGCCCCTTCTAGAAGAAAATCTAAATATAAATTTAGTAAAAACGAAATTTTTTAAAAATATAAGAAGAATCGCTTCAAAGATGATTATTATAGAAAGTCACCAAAACAGTTAACTTATAAAAAATTCAGTAAAAAGAAAACCCCTAATTTTTTTTTTGATAAAAGTAAAATTATTTGCCATAAGTGTGGAAAACCTGGTCATTATAAAAATGAGTGTAAAATAAAAGAAAAATTAACTCAATTAAAAATATCTAATGAAGACACTAATCAAATATTAGAATTAATGAGGATTGAAAATGATTACAGCAGTACTTATTATTCTGATATACCATCTCAATCATCAGATAATTCTAGTAGTAGAATTGATATTGAAAGTGAAAATAGTCAAAATGTAACGTTTGGATGTGCAAATAATTGTGCTGATAATGTTGCGATAAAAGATTAAATGTATTAAACAAAGAATGAAGAAGAACAAAGTTTGTTAATAGATTTAATCAGTAAAATAACTGATCCTCAATTAAAAAATCAGTATATGAATAAATTAAAAAATTTGTTAATAACAGAGAAAAATGAAAATAAGATAAATAAAAATATTGAAAACCCTATTTTCAGTCTAAGTAAAACTTTGGAAAAATCTAAAAACCTAATTAAAGAGGTAATTGTGGCTGATTTAAACCAAGAGGTTAATAAATTGAAAAAAGAAATTTCAAAAATTAATGAAGAAATTCCTAAGTTAAAGCTTGAAATTAGTAAAATAAAAGATAAAAATGATATTAATGTTCATGATTCTTCAGATGAAGAGCATCCTGAAACTTCAAATAATGAAATTTTGGGATTTTCAAATAATGAAATTCTACTTGAACAAGGAAATTCTTTAAACAAACTAAAAGATATTACCATCCAAAAATGGTATACTAATGTCACTTTAGTAATTAATAAAACTTTTATTATTGAACTCCCCGCTTTAGTTGACACAGGTGCTGGTTTAAATTGCATTCAAGAAGGCCTTGTACTAACAACCTATTATGAAAAAATCAGTGAAAGATTAAGTTCTGCCAATGGTAGTAAAATGGAAATAAAATATAAATTGCTTAAAGTTCATATTTGTCAAAATGGTGTATGCTTTAAAACATCATTTGTTTTAATTCGCAACATGACGGATACAATTATTTTAGGTCTACTATTTATATATCTATTGTATCAATTTACTATCAATACAAAAGGTATAACAAGTCAACATTTAGGGCAGAAAGTTGTTTTTAATTTCATTACTGAACCTAAAGAAAGAGATTTAAAAATAATTCAAGAATAGTCTATTTCTAAACAATTAAATATTTTAAACAATAAAAGAAGCCATTTAAAATATTTAAAAAATAAAATTAAATATAAAAAAGTTGAAGAACAGTTAAAGAATATTAATTTCCAAAATAGAATTAAAGAATTTAATAATACTTTAAGTAAAGAAGTTTGTTCTAATCTTTCTCGTGCTTTTTGGCATAGAAAGAAACATATTGTTAGGCTACCTTATGCTAAGGAATTCAGAGAACACTTAATTCTTACTAAGGCTAGACCAATACAAATGAATAATGAACAAATGGAATATTGCAAATCTGAAATTAATGATTTACTCAGTAAAAATTTAATTAGAAAAAGTAAATCTCCTTGATCTTGCCCAGCTTTTTGCCCATCTTTTTATATAAATAAGAATGCTGAAAAAGAAAGAGAAACACTCAGGCTAGTTATAAATTATAAACCTCTAAACAAGGTACTTGAATGGATCAAGTACCTTTTACCAAATAAAAAAGACTTAATTAATAGATTAAACCAGACAGTCGTCTTTAGTAAATTTGATTTAAAAAGTGGATTTTGGCAAATCCAAATTCATGAAGAAGATAGGTACAAAACAGCCTTCACTACTCCTTTTGGTCATTATGAATAGAACGTAATGCCTTTCGGTCTTAAGAATGCACCTAGTGAATTTTAGAATATCATGAATGATATTCTAAATCCTTTCAGTTATTTTGCAATTGTTTACATTGACGATGTTCTTATTTTTTCAAATTCAATTGAAGAACGTTGGAAACATTTGAATTCATTCTTCAATACAGTCAAAACCAATGGTTTGGTTTTATCCCCAAGTAAATGGTCAATTTTTCAAACAAAGATCAGATTCCTTGGTCATGACATCCAATATGGTCTAATTAAACCCATTGATAGAGCTATCCAATTTACAGACAAATTTCCTGATGAAATCCTAGACAAAAACCAACTTCAGAGGTTTTTAGTATCTCTCAACTATATAGGAGAATTCTACAAAAATATGCGTAAACATTGTAAGCCTTTATTTGAAAGACTTCAAAGTAATCCTCCTCCTTAGACTCCTGTTCATACAACAATCATCCAAGAAATTAAAAAGCATGTCAAGTCACTTCCATGCCTTGGCATATCAAATCCTTCTGCATTTAGGATTGTTGAAACTGATGCCTCTGAATTTTGCTTTGGAGGAATCCTTAAACAAAAATTAACCCCTACATCTCCTGAACAACTTGTTTGTTTTCATTCTAGTGCATGGGATATTACACAAGTAAATTATTCTACCATTAAAAAAGAGACTTTATCTTTAGTATTATGTATTAATAAATTTCAAAATGATTTATTAAATCAAAAATTTCTTGTAAGAATTGATTGTAAATCAGCAAAATATGTTTTAGAAAAAGTTGTTCAAAAGTTCAAAATATAGCTTTTAAACAAAATTTTGCTATATGGCAATCACTTTTAAGTATCTTTGAGTTTGACATTGAATACATTAAAGGCAGTGAGAATTCCAGATTTCCTTACTAGGGAATTTATTATAGGTATAAAATGAGTGGGAGAGGTACAGGTACAGATCCTCACAGAGGAGGCCGAACAGGTCAAAACAGTCAGCACAGAGGAATTATGATTCCTCACCCAGTAATTTTAGCTCCAGCGTTGGAGGCAGTCAATAGGTTCCAAGTCCTTGACCGTTCAAACCCTATACCTTTTAACATGGTCCTAGCCAGTAACCCAAAGCCAATTGACCCTTTTTGTAGCCCTTAAACACAAAAATTCAATCCCAGTAACCTAGGCCCAAAGTCAGAATATATTCTTTCGTTTGAGTTAAACCTGTTTTATATTGAAGAACACATGAAGCCCAAAAATGACCCAATCCAATTAGCTAGCTAGTTTATTCCCCTGGATGGCATTTTATCCCATTTGCCCCTTATAAATTACTTTCTTATTATAAGGACATATTAATCCAGACAAAGTCAATAGTCATTAAGCCCATTTACTAAAAGAATGATAACACCAAGGTCTTATACCATTCTTTTTACATTAAACAAATTTAATCCATGTCTGATTGGGGATCACACCATTCTGATCTTCAACCATTAATTAACCAAGAATTACATTTTTCTTTTTATGATTATATGCCTGACATAAGATTTTCTTGTACCAAAATCCTTCTTTCAGTCATTCGTGGTTTTTACAATTCGACCACAAGTTTAAGAGTCAAATCCCTTTTTGGTTCACTGTATGGTGGTCTAGATATGGACCAACCATGTCTGTCTTTCCCAATTCACTCCAAGCACAAGTCACACATTACAGTAAATCAAAATACAATCCCAAATTTGAAGGTATCCCAGTACTGCTTCAGTTTACTAGTGAATACAAAATCTCTTGGATTTTAAAATGGCAGTATAACCTCAAAACCCCAGTCATTGAGTCAACCTTCCAGTCATCAAGTTTCTCTTTGGTAAAAGTTACAGACCACAATCAAATTCAAATGATAATCCACATTTTCTTTGTCAAATAATGGGATAAATTTGATATTAACAAGATCACAGATCAAGTCCAAAAAGAATTCTCAATTAAACTAGTCAATACTCCTCAACGTAAAGATAAAGGAATTAAAAATCTCAGTCCTTCAAGTTCCATCAATTTATCAGACATCCAAGAATTAAAATTTCTATCCCAAGCAATTAATAAAAGAGTCGGAGAACTTTATGAAGAAAATAAATCAGAAAAGACTCCCAGCTCTTCTAAAGGATCAGTAAACACAGACCCCTATGGTAGTAAATCTCTCCAAGATCTTTTTGCATGATTAAAGGGACCTAGTCAAGACACCTCTCGGAAAAAAGAAATCAAAAGTTGTCATTTTTTCGACAGCTTTTACTATTCATCTACAGTAAAAGCAAGATTCCAGCTCAATCAGTCACTATTCATCTACAGTTCCTCCGCGTGAAGCTACAGTCAACCGAAAAGTTACTATTCATGAACAATGCCGTCACAATAAGCTGCAGTCGCCATCTTGATGCTTATAAAAGAAAGCAAGCGTCTCAGTTCATTTCAAGTTTTTTACTTTCTCTTTCGAAGAATTCTCTCAGTCAAATGTATTTATAGTTAAGCTATTCAAACTTCGGATTTCTGAAGTTCTAATCTGTAAGTTATTTCAGTTAATGTAATTTCAATGCAGTATATTAGATTCTCATTTCAGTGATAATTCCGCCTTCATGACTGGTTTAAGTTAAAGTTTATTATATTTATATTATATATTAAATCCGCCTAATGGTATCATATATATATATATATATATTATCAGGATATATTTAAATAATATATATGTAATGTAGTTCATATATTTATGAGTTATGTTTTTACTTATGTGTCTTATGACTGGCGACTGCTTTGCTATGGACTGTGGTTAATATATATAATATATGTCTTTTTTTTTTACTATATTACTGTATTCTACGACTACAACAATGATTGATGACTGATGCATTGTTGTACTATGTTAGTATGCTTATAATATGGTTATAAATTATATTTTGCAGAATGTTAAATGGCCGAAAGTTCGGGAGCGAAGGGTTATGATCCAAGTAAGGATCCTAAAAGAAAGGCAAAGTCTAAGGATCTGGGGTGGAAATATGGATTTTGGCCGGAATTGAGCAATAAAAATCTCGTGCAATGTATACTCTGGGGGAAAAAAGTTTATGGAGGAATCAAGAGATTCAAGTAATATCTTACTGGTAGGTATGGGTATGTCCCCAAGTGTTCTCGAACTACAACAAAAATTTCAAAAGAGATGCATCAAGCAATAATGAATAACAAAAGGAACAAGCCAATTCAATTTGATGACACTGTCGAAATAAAAGAAATCCAGTCATCTAATGTTCCAAGCCATGCATCCACTCCTTCCGACCCTACCCATACTTCCTTTCTAGCTATTCCAAGTTCTGGGACTGCATCTAAAAAGATGAAGACTGCATTTCAATTCACTAAGTCACAACCACAACCAAAACCAAAGACGGTTGAAACTCTATTTAGGAAATTTCCTGAAGAAGTTGTGAACGAAAGGCATTGCAAAGGTCCAAATCAAACAACTTTGGAGAATCGTCTATGCTCACCGGAAGAGAAAGATAAAGTTCACATGCACATTGTCAACTAGTTTTATGAGTGTGGCATCCCTTTTAATGCAGCGAACGCAAGAAGTTTTGAGGTGATGGTTGAGGCTATCGGGCAATATGGGTCGGATTTGAAGCCTCCTTCGTATCACGAGTTAAGAGTTCCTCTTTTAGGGAAGGTAAAGACTAAAATAGAGGAACTGCAAGAGAAGCACAAAACTTCTTGGAAGGAGTACGGTTGCACTCTTATATCAGACGGATGGACAGATAGGAGATGAAGGCACTTGATAAATTTTCTTGTTAATAGTCCTGTAGGGACTTACTTTATGGAATCAGTTGATGCTTCTAGTCAATCTCAGGATGCAAGCATGTTGACAGATTTACTTGATGAGAAGATCAACAAGATTGGGGCTGAGAATGTTGTGCAAGTAGTGACAGACAATGCCTCCAATTATAAGGCAACTGAGCAAATTTTAATGGGGGGAGACCTACTTTGTTCTGGACACCATGTGCAGCTCATTGCCTAGACCTTATGCTAGAGGATATAGGCAATTTGAAACAATTTGAAGCAATTTAAGTCTATAATTGGGAGGGCAAAAAAAGTAACAACATTCATTTATAGACATGGTCGCCTTCTTGATACGATGAGGAGCAAAACAAATGGGAGGGACCTTGTGAGATTGGAAGTCACTCGATTTGCTACATCTTTTATGATCCTTTAATGCTTGTGTAAGTACAAGGATGCTTTGAGACAATTATTCATTAGCGATGATTGGACACATTCTAGGTTGTCAACTAAAGAGGCGGGAAAAAAAGTTTACGATACAATTGTTTCTTCTAGTTTTTTGCGTGTGGCTGAAGATTGTATTAGAGCCTCACAACCATTACTTGTTGTCTTGAGGATTGCGAATTCAGATGAGAGGCCAGCTATGCCTGAGATTCTTGCTGCGATGGAATTTGCAAAGAATAAGATCAAAGATGCCTTTAATAACAAACAAAGGCTATACAAGAAAGTGATTGATATTATCGAGCGAAGATGGGAATACCAAATGGAGCAAAATTTATATGGGGCAGCATTGTTTCTAAATCCGGGAAAATATTTTGACATCAAAGAGGATGAACAATCTGGTCTAGCTTACAAGTTACGTAACAACTTCAATGATGTTCTTTCAAAAATGGTTCCCGACCAAGTTTTGGCAGACAAGATAAACGACCTAGCTGATGTCTATAAATCTTCTCGTGATGACTTTTCTAAACCCATGACGATTAGGCAACGAAAGACAAAAAATCCTAGTAAATATTTTAAATTAATTATAAAGTTTACTTTAAGTTTTATAATTTAAACTATATATGATTTTTTACATCTGGTGTAGTTGATTGGTGGAATGCTTTTGGCGGTTCTGCTATTAAGCTTACAAAGTTTGCAAAGCAAATTCTCGGCCTTTGTTGTTCTTCTTCCGGTTGTAAACACAATTGGAGCACTTTTGAGTTTGTAAGTATTTAGTAATTAAATATCTTGTATTTAATATTAATTAGTACATGACTAAATCTATAAATATTTTATATAATCTTTTGCTTAATATTTTTTTAAACATAAATTTCAGATTCATACGAAGAAGAGAAATAGGTTGGAGCATCAACGGTTAAATGATTTGGTGTATGTGCAATACAATCGCCGAATTATTGATAGGTTCCAAAAGAGGTGCGAACTTGGAAGAAACTTTGATACATTAGTCCTGGAGGATTTCGATGGGGGTAATGAGTGGATCACACCCGAGCAAGATGTAGTTCATCATGGAGATAATCTTAAATGGGAGGATGTTGACAGAGCAATTGGTGTATCCGATGCCACTGATGTTCACAATATTCGTAGAGCGGGTAATGTTACTAATGTCTACTCACAACGTGGTGGTGTTTCGACTTCGAGGAAACCGAGAATAAGAGTTGTGAATGACTCTGATTCTGATGTTGGAGAAGAGGAGGAAGGCCTTCCTAATGATGATGAGAATGTAGATGATGATTATGGCCGAAGAGTAACTACTATTTCGAGTGATGATACCACTGTTAGGAGAGAGAATGATGATTTGATCTTTGATGATTTTGCGTGATAGCTTTAGTGAGCTTTTTATTATGAAAAAAATGAGACTTTTGAGTAGAAGAATTCTGAGTTTTTAGGATTTCGTTTTTATTTCTATATTATGTTTGTTTTTGACAATGTATCAATGAATATGTCTTTATCATATTAAGGATAGTTGTTTAATGTTATGATATGATTATATGCTTTATCTTAACAGTGTTTGTTTCCTTGTTATGGTATTCTATATATACAATATTAAAACTTAAGAAACTAAACATAAATTTAAGAATTGTATTGAATTAAACTAAATATTACAAAAGTATCACCATTTATATAATTTAAAGTTGATACAATCATACAAGTTCAAAAAATTACAACTATAGTAAAATTATCATTTTGACTTGATCTTGTTCACTCCTTGTTGTGTGGTGATATGCTAAAACCTGTATCATGAATATGGTAAATCATTAGTAATATAAATATATAAATATTCATATAAATGTTAAATTATATATAATTTTATAGGTATAAAATTTATATTGTTAACGACTTGTCGACTTGTGGACGACTAGTTGGGCGCCTTATCGCCTAAGCGCTTAAGCTCCCGGCTGTCGTCTCGCTTTGACTTGTCGCCTTGATAACTATGGACGAAACAGGGATAAGACGAAAAAGTTTTTTCGACTTTTTGATCGTCTAACCGTTCTTTGAGAAATGGTTGTCAAAAACACTATTCATTGAAAAATATGCAAAGTCTGTTGAACTTTTTACTTCACAGAATAGTGTTTACACGGAACAAAACTCAATAATGTCAGACTTTTAATCAATAAAGGTCAATTAAACCGGAATACTTAAAAATGAACTAATTTCGTTGGAAATGAACTAGAGGACTAACTGATTTAGTTAGACCGTATAATACAAAAATTATACGAAAATTATATAAAAATTATACGAAAATAATATGAAAATAATACGAAGAAAATACGGATGATGTAAGCATGGTGTAACGATGATGCAATCCCTAAAAGAATATTCCAAAAATATGCTTTAGATATTTTGTAAAATGTAATGATTACTTAGATATTTTAAGAGAATATTCCAAGAATATGCCAGGTTGCAAAGTTTAATAAGCCGAGTTAAAAATGGGATTAATGAAATTTTGGTTTTCCTATAAATAGCAAGCTAGTTCATTCATTAAGCTTATTAGTTTTCAAAGCTTAAATTCAAGTATCAAAGTTATACTCCACATAAGAGTAAGTTCTTGAGAATTGATTGCAAATAAATAGTTAAAATTTGTAATTACATAAGGTACAATTTTCTAGTTGTTATAATGTTCAATTTTCTTTCTTCTCAAGTGTTAATAAAGCTTAAGAACGTGAGTCGTAGTTATGTACGATTGTTGTTCTCTGTGTTTTTCACGCGTTCTTGAGCATTTCTTCATTTTTATAGTAGTTATAATGTCGAATTTCAATTCATAGTTTAAAAGTTCTAGAACATACGTCATAGTCATGTACGATTGTCGTTCTTCGTGTTCTTTGTGTGTTCTTGAACAATAATTATAAATTATTATAATTAAGTAGACAAGTCGATATAATGACCAAATTTTGTCAAATATAAAGTGTCATAATCACATATGCAAGTAGTTATAATACTTCAATTATTTCAAGTATGAATCCAAAAGCTCAAGAACATAAGTCGTTACTATGTACAATTTTTCGTTCTTCGTATTCTTCATGTGTTCTTGAGCAAAAATCATAATTTTCTACATAAGTAGGTTTATGATTTTGTAATTTAGTGTTATAAAGTTGTAAAACATGATGGCCTAGCAAATTAATGCTTGTGACATCATGTTTTAGCAAGCTAAACCAAGAACGAGGAAACTTATTTTTTCATGTTCTTGAGTAAAAGTAATATATCGTACATAAAAAGGTTTATGATTTGTAGTTTTTATGTTATAAAGTGTTATTGAGTCTTATAATATGGTATCTTAATCAATTAAAACTACTGGTACCATGTTTTACATGGTTAATCCTAAAAATGTTGTTCAAAGTATGATTACTAACTGTTTTAGCCAATTTCCGAAAATTTAAAGTCAGAATCTGCCTTAGCAACCTAAAACAAAGTTGTAGATTATGAAATTCTAATGAATTTGATTTCAAGTATCACCTCAAAATATTTTCGTATGACAAAGTTATGGCTGTTACCATAAAAGAGGTCAAAGTTGAAAATTTTAAGGCACCATTTGAGTTTGGGCACTTAAAATTGTGATTTTGAGTTTGTTGCATAATAAAAATGATTCCGCTAATGAAAATAGTCTAATTAAGTTATTCTAAGACTTAATAAGAAGGAAAATTTGATAAACTAACATTCGGGTACGCATAATCCGTTTTGTAGGGTTTTAACGCTCCGTCGAGAAGCCCTAGTTTCGATTTGAGACAAGTTCTAAACCTTTATGTGTTATTAACATGTTCTAAGATAGATCATGTTATTATGTGATAATTGATATGTGAAAGTACATGAATAAATGTCTTATATGATTAAATGATTAAGTGCTAGTTCTTGATCTACTGTTAAATGTTAATTGATATTTGATGATGCATATGAGTATGCATAAAATATGTTTATTGTTAAACATAAATTAATAATCTGAGATGTATATTCAGTCAAAGTATGTTAAAGTTTATATAAAAGTATAAACTGTGTATGTGATAATATATTAGACTTGTTAAGCCGTTGTGCTCATTTTTGCGAATAAAATTTATTTCCAGATTAAGAAGAATGATAAGAAGATCACGAACGTAAAGAAGAAGCGTATATTAGGTTTCATGTTTTATTTACTTGTATCTGTATAAAGTCATAAAGATTGTTGTAATACGAACAAGCAAACCGTGTAACTGAATATTATGAAATGATATTATTATAATATCATCAAATGTTGTTATGTCTTTACTTTGATATAACTTAGAATTGTTAAAGAACTATAAATCTGAGTGAGTGTATTGTGGACTGATCATATTATGTCGATACTCTGAACTTCAGATAGATAGTAAAACATTAATACAGTATTGATAATGAACTACTTATCAGAATGAGGATGATAAATAATATTTGTGAGTATTGTACGCATCCGAAACATGATTAATCGATGTGAAATGGTCAAATTCATCGTTAGGATTTTCGGACCTAAGTACAAACTTGTTATTACTATTTTGAATGCCAGATAAGTAAGAATATTTATATAAAGAGATATCACTATAACGAAATGTGTTTCGAGTGAGGGTTTTAATTAGTTGGGTATGTTCTGTACGGAAATAGAATTTTGCACCAGACAAAGATACAAATATTTGTCACGGATAAAGATGCAAACATTTATCACGGACGAAAATACAAACATTCATCGCGAGATTTTCTGTTCTAAATAATCGTCCTAATGATTTAATGCCATGAATTTTGGATATGTGAAGTTATAGGATATTTAAATTTTAAAGTTAAAATTGAATCGTTACATATGGTGTTATCCACTTATACGAATGAACTACAAGTTGATACATTTATAAATAATGAGATCTAAATCAAGTTAAGATCCAGTGACTAAGTTAAGAAATTTTTTAATGTATAGTCTAAAATAAACTAATTCAATTAATATGATTATGAGATCATTGGTTAAGTTGATAAATATATGAAGTTTAACACACAAGGTCTGTCGTAGTGAGTGCGAGAATTTTGGGGACATTATAAATAGTCTTAAGTCCAGATTTAAAAACAAATAAGATACTTAGAATTAATAATTTTATCCCAAATGTAATTTTTGTAAATAAACATAACCTTGGGATTATAATCTCAGAAATATAATCCTTAATTCTTTTCTGTTATAGTTTTCATTGAAGAATGAAAATTTTGCATTTGGTTTGAATACACATGGATCAATATGCAGTTTGCTAGGCTGGCTGGCAAGAGTATATGGTAAACTCTGTATGGATAATAAAATCTGGATGCACTTTTAGTATGATATCCCATATGGTATTTTGTCTGTGGGACAAGTTAAATTAACCAAGAGCGTATACTTCTCCTAGAAGGCAAAAGCACACTACAGACAATACAATAAATTCCCAACCTCAAGATTTACATGATCGAGTATATTTGTTTCAAGATATTCTTTTGTTTTTTGGCATTGAGTTTTTAAGATATTAACCTTTTGTCGGGAAGCAATGTATCGTTTTTGGTTGACAGTGAATAGTGTGGTGAGATTTAATGGGATGGAAGGCCATAGATCTTGCTATCCCTTTTGAAAAACTATGTATTTTGACAGTGCCTCACATGTTTCCCTTCCCGACTATTCTGTATGATATAAAATTTCTGGTGTTAAATGTTTGAACAGTATGTTGAGGAGAATGAAAGGCTGAGAGCCATATTAGGAGAATGGAGTACCCGAGCAGCAAAGGTATGTTACCATTTGCTTCTCTTTAACTTGTCCGTGATACCTTGAACCTACGCTATTCACTTCAGACTCACTGCTGCATATGCTAACATCTGGTGCATGGATATGTAGCTTGAACGAGCATTGGAGATTGAGCGGAAGTCAAACTTGGAGCTCCAGAAGACGATATCGACACTGAAAAGTAAAACAAAGCATGAATTTGTGGAGCCAATTTAGCAGCGTGTGGTTAATCACAAATACGTTTGACATGTGTGTTCAATGTACAGATAAGTCGGTTCATGAAATTCCCTTTTCTTAAAAAAAGTTAACAACGATCTTATATTTTTGATGTACTTATAGATCGCAGTTATCCTCCTGCTGCTATTTACAAGCTAAGCTTTCAATCATATATGCAAAGGTAAAAATGAGACTGACTCTGGAAGAGATGTAATACCCACCAATTCAACAAAAACTTGTTGCAATGCCATATTACAATGATTATGGTTAAGATTGATTAAATTTGAAAATTCTGTCCAAACAAACTTAAATCATTAGCAGTACAATCCATTACAAGCAATCCCTCGTTGATAGATAGCTCACTTACAGCTGCAAACAATATGATCATTTCCCTTATAGTTAAACCACTTATATCTTGATTTATAAAGTTAGGATATTTAACAAGTCTTTCTTTTTCTTCTTTCTAACAACACTGTGTCCCTACAAATCAGATGATGAGAGGTAAGAACTTAAACCGAGTACTACAGTAAATAAGCCTCTGGTGCTCACAAAAATACATATCAAGTGCAATAACAAGAAACAATTATTAAGAAAGCAAGCCTATTATTGCATACCATACAAAGTTTCATCAATCTTTTCCTCATCTGCCAGTCTCTATGTCATCAAGTATAACCACATGGCATCAATAATAAGAGGGGTTCCTCAGCAGTCCAATTTGGCAGGTCGATGCAGTTGAAGCACTGAATCAATCAGACTTTCCCGCTTCTAATTAAGATCTTTAACGCATCGACACCATAGTTGAGAGAGATTAGGAAGATACTCAAGAATTTCTATACAACACTTTCTCCAAGAGGGCCTGGAATATCCGCCTGTTTAATTCAATGCTTGTATCAGTAACAAGAGGGTGCTTGTAAAGATGACGAGTTGTAGATTATTTTTATATCTATTACTGTCTATTTTCAGTGTGGTTATTGGTGATGATAAAGTAAGTTTTGCTATTGACATATATATAGTTGTGTCAAACAATCTGAAATAACGTCGTTTTAGTTAATAAAACTGTGAATTGATAAATTATCAATAATGAAAATTATATTTCCACTTAATGAAATACCTATGCCAGCATAATGTATTAATATATTTTGTCATTTTCATGATTCGCCGCCTTGTTCGGAATATCCGAATATTTTCCAAACAAAACCTAAATGTTTCAGCACTAATTAATATGCATGCAAGTTATGAACAAATTAGCCAAAAGAATAACATTGTTATACATTTTACTTATAGCCGGGAGGGAGGGAGGGAGGGGGAAACCATTCAAATTTGAGGGGTTTGTGAAAATAAAACCATCATACTAATAGGAAATGAAACAATTAACACCAATTTAGCAAGGAAAAACCCTAGATAAAAGCACATTAGGAAGCATTAATATGTGTTTTTATTTTAAAATTTTTAAAGTACCAAGTATTAGCTTTCTGCATTTATGTTGAACCAATCATGACATGTATATTACAAGTATTTTTTTCTCTTAGGCTATATTTGTTTGTAAAAAATATACTTAAGATTAGACTATTTGTATTAATTTAATAGACTATTTTATCTCATAATGGGAGATTAATAGTCTTTTAAATAGTCCTATAGACTATTTTTTATCATCTTAAGGCCATTTATATGGGATTATATAATCTTATGAAAAATATGAGATTAATAATCACTCTTATTTTAAGCTATTAAATAATTTTATGAGACTAATAGTATAACATTAACGGATTATTAATCCACCATCATTGATAAAATAATTCGAAATAGTGTTAAATTAAGGTATATAGTCTAATTTTAAATATATTTTTTGTAAACAAACGTAGCCTTAAAGAATTTAAAATTTATCATCCAATGATTGATAGCTAGGTTAAGCGGTTTAGGTGGCCATAGAAATGATTAATTGTAAACTGCGTATTCGAATAAAATTTTATTGTTATCTTATTTAAATAAAATTTAGAATGTTTCCCTTTAAAGGATTATAAATGCGAATCCAACCGCGATAAATATTGGTAAAAATTGGATCATGTCATCAGTTTCCTTCATGTTGAGGTCGGGTTTTTTTTTTCTTTTAAAAGAAAAATTATTGGCAAGTATGAGGCGATTTTTAAAAAAACCACCTTATGTCGATATAATTTTGAAATTTTATTTTAAAGGTAGGCTAAATAGATACATTAGTCGTTGGCAAGAATTTAAATAAATATACTAACTCATCTAAATTTTTAAATTTTAATGAAAGAATTGACTCATTAGTGATATCTTTCGAGTTTTAGAAATCGTTATTTAAGAAGTTGTTTTCTCGATGGTCATATATGTATAAATTGAAAGGAAAATAATATTTTGAACGTCTCACAAAGGCATGGCTTTTGGGCTTTACGACAAGAGCTAGACGGTTGCAGTGACGGATCCAAGATTATTCCCGCAAGGCACGGGTAAAGCGATTCAAGATTACATGAGACCACTGCTGCATTTGCCACATGCTACATTTCTGGTAACATCGCCATTCGCCACCGCCGCTATCATTGCAATAAAACAACCCCACCTTATTCATCTTCAACACAATCTACTAGAGATATTAGGAAATTTAATTGCTAGTTTTACCAATATATATATCTAATATAATAAAATGCAAAGTATTTTGATATTCCCCCCAATTTATTAAATCATCCGGACCGTTTAAAATTTGGCATAAATCTAGCCGTTCCTTAAGTTTATATCCCATCTCTCTTCTTCATTCTTCATTCTTCTCCTTCTCCTTCTCCTTTTCAACAGGCAGACAGTGGACAGTGGCTAGTGCCGTAGGCACGGGTGTCCTCTAGTATATATATATATATATCAGTGGGATTTGTGCTCAATTTATAGGCCTAGTGGGTACATGGTGATTACTAATTAAGAATTTTTTTATTTACTTACTATTTTTGTTGTTGAAGTGAGTCCGTAATTGCTTAAGAGGTTGGTGATATATTTCCAAAGTAAGTTAGACACGGGTAGATTTTAATTAATTGTATCCCAACTCGTTTAACTAATACTTTTCGTTGGCAAAATTAAGTTCATGTTACTGTTAATTGCTCATGAGCATTCAAATATCCAAGAGACAATCACACATGCATGACCGACTATTGAGTATTTCCCATAAGAATTTGCACTAGATAATTAAGGAAATTACTAGAAAACTGTTATTTAATAATAATGCTATGGACTTGTTTCTATTTAATGGAATTGTCCTTTTTAGTTTAGAAAACTTTTGATTATATAATAAAAGTAGTGATGAGCAACAAGAGTTTTGATAAGGAAAATAATTTTTGAACTACTTTTGTTAAATAGGAAACAAGACTCAAATTACTTTCAATTTTAGTTTAAAATTTATTTTAAAAACTTAATTTGATTCAATTTTTAAAAATATTTTTGATTTTATTTTAATTTGAAAATCGTTTTCATGTGACAAAAATAAAACCAAACATCAAAATAGGGTTGGAGTTACTCATGATCATGTAATCCGTTCCAATTTTTGGGTATGAAAGTCATTTAAATTATTTTAAGGCTCAATCACAATTACAAGCAACATATTTCAAAATTACAATAGTTTTTTCCAAGTTCGTCATGAGAATATCTTTCAATTCCCATTAAACATAAAGTTTAAATACCTTAAATTCAATCATAGGTTCACATAATTTTTATTCTAAGACCAACAAAATATTAAGATTTATAAAAGGGATTTAGAGTTTAGGAAAGGAAACCCTAAACCCTATATCCATATATCCAACCAAAATATCAACAAAATCTCAAATATAGTACTAATTACATCGTAGAAATCTAATTACATTAATAAAATAGTAATTACATCTTGAAAATTTAACCATACGTATAAGATTTAACAAAGGATTTTAGGATCTAATGATTGAGACCTAAAAATCCTAAACTCCATAAATATACCAAAATAACACCAACTAACTCATAATCACAATAATCTAACTATAAACCAAACAAACACCAATAGGATTTTCTATAATGGTTATGATGAATTTTTATTTATTAGAAATCCTCCCAAATAACCTATAATCTAAAATAGGGTCTAAACACCATTAATAATGAACTAGGACGTTAAAAGAGAGCCCAAAATAAAGTAATAATCATCAAATAATCAAACTCAATCATCAACAAGCTAAAATCAAGAAAAATGAAGAAGTTGAAAATAGACATCGATAGTGAGATATCTTCAAGCTTGATAGTCTCTTCTTCTTCTTTAAACTTCTAATGGGATCCTCGAGTATATATCGAAGGATTTTTGCAAGAACAGTAATAGATTTAAGCTTTTAAATCCATTTTAGGAAGTTTTTCTCATCATTTTTAGGTTTTTCTCTTTATTTTTTTTCTTTTCTCTCTTTGACTTTCTCTTTCTCTTTCTCATAAAAAATGAAGCAAAATGACTTGATATAACCCAAAATCGGCATGCGCTACCATAGTGGCACACCAAGCGCGTGCATGGTGGCGCTCAAGTGGGCCCCACCTACTCCTTTTTCGTCTCGTGTACTAAAACGATCATATCTTATAAATCAGAAAGAACTAGGAGACGTGTCACTGTAACGCCCCAAAATTCGGGTCCCTTGAATCTCGGGTTTGGTGCTCACATTACTATTCTACCCTGTCAATCACATCCATCCATTCTGAATAAAATAATAATAAAACTTAATTCACATTCATACATAACTATTCTCAGGTTCTACATACCTTTATAAATACACATCTGTACCTGATATATTACAAAAAAAAAAAATAACATTAATTTTTACAAAAGTTCTCTAATTAAGCCTTTACTGTTGACCAGCCTTTCATTTCCCTTTGTTTACTCTTGATCCTTCGACCTTCTCAGGTTTAACTGAAATATCATGTTTAAAGGCAAGAGTGAGCATACAATAGCTCAACAAGTACATAAATAAAAGATGACATGATACTTCGAAATGATGAATGACAATCATTTATAATGGAACTAAGTTGTTTTCAATCAACTGGAATTATTTTCAATAAGCTGAATCATTTCTAATAGTGGAATTTAATATCAAGAACTAAATCGTTTACAATTAACTGGATTAACGTCAATAGGTTGAATTATTTTGAATAAACAGAACCAATATCAATAAGCTGAATCAGTATCAATTCAATGTGTGAACATGAGAATTATTCATAATCTTTACATGATTAATTGAAAACATGGAATTTGTTTACTGTACGGTAACAAGACTAAGAACACATTAAGAACAATACCAGTCGTATAGAATGATATTGCCCACATTAGTCAAAAGACTGTTGTTCCAATATGATGTGTACTTAGGGTGATCAGCCCATCGTATCTTTATATTATGCACAACATAAACATCTATCGACGCAACTACGTCATAAAATTTTATTGTATATACTTTATTCCCCTTTGTCAAGGTTGTTCTATTACAGCATATCAGAGAATCCGCACAACAACAATGTGGATTGGAACACATAACAATAAACATTTGATTACAGCATATATCAATATACGTGTCTAGCTGGAATCAAGATTGGCATCAAACTTTTCAAATTAGTTCAATAGTGAATGAACTTTACATGATCATATGAATACATAGCATGAATGATTTTTCAATGACCTATTATTAGAAGTTCGAATAGAAGACTTGTCTGTATCCTCGTCTACCACAACTGAAACAATATTATCCCATCTATAACCTACATGACCATAATATTGGTTTATGCATTAATTACATACTCATGCATGACATAACTTGTTAAACAAGCTACCTGTTAGCTTAACATAACCCTAACACGTAACACATTGTTCATTTATAACTTAATGTCTACTATATTGATCATTTTTATCAAATTATGATCTACGTACATGTTTCTATCGTTTAATATCAAAACATTGCATTTTGAAAATAAAATAAATTATTTTTAAATTCCAATACATGCCCCGACGCCATGTTTTCTTCTTAGAATCTTGCTGGTCGCGAGATTGGCTCGGTTCAACTGCGCCCCGGCTCGCCCTGATCTCGCCCCGGCGTGGTCTTCACAGCAACACTGCGCCCTGGCGCAGTTTACAGCACAAAAGATGGTGCCCCAGCGCCATTCTGATTTTTCAGAAAAAAATTTCTATTCCAAATACCTTGCTATTTTTTGCCCTAACTTGAATTTCTTAATTCTAACGCTTCACATAGCATGTATAACATGTAATTGACTTGCATGAGCTTTCAAAATATCTAAAAATCATATAATGGTTGGGATGCTGTCGCAAGCAACCAAAAATAAAATCTTACTTTGAAAAATATTAATGTAGTAGTGAAAGTAAGAGTCGAACCCACAGAGAGTAAATTGTTTTAATAAATCTAATATTTTCAAAAATATCTAATTAATTGGGGGGTTTGGAATTATTAATTAACTAATTAAAATTCAAACAAATAAAAATGAATAATAAATAAAGATGAAAAAAAATCAATTAAAACAAACTTCAGTTCCTTAGTTCAGTATCCCCTTCTTTTAATCAACAAATTAATCAAATTATTATTATCTTTTTCTTCAATTGAAATTAATAATCCTAGATAATCGACAATCGCCTAGCTACCTGAAATCCTCCTTAAATTATAAATCTAATGCAGCAATCACTTACAAAAGACCATAACTATCATACAACCTAGAACTATCAGTCTAGATTTAATATAACAGTTGCATTAAAAATTAGAGAATTAGATTATTCTAAGCAACAATCATAATATCGCAGATTATTTAACTTGTCATCTTTATAATCATAACAATATTCTAAAGTTTGTCCACAATCAAATATTATTAATTGCTACTTATGATCAGATAAAATATCGTTTGCTTAATATCAAATCTTAATCTAGCATATGATAAATTATTGATTAACTTAACAGGCCTTTGTTAAATTAATCAAGCAAATATCATAAAACAATTAAAACAGAGTATCAGGAATAAATCTCATGCATAAATGAATAAATTATAAAACTCAATTAAAACATCAATTAAAATTAAGGTTCAACATCCTTTTAGAATTGAAAATAAAAACTTAGTCTGACATACTTCAAAATAATATTCACTAGTTGAAAAGCTCTTTCCAAGAAACTAGAAGAAAGATCTCCCAAAAGCTTACATTGCATAATGAGAGGTTGACCCTCTATTTATAGGCATCTAACTTGTACAAACCCTAATATGATTTACAATTAAAAATAAAAGAAAAATAAAATAATTATTATCCTAACCCTAGTTGGAATCAAAAAGTAGCAAAATCTCGTAATAATCTATTCTGCAGCAATTTCCGCTTGCCAAACACGCCCCTAACACACCAGCTTTGACCGATTAATGCGCTCTCGCCTCAACCGTTTCCTCGCGCGCATTGCGCGGTCTGCTTTCCATTAAATTACCAAACAACGTTGTATTAATCCTGCACGCTGAAGCCTATCGCGCATGGCGCGGACGCCCGTGTTCCGGTTAATTACCATTATGCCATCAGATCTTTGCAGAATTTACAGATTTGCCCCCAAGCTTATTTTTCCTATAAAATAAAATATAAAATAATTAAAAATAAATAAAAATGATATAAAAATACTAAAAATCCTAAAAACACATAATAATAAAAAAAACACCTAAAATAAATAAAAACACATAAATAAAAAGAAATATAAAAATACTATAAAATTACCTAAATTAACTAAAATTCTATAAAACCTATTAAAACCAAAATAAGCTAAATAATTAAACATTTAAGCACACAATAAATATAAAAACTAAGTATTAGGGAATAAAAATATCGTATAATTTAACCCTATCAATGGTCTTATCTTTCCAAATAATTCATTTCGATCGTCGGCGAACGTTTTAAAACATTTAAAATGGACATTTATCGCCATATGCATCAAATACCTTCCAAATCAACTTTAACATGTGTATTAACATAAAACTTAGATGTTTGGCCTTGTTTAACCTTCAATTATGCCAAATGACCAATATTCACACATTGGTTGCATTTTATCAACTTAACAATTTCATTCTTAAACTCATCTTGACATATTGAATCTCATGCACCACATAGGCTATCATATGTACATTTAACAACTTTGTATGCATGTATAACTTCTACATGCACCTTCCAAAATACTTTACAGATTATGGTTTGGTTTAATCACAAATCCTAGCCTAATATTGCAACATTTCCATAACAAGTCATGCTCTTAAATCTCCCATGCATCTACTAAGCTATTAACCATGAAATTACTCATGTACTTAACATGTTTAACACCTTCAACTATATTTCCATCAATTCAAATGACATACAGCACGTGATCACACTTAAACCATGCTTTCTAGCTTTGAAATTACACATGAATAGTGCACCACCTTTATCACTCAACTTCAACACTTAGGGTTTCATAGTAAACCAACTATGTATCACATAACTTGCATGAATCACACCTTTAATCATATCTACGTGCATGACTTCCTTTATTCTTGCATGTAAGCACATAAACATCAATTATAGAGCTTGAACATCTTGTTACCTTCTTGTGGCTCTCTTTCTTCTTGAAATGAAACTTGCTAGAGCTTTATTATCCACTTTGATGGTCTTATATACTTCCATTGATCACTTTTTTGCTTGCAATTCCGTAAGTTTTTCTTGAACCCCAGTTCTTTTTCTTCCCTTTTCTTTCTCTCTTGAACTCTCTCGAACTCTTGCTAGCAAAGATGGAAAATGACTTAGCTACTTGGCTTGATACTTATCAAATATATGATCTCCAAGATTTAACCATGCATGGTTTAGTTTAACTCAAACTTGGTTAAGGTCAAATTAGTCATTTCTCATCACTAAACAAGGGTATAATGAACATTGAACCAACTTGGGACACGTGTCATTTTCCAAAGTGATGAGAGTAGTATGGTCATTATCCATAAATCCTAGAATTCTTAATTCCCAAAAATTCATAAATTGCTCAAATTTGATCCAATTCAAATCATTTTTTATCCAAATTTGTTTCATTAAGCTTGAATTTAATGTTACCATTAAATACACCATAATTGATTTGTCCCAAAATATTTGTCACATTCTAAAATATTAAATTCCATTAATAATATATTAATTTATAATATTTATAAAGCTTCTAATTTATATATCATTACAGTCACCTTAATTCAGAAAGTATTTTCTGAAACTTTCACAATTGTACTAAATTTGACTATATTTAAATTTGTTAAGAGGGAGAAAAAGGGTTGAAACCATTTCCTTGTATACACTAGCCATTAATTTATATTTTCTTTTTGCATTTTGATATTCCAAGGTGTATGCGTGCCCTTGAAGTAATCATGCTGGATTTTATAAGTTTTTCTTTACTATCTTTAATTTGCTGTGAATCGACGCTTTTGCCTTTCTATTACAGAATTTAAAAATATATACAAATCTTGTGTTTTTACACTGCAAATGATTAATTAATTAAGTTACTATAAGTTGGACAACTACGATTCAAAGTTCGGATTACCATGCGATGGTTGATATAATTAGATATTCACTTTGAGATAAGACAAATTCTATATATATTGTAATATTAAGCATAAAGTCTATGAGAAAAAAGAAGAAGCTATAATTCTAAAATAAATAATTTATTGTTTTTAAAAATAAATATTTTAATAAATTGTTTATTTAATAGTTTGGCATAATAAGAAAATATAATGACAAATTTAATGATGTTTTTACCAATTTAAACTACTATTAATAAAAAATAATATTTCTTTTAATTGCAACTCTTTTTGTTTGGACAGTGGGAGTATCATTTGTTTTTTCTCTTTTCAAAATTCTTTTAATATTACTTCCCCTAGTTATTTCATAAAAAAAGTCTCAAATTTTACAAATATTAAGGATATATTTTAATTATATATAATATATATTGTTAAGCATGTAACGTGATAATAATTAAATTGTGTATATGTTAATGCTTGTTGCTGACACTAGCTGTTCACTTAGACAACAGCTGGGCGTATAATTTTTTCCCACTTAGATAGCACCCGCAGTTTATTTTTTTCTTAATTGTTCATTTAGGCAGCGATTGAGATTATATTAAAATTATTGAATTATTATTTTAACACTTTCAAATATATTTGTTAAAATACTATATACAACAAATATTACATATGAATTATTTCTTTATATATATATATATATATATATATATATATATATATATATATATATATATATATATATATATATATTGTTTAATTCTCTTGAAACCCTATTATAATTGATCATATGCTAGAGATGAATAATTGAATTAGGCCATGTCACAATCTTTTAATATCTAAAATGTCTTTATAATCTAATATTTTTTGGCAATTTAATAATGGCAGCGGACCACTGTCAGATCACTTAGATTTAATATTTATTTGTTGGCTCACTACCATAAAAAAATATTTGATCAAACATAAATATTATGTATTTATAGAGTAATTATTCAGTTATTCTGAGCATCGTTATGTAGTATCTTAAATCAATTATATTTTTATATTTTAATAGATTTAGAATTATAAGTAACAAAGCACAACTAAAATAAAAATATGTGATTAGTCTAAGATATCACGTGACAGTACTTAAGAGTGTTCAAAAAAATAGGTCCAATCGATTTTTTATATATATCGAATCGATTCGGTACAAATGTAACCGGTCCGATATACCGGTACAATCGGTCCGGAGTTTTGATGATTCAGTATATCCCGAACTATACCGGTAATCCTATATATATATAAAATTAATTAATAATAAAATAATAATAATAGTTTTTGGTACATAACTAGTATCGAACCGATATTGAACTTGTAAATTAATTTGGTGTACCGATACCGGTATCGGTACCAAATTTTAAATAAATTCAAAACCGATTCGATCAAATTTGATCAAATTTTTATCGAATAAACACTCTTAACGGTGCCCCAGGATAGTGTCCACGACTACCGACTAATTTTTCGTATTTATGTGTACATAGATTTTCCCTCAGGAGATTATTAAAACAAGAAAGCGACGTCGTCTTATGTAGAGTTCAACAAAGACCAAAACGTCGTCGTCTTTGTCTAACCGTAGTACGAGAAAATCGACGACGTAAGTTGACAAGCCCAGGAGTGGGGCCTCTCTCAGCAGACAGTGTTGAAAGTCAAACCCCCTGCCCAAGGTGTCGCGCTTATGACAGCGACACGTCACCAGATATTTACACGTGGTTTATTTCCATTCCTAAGACTAAATACTCTCCTGTAGCAGGCGCTACGATTCAGATTCCATATCACAGTTTAAAATTCCATCGAACGGCTAATATTACGTTTCAGGAGTAGTTGTATCATAGCACTGTAGAGCGTGATGTACAGTATAATTAAGTAATTTTTAATACAAAAATTAAATAGATAATGTTGTTTAATTATCCAATTTTGTAATTTTATAAGGTCCGTCTGGACGAGGATAAGGCTTTCTTCATCTTCATTTTATTCCTTTTTTCCATCTCTGATGAAGTCCCCTTCTTGTTTCTCTCTCTATATTTATATATATATAGGCGGCTTTTTATGTGTTTTTAGTGAACAAATTTGTTCAGAACGATGTCGATTGCGTTCGAGAGTAATACTAGTAATAGGATCGAACGATCGGGATTTGTCCATGGGATGTCATTTAGAGAGATCTACGATTCTCCAGATTCCGGTAGATTCGCCGGCGATCGGAGGTTAAATGCGACAGCGGTAGTGAAGGAGCGAGCTGATGAGCTGGATTCGTGTAGTTCGTCGTCGATTGGGAGAGATAGTGATTCGGCTGGTGGATCGTCGGACGGCAATGCTGATTCCGGTGATTGTGAGGTTCAGAGCTCTTTTAAAGGACCTTTGGATAGTTTGGATTCTCTGGAAGAAGTTTTGCCTTTAAAGTATGTATCTTTTCCCTCAAAGTTTACATTTTTAGGTGATTTTTTGGTTTGTTACTTTTGATTGCATCTTTTATTTAATCTTCTGGTTTGAGGTTTTTTTTGTTATATGTGATATTATGTAATTATAAACTTTGCTGAAATGAGCCTGATATGATGTATTTTGCCTTAAAATTGTGTCAGAAGTTCACTTGTGTGTTTGGATAAATTATTTTGGAATTCAAATTGAGTTATAACTCTATATAGTTGAAAACCATTAAATTCAATACTAAAACATAACAATTCTATTGTTTGGTTAACATATTGAATTCAGATTGTATTTGTGTTAAAATTTGAAAACTAATGTTTGGATAGTTATTTTCGTATTGTTTTTAATATTAAAAAATCAGCATAATTAAATATATTCATATAAAATAAAGCACAACTACTATCCATTATAAAAAAAAACACAAAAATGAATTATAAAAAGAAATAATTATTTTTGAGTCTTTTTTTAAATATTTCCTTTTTACATGTTCTCGACTAAAACCTGCACAAGGAGAATAAATAAAGTATGCGAACCTACTGATTAATTTCTCTGCCTGAAATAAAAGATATTGCTTTATACATAGAACCTAATCAATCAATCAGATGATGTTATTGCATCTATTTAGATACTGCAAAATGACAATATCCTCATCCTTGGTATTCTAAAACATGTTTATAATCCTTGCAAAAACATTTTTCTAAAGATTCTAAACTAGAATTTTAATTATGAAAGCAAGAATGATTAGTCAACTAGAGTGAATCTGTGTGAAATATGTTCTAATCATGAAAAGTGATTCTTCTAATTAGAGATGGACAATGCTAGTATAATTAGTTCTTCAACTAAATTGTAACAAAATCTTAAGCTTGGTAAAAACATTTACATTATAATGTTAAGGAAAATTGCTCTAGAAAGCATACACAAATAAAAACCATAGCAAAAATGTTATTAATAAACACGCCAACAAATATGTTGCATATAAATTTTTCCATTCTCGCGTCCATTCTCATTGTAATATCCTCTATTGCCTCCTTGTAACTGTAGAATAGGAATAATGTAGGTTACAATCCAAAAAATATACATACAGACCAGAACTATGGATCATACATACATTCTAGATGAGAAACAATTTTGGACACTAGTGAACCATTTATATAAGTCATAAGTATAAAATTTTCACTCGGGCCAAATATAAACTTGAAGGCTTGGAGGAAATTTTAAGATTTTAGAGAGTGCCTCAAACATGACACCTGCTTGGTTGCGAGCATTATAATTTAGAAAGCTATAGTAATAGCATAACAGTAAGACTTCTAAATATTAGCATCCTGCAACAACAATGACAAACAAGGTTGATCACAACTCATGAAAGAGAAGTGAGATATCTCCCCTTGATCTATATCAAGGAAAAAGGGATCATGCATAAGATTTAATCATTCTATTCTCTATCAGCCAGTTCAAGATACGCAAAGTGGATCATCAAGGCATGTGGGATCATGGCTGTAGAAGTTTAACATAATCAATCAATAATAGAAATCATAGAGCGACTTGTGCAGGGTCTAGATGTCCAAAAGTACATGTTTATCCTTTTAACAATTACAACGAATAACACTCGAGTATCAACAATTATAGTTGCATTAAGAATTTTATACATATCTCCAAAAGGCAGAACCAAAGAATATTGATCCGAGTATTCCTTGCTTGTGTCTATTTATATTATGAAATTGGATACTTTCTCTAAATCTGCTTGAAATATCCTCTTGATGTTACAGGAATCTAAAGCATCCAAGTATAGGCACTGATATTAGTATACAATTATTAGTTTTCATAGAGTCTTAGGTACAAAGGAAATAGTCACTTGGAAAGATTCAACAACAGGAATATGATTGTGCATTATCCTTTTAGACGACCTATCCGAGATCAAGATTTTGCACATAAAGCACCTCAGTCACATGGATGTATTAACAATTTTGCACAGAAGAATGAAATTCATCTGAAGAATTTCCTCATCCACATTTTGAAGACAATACAAATGATTATCCAAGAAAGGGAAAAACATACATATCAAGCGATAGCCAATTAAATGAAGGTGACAAATACTTGAGAATGAAACAAAAGTAAGGAAACATGAAAAGCTTATCATCGAGTACAAGAAATCAAACTATATAACACACACAATCCAGTACTTTTTATATATAAAGGAATTTAAGGAAATCAACTTATTATTAATTATGCTCCACATATGTCTCAATTTCTTATATGGGAAACTCTACAAATATTATGTCTTAAACAAAGGCCATTCTTTTAGACCAACATGTGATTTTCAGAATCCATAATCAAATGGGTATTTAAAGTAAAAAATAATAATTTACTTTACATATCCTGTGCGACAAATTTGACTTTATGAGGCATTTTAGGCTGAGAATTTGTTCTGGCGTTTATCAAGTAATTGGCAGGCATCCCAAAACAATCAATAGCATACCAGTAGCAAACATATGTTAGAATGATAATTGGAGAGGAAGAAAGTGATCTTGTTTCTTTACCTGGCTGTAGGATTCCTTTCCAGTCGTGCTAAGTGAATCGCAAATCCAAGTTCAGCCCATTATCGTACAATTCAAAACAATCAAACAGTCCAATCTGTAGATGAGGGTGAGAGAGGCTGAGGGAATATTTAACAATGGTGGATATGTGATGTTTAACCGAAGAATGATGTGAGAAGACAAAGATTCCGATGACAAAAGTTGGAAGGAAGATATTTTTCTGAGACAAGTCTGTGAGAGGAAGGAGACTGATGAGAGAGAGGTAGTGTGTTTTGAGTGTGTGCCCGATTTTTGTGTCCGATAGAAATTGGATGGCATTGGTTTTAAAAATCTCAGGTCAGATCATGGTTTTTAATTGATATAATTGGATACTTTAGACTTATAATTCAATACCAATTCTAAATTTAGTTTGGTTATTCAAACAGTCGATTTGAGATTAGGGACCTCAATACCAATACTATGACATTGAATCGGTGTATCCAAACGGACCCGTAGAATACATGGATAGTTAGAGATACAAATGAAATGACTAATTGGGATCTCCTCTAGATCAAATTTTATTTGGGGATATCCAATAGAAGAAGTTTTATATGGGAAATTGTGAATGCTATTTTACTGTTAAATAATACAGACAAAAATTTCAAAGTTTTTTTTTTAATGAAATTTGCTATATTTTACTTCACGGGCTGCTGTGTAAAGTCATTTTCTAGGTTTGATTTACTGATAAAAGCTTACAATTTAACTGTCCATTGCTAGGAGATGAGTTCCATAAACGGCAGAGCTTTAGTAGTTTTGTATAAAATTAAGGACAGTTTACTATTCATTTGGTCAGACATCCAGTTTCTTTGACCAATTCAAAATCAAATGATGATGGGCCTGAGAACTTTAGCTGGCTTTTGATCTGAGAACCGGGAAGAGGACTTGGTTTCGCAATTAAGTGAAAATGGGTGTCAAGGAGTAGGTAGTGTGTGCTAGAGCCTAGAAGCATATTTTGATAAGAAATGTTTACATATGCAGTATTTTTTTCAGTGCTTGAGATGTTCATCAACTCATCAAGTAGTGTAGGGGACTGTGGAAATGGGGCGAACTAACCAATTTACCTAATAAGTGGTAGGTTTTTGTAAAATGTTACGGCATTACATAAGCTTTGAATTGATTGGTGTGGAAACATGAATTCTAGTAATGAAAACTTGCTTTCAAGGAACTTTTGTTTCGCAAAATAGTTGCTATATAACTAACTAGTGAAGTGTTAAAGGCCACAACATGTCAAACTTTTTCTCTGTTTCTTTGACTGAGAATAATCTTTTGAGTTCTGGTTGTAGTAATTCGATCATGTTTTTTCATTTAACTTAGAATTAAGCAGTTATTCCACAAATACGAAGCTGTGAATTCACATAAGCAGAATAAAATGATAGCAATTCCCTGAAACCGTGGTGGTGCAGAGTTCTTGTCCTAATCCGGATGAGTGTCATGGATTACATGCAGAGAGTGAGAATTGAATTGAAAGTTTACCATTTCTGAAAGATTAAGAGCGAACTTTGTGAAATTAAGATAAACATTCCCTCTAGATTATCTGGATTTTCTCTGTATCTATTCTGTTGTTATGTGGTCTCTAATTGAGTTGTCTCAACTTATTTTAGGAGAGGCATCTCAACTTTCTATAGTGGCAAATCAAAGTCATTTACAAGTCTAGCAGACGTCTCATCTTGTTACTCCATTAAAGACGTTGCAAAGTCGGAAGATGCCTACACCAGGAAACGCAAGAACTTGCTTGCTCACAATAATTTCTGGGATAAAAATCGTAATTTCAATTCTAAAGGCAATGGTGGTGGCATATCAAAAAGGCTCGCCAATTCCAGCAGAAGTTCATTAGCTCTTGCTGTTATGATGAGCAGCTCTGAGAGCAATAATAACAGTGACAGTTCTAATTCAAATTCATCATCACCTGGTCTCTATCTCCCGCCTCTACCACCAAATGGTAGAAGATCAAGATCACCTAGCTATGAATTGTCAGCATCACCTCCAACTCCTAGATGAAATTTCTCTCCATGGAGATCTTCCTCTCTATCTGATTTGCAAAATGCCGTATCTGCAACTCCTAGCATTACTGCTTTAGTAAGTGAGAACAGAAGAAAGGCTGACGACCTGCATTGACATCTAGAGTGAGTTTCTTCTTGGTCTCGTGAATCTAACATTGGAAAGATGTTGATGCTGTTTTGGTTCTTGCATGCAGTTATTGGTTTGGTGTAGTGTAGTGTAGTGTAGTGTAGTGTTTCTGCCTGTTTTAGCAGTTGATTGTAATAGTAAATGTCTAGCATTATTCAAAGTGTAATGACAACTGTATCGTGTTTCCAAATTTTCTTGGTAATTGATTAGTGATCACTAATATTTGAGATAAGGTTTGGTGGATTATCTACAACCAATTAGCACATGATATAGACCATGGCATCATACTGGGACGGCCCAAATAGACTGGGACAAAAACGGGCTGGGCCCAGAAGGTCTGTTTTTAAATGGGGCCAAAATACTGTGGTTGATGTCCAAGGACACGACAGGATAGGAACTGTTCACGGGCTTTTTCATTTCACTTTCGATAAATTACATATTATAGTACTTTTTAGAAAGTAATTACAGAAAACATACATCTTAAAAGTATTTATAAAAAGAGTACTTTTTAAAAAAATATTTATAAAATTAGTGTATTCTTATCCCTTTAATTTAATTTGGTGATTTTAAAATTCAAATTTTAAAAAGTCAATCACACAAACTAATACATCTCAGCTCTCTCTCTCTCTCTGTACGTACCAAGGAGCAAAAACATTTTAACAAAATCAAGGGACTTCTGATTAATGCATTTCATCTCTCTCTCTCTCTTGTACACAAAATCAATTTCTCTCTCTTGAAAATCCCTTGCTTATCTAGTTGTCTTACAACTTTTGCTATAGGAGTTAGTGATAATGGGTATTGCGTTTCATGGGGATTGGAGTGTTGTCCCTGTTTTATTTTTTTCTCTTCTTCCATTTTTTCCCACCCTTTTAAAGGACTCCTTGTCGCTTCATCCTGTACTACTCATTCCTTTTATCTAATTAGTTCCTTTTCTAATTGTTTTTTAGGCAGAACAACGATTATCTGGGTCTTTTATCCTTTCGGGTCTAGGGGAGAACTTTCTTGGGAGCATGGTGTGGTTTTATCAGGGTCTATTGTATCTCCTTCTTCTTCTTTTTTTGGTTTTATTTTTGGATAGTTTTCTTGGGAACATAGTGTGGATATTTTTTTGGTGTTCCTGTGTAGTTTAGTGAGGTTCTTCGGACCAAAATCAAAGGACTTTAGCAATGGTTGGTAATGGACCAAAATCTTCTCTCTCTACACCACTTTAACAATGGTTGGTAATGTGGGTCAAGTACTTGTAAAATAAAGCAAAATGTGAGTATCCTCCTGGATGAAGCAAAATGTGTAGTAGTTTATTTTTTCGTGCAGTAAATCTAGATGACCAAACACTAGTATAGAGGTAACCAATTCCTGAATGTGTAGTAACTAATTTTGGTTACCTTTGTATTAAAGGTTAGTTACCTCTGTATTAAAGTTTGATTGCTTTTGTATTAAGGGTTGATTACCTTTATATTAAAGTTTGGTTAACTTTGTATTAAAGGTTGGTTACCGGTTACTTTTGTATTAAGGGTTGGTTACCTTTATATTAAAGTTTGGTTACCTTTATATTAAAGGTTGGTTACTGGTTACCTTTGTATTAAGGGTTGGTTACCTTTATATTAAAGTTTGGTTACATTTGTATTAAAAGTTGGTTACCGGTTACCTTTGTATTTAAGGTTGGTTACCTTTTGTATTAAGGTTTGGTTACCTTTTGTATTAAAGGTTAGTTGTCTCTAACCTATGAGCAAAAACCTACTATGTTAGATTTTTCAGCCACCAACAAGTGTAATGATTGAAAATGGTCAATTTGTTGGGCATCTCAAGGAGCAGCTACATCCATGTATATTCCCTAATATTATATATTTTTCCTTTTTATTCCCTTTTTGTTTCTCCATTGATGAACAGGGCCAAACTCTTCTTCAATGACGGAAACAAATCAACAACAAAGAAGCATAAATCTGAAAAAGAAGAAGAATTCGAGTTCATAGTGGACGGTGGACGGTGAGAGACAGTAATTCCAAATCTTCTTCTTCTGCCATTTCATCGGAGGTGTGGGTGCCAAGAAGCATCTTGTGTGTGGCGAATGAACCTTCTTCTATTCTTCTCTGCCATTTTTTCTCCTTTCCTCTCCGTCAATTGCTTATCAGAATGGAGGTTTTTTTTTTTTTTTGAATTATGGATTTTGTTTTGGTAACTGCCGGATATGACAGTTTTTCCTTATTTTTTGGGTTCTAAAAATATGTGGTGTAATTAATTTCTCCTTATTGTATTTTTTTTGTAATTATTTTGTATGTGTTTTATTTTTGTAATTACTTTTTAATTGTTGTATATTAATGTTAAGGACCCTTTCACTTTCTAATATGAAGAGAAGTCAAAATAAGCCTAATTGTCAATTTTTATAGTTTCATTTTTAACTGATAATTTTTATGTTAGGTATAAATTACGCATTGTGCGTTGTAATGTATTATATGCAAATAAAAGTATATCATTGTCTGAAATAAATTAATAAACAAATAAATAACTTTCTTTAATACATATTATTTTTCTTGAGAGGAAATATTACGCTTTTGTCAAAAAATAGATAATTCTTCACTTATATACTAATGAAAAAAGGTAAAATATCAGAGAGAACAAAAATTAATAAGATAGTTTTCAAGTGACTAAAAAGTCATGGAAAACTATAATGTAAAGATAATAAATTTTTTATTTATGGTCAATTAATCATTAATGAATATATTTAATTGGGATATCTTCGCGAGAATTGCAACATGGGCAAGATGGTTTTCGTGCAAGAGAAAAAAATAAAGGACGACAATGGTAAAAGAGGGACATGTCCAAAAGGCCGTTTTACTATACTTGGGTTGAAGGGCCAAAATATTTAAGGAATTAATATTTTCACAAGATTTTATTCATATGAATGATAAATAAGACTTATTTTTATATGAGTAAAATATTATAAAAATATTAATTTTTCTTATTAAAATATTAATTCCCAATAGTTTGGTTAGTGGACTAGGGATGCAATTTCATGTGGGGTTTGGAGTTGGCCCCTCTAAACCCAAATATATTTTTTTATCAAGTACAAAACTTTTAAGGAACATGGTTATTTTTCTACTTCAAAGCACAAATGCTCATCAATTCTTATATTTAAAAGTACGACACTTGATTATATTTTATTTTGAAAAGTTTGTGAATTGATTTGGTTAGTACACAAATTCATTTATTTATAAATTTTAAAACTTAATGAGTTCATTCAATAATTTATTCTCTCAGAAGATGTAAAATTCATTGATTTTCTCGATATTAGGTGATAATAATTTAATGGACATTCTCTGTACATGAAAGAAATGATTAATTAATTACTTAGAATCGAGGGGACAAAAATATCCTATAAACACAATTAAATTCTCATTCTTTGTGTATACACTCATCAAATAATGTAAATTATCATTCTGTCTAACAAAATCACGGAGTATTAAGTAATGTAAATTATTATTTTATTTGACAAAATTCTCCAGCCTAGCACAAAACAAAAACAAGCAGTGATGACAGATAAATAATTATTTTTAATTATATTACACATATTTAAAAAATTTAAATTATAATATTTACATGATCCATGATTAGAGATACACAAAAAGTCTACGGTTCACAGGTTGGCCTGGCCTGGCCTGAGCTCGCCCTGGTCAAAGTCTGACTTGGTCAAGGCCCAGATCGAGCCGGTCCGGCCTACAGTCTTTGAACAGGTTGCTATTTTGACGTAAAAGTCCGACCTGACCACGCCTACGAAAAAGACCGGCCTGACCCGACCTATATAAAAACCCGACCCAGTTTAAGCAAAGGGTCGGTCCAGTCTACGCAGAGGACCGGCCCAGTCTAACTAATTCGTTTTAACTATAAACTCTGTTTATGACCTCATGTTGGTGTGGTACAAAATCTCCTTGTTTATGACCTTATGTTGGTGTGGTACATAATGAGTTTGAATTTTTCTATGGCAGTCTCATACAAATTCCAAGAATATAGATACGTTTTTACTGGTGATACATTGGTACATACATATTTTCCTTTTTCATGCTCACCAGAAAAACAAAATAAAAAAAGGTTACATACAAGTATGGTCTTGCCAATGAGACAACTTTTTATGGTAGTGATTTGTGGGATATTTTTTTTTTTATCACAATTTGTGGTTACAACTTTCAAAAAGGTTATATTTTTTTGAAGATTTGAATTTTGAAGACATTTTTAAAATATTTTGAAAAAAAATATTTGTAATTGAGTCATTATTTATTATTGATTAATTACTCATTTTTAATTTTTTGTCAATACATTTAATTAATATAGTAGTTAGTTTATTTAATATTTATATTTCACATTAAAAATTAGTTGATTATATTTTTAGGCCTGATCTGGCTCGGCCCCACCTAAGGACTGACCTGACATGACCCAAAATCTGGCTTGACCTAGTCTACAGGCCTAGTCCGGCCTGGCCTACAGGCCTCAAAAGGCCAGACTTTGATCGAAAAGCTCGGCTTGACCCGATCTACAGGCCAAAAAGTCAAAGTCTGGCATGACCTGATCAACGGTCAAAACTTATCAAACTCAGATTAGACCGGACCAATCCGACTTACTGTGCATGTTTATCCGTGACTCACATAATTTTAGTTACTAGTATACTTTAAGACCTCAGCTATTTGTCAGAAGGTTAAACCATTTAATCAACCCTTTGTTGAGTTGAAATTAACAATTGAATAGTATAAGATAGCTTCAAATTAATGAAATATATACCGAAAAATCTGAAATTATGGTCCATTTAAAAAATTAACTCCATCTAAAATGAGATTTGTCGTTTACAAGAATTGCAACAGTTTCTTTCTATTATTTATTTATTTATTTATTTTTTTATCAACCACACATGCAAACGTTACAAACTTACAACCACTTTTGACTTTTATTAATATGTGCAATACGGTTGCTTGGCCATTTCTGTAGGCACTTGCGTTCCTCAGTTCCTACGCCTTTGTCATATTTGCCATCTGTTAAAAAATTGGAAAATAATTGAATGAGTTTTATGACTGATTATATAAAAAGTTATGAAAAACATTAATAACGCCCCTCAAGGATGATTCTCGTTCTCTAAATGGTTCCAAAATTATACTAACATTTGTCTGTACAAGACAAAATGTTCAGTTCAATTGCACTGGCTGTATTCGACTCCTTCGTTCACATAGCTCTGCTGAACTGATTATAAATGCAGTTGTGGTGAGGGGCTTTGCTTCAGGAAGAAGCCTAGCAATTCTCTCCCAAGGAAAGTTTTTTTTACAGGTTTTTCCTTTCTTTCTAGTTGTTACATTATATATATATATATATATATATATATATATATATATATATATATATATATATATATATATATATATATATTCAGTTTTATAAATCTGTAGATCTGTTTCATGGCTTCATAGATTTCATTAGTTTATATAGAGGCAATTGGGGTTTATTTTAATTTTGGGGCTCCAATATCATGGTTATTCATTAGATCGATGAAGGCACCACTATTTTTTGGGAATTGATATTTTCCGTAAGACTTCCTTCATATGAACAATAAATAAGACTTACGCTCATGTGAATGAGAGATATTATGAAAATATCAAAATTCTTTTGTAAAAATATCAATTCATCTATCTTTTTGTTTCTTTTCTTTAACTTTTTCTCTTTTAGCTACAATTTCCATGCATCCACCTTTTTGATCTAAGGTTTTAGACATAAAACCCCATGATTTTTCTTATCTTGAAATGATGATTTTGCCTTTTCTTTGATTAATTTTAGGCATGTTTAGCTAATTTGCTATCCAGACCAAAGGTTCAATCGCCTAGTGGTAAAGGTAACTTGGAATCTATCTATTAGTGAGAAATCAAAATTCAACAAGCGCTTCACAAGATTAAAAAGGTAAGTTTTCCTCCTGAAATTTTGTATCTAACTCATCATGAGTGATCATTTGACACACCGTTTGAATGGTCAAAAAGTGGTTCGACTTGAAATTTTGCATTTAGGAGTGTTTGGTAACATCAAGGTTTTGGTGTAAAATCACTAAATTTACGAAAAGCAGAAAATTAAAATTGATATAGTTACCAATTGATGTTTTGATGATGTAAAATTTTTTTCTGCAGGTTTTCTTGTTCACTCCTATGGCGTCCATGAATCCTTTTCCAAGTTCAGTAGCCATGTTTATTTCTCAAGAGCATTTACTCCTCTTGTACTCGATAGACAGAAAGCTATACGTGCGCAGTCCTAGTATTTGACCTTTGCCGTGACACATCGGAATCCATGCAGATCATGGCCTTATGGCTATGGTTTGATAGTGAAACCTGCACTAGGGTTTCTACGGACCTCATGAATGAAGCTATTATTAGGCATGAAACACATATATTAGCTCATGCATTTGGTACATTTGGATTTCAACTTTATAAAAATGGATAAGAAGTTGATGGTCTAGCTTCTGCCAGCTGATGAAAGGACCATGTTCGTTATGTTTCTAAAGGATATCCGGCATGTAATATCTAAGTTGCGCCAATATGTGAGCTGTATACTGTACATGGTGTATATCGTAGAAGTCTCGTGGTTGTGTTGTTTTCAGTATGCTGTAAGTCCACTAGTGGACATTGTAGTGAAGAAAATTGAATCGAGAAGAATAGCATTAGTAAAGTAAGTATTGTATATTGTTATACTAGTTCATGACTTGCTTGTCTACAATCCGTCCAAATATAATTATTTGATTCTCATTATGAAATGCGCCATTTATAATGTTAGAGCACTAATATCTGTACAATAAGTGTTATTGAAAGTTCAAAATATAGATAAAACAAATGTAAGTATATAATTAAATGAATATTTATTCTAACAACATAAATATTACTCTTATATTATCAAGAGACATGAAATGAAATGCTCTAAAATATGTAATCGCATTTTATATAAATTCGTGTGCAATGATTGCAATTTGATAATGTTAAATAATCAATTTTTTAGATATCAATTAATGTGCAAGGAATATAATTTGATTTTATTACCCTTCTTTGAAAAGTTGAAGAAATCATTAATTCACCTAGACCCACCTTTTGTAAAGTCATAAGTAGGATAAAATGAAAAGAACAAATAGAATTCTGACATAAATATACGAATTTGAAGGATGTGCTGGTCAAACATATCACATGGTTTGAGAAAAATTGAATATATATATATATATATATATATGCATGCTCATTTAATTGACATATATAAAATTGACGACGTGTAATTAATTTATCTAAAATTAAATAACCTTAATTGTAAATGATGAAGTTATTATTCATAATCCCGGCTCATAATAGAATTAATAGGATCATTCAGCTAAGTTGAACGTGTCCCTAGTCCATTCTTTATGGTCGGAAAAGCGTAATTATAAATTAGGATGTGTTAATTAGTTCAATCATTTAGGACTTGCTTTAGATTTTTATACTCCACACTAATGGAAACGTCCTTAGAGAAACAATTCTTGAGAGAGTGAAAGCTATAGAAATAATATCCCCAATTTTTGGTGTTATCAGAATGACCTTAATTAGCTTATTTGTTGTAATTATAAGTCATAATAATCCATTGCATTGCAAGCTAAAAAGTAACAATAGAGTTACAGATCGAGGAATAGAAGAAAACAAGACATTCTAGACTAGTTTCTATTGCTATTAGAATTTGATTAGGTTATCAATTTTTTACTTTTAGACTAGTATCCGTTATCATAAAGTATGATACGATTTGGTGTAGTAAGAAATCTAAATCGTATATGAAATCGTTTAAGTAAAATTTGACAAATACAAAACCGCACATTAAACCGTTTGTATTTAGTGCGGTGCGGTTTGAAACGTGTGATGCGGCTTTATTTGGTGTGATTTTGAGTTCAAAATCAATTTAACATATACGTACTGAAAAACATATTTTTCATGAGAAAGAGAAAGCTGTGTTAAATTACAATTTTGAAAACAAACCAAATTAAAACTTGTATACAACCTAGTTTTTCAAAAATCTATAGAGCTAATTAGATTGTATCACCCCACTCCAACACATGTCAACGAGTTGAAGTTGAGTAGTCCCTATAAGCTCATATCAATCAACAATTGATCATACGTTCCAACATATGCGTCTGTATGTATACGTGAGCCTGAAATCAGTTAAAAAGCCAAGTTTCTGAAAATATATCACTAATATGTATTCAAAAGAATGACTATGCAACCAACTACCTCACAAAAAAACAAAATCTACATAAGCCAGTCTAAAAAGTCATTCAAATTCTAAAAGCAATAACATGCAATGTCAAGAACTAATGCAACCCAAAAGACATGCAATTAGTTATGGGTCTTCAAACCCAACATATAAATTGACCGATAATAACACAATAAGCACAACAAATAGTCTTCCAATATGAAGTGGAAAAGCAAAATCGTGGAAGGAAAGTAAGTACCTACTTGTGTAAACGGAACAAGTCGAGGTGGAGCAGTGGAGGCATGGAGGCATGGAGCTGTTGCTTGTGTAAATGGAAGTGAACTGTTAAGCTGCTTTTGTTCACTAAAGTCGGAGATGGAGGAAAGGAAGAGAGGAGATGAGAATTGGAGGAGCTGAGGAGGCAGAGGCACATAAGTAGAGTTCCCACTCCGAAGTTCCGAACTTAGTCTGAGACTCTGAAACTAGGCCTTGGACGCTTGGTGTGTGTGTGTGTGTGTGTGTGTATATATATATATCCAAAACGACATCATTTTGATCATGTAACTTTAAAAAAATATATAATAAATATTATTTGTGTGGTGTGCTAGATTGTAGACCTCAAAACCAACTCACAGATCGATGCAGTTTCTCAATCCTCCTAAAAATGCCATATATGTCGGAACCATTAGTGTAATTTTATTGGTGTAGTTTGATCGATTTTTGATGTGATTTTGGAGCCAAATTCAATTTTTTACTTGGCCCTAGTTTTCGTTGCTATTAGAATTTGATTAGGTTATTGTTTTTCACTTTGTGGTGTCGTGCATATTATGCCTTAGTGTCGCTAGACATTGTGTTTGAGTTTGGAAAGAGAAGAAACGAAAGAAATTTAAAATTTATGAGTGAAAAAATAATGAGAAAAAGAAAATTTACTTTATTTTCATGTGCTTGTGAGTTTTGAAAGAAAATTTTAATTTAAAAGAATATTACAATTTTACCCTTAAGAGATTATAATTGAGAACTATTATAAAGATAGTTTTGATATTTTAAAATATTATATAAGTGTTGAATAAATTTTCTTTCAAATCTTTCTAAGTTTGGAAGAATTTTTTTTTTTAAAATCTCTCTCATATTTACTTTTCTCTCCACTAAAAAACTCATAAACAAGGCACGCTTAATCTCTTCTATAAATTTTTCTCTTTCTTTCTTCTTTCTTTCTTTTTTTTTTTTTCAAAATTCATAAACACAACATTGAAGTTATAAGGTCCATACTCACGAACCATCTCAGTCCACTTGTAAAAAAATGGGTTTTATTTTTACATTTTTTTAATTCAATAAAATTTGAGTCTTTTTTGTCCCATTATTAATTCAACCCAATTTTAGCTCAACCCAAATTATTCGACCCCACAGGTAGCCCGACCAATCCTTAATAACATAAAAATAGCCTGAGGAAAAAGCCCTCGTCTCCTTCGTTAAAGGGAAGGAAGCTCTAATTCTAATAGAATGAGGGGCTCCCTTATAGATTAAAAACTAATTTCGTCCGCTAATCTAATCGCCATGACATTACTAAAAAATCAAGAGTCGAATCTAACTTTTTTAGAAATTTAGAAGAAAATAAGGAAAGAAAAATATTGCTTCTAATTCTGTGTTTTTTTTTTCTAACTTTGAATCTCACTTTCTTCGTCTTCCACTCATCTTCCTCAAATTGATTGTTTCTCTTCTTTCAATTCAATCTTTTTATCACGAGACTACTTCCATCTTTTTTTATATGATCAAATTGAAATTTGCACGGTACATTTACCCAACTATTCACTACTAATGTTTTAATTGAAAATAATTATTATATATACTTTTATCATTAATTTATAGTGTTTTAACCACTGTAGTTACACTATTTTTGAATGATAATATCAAATCATTTAGTATTATATTTTCAAGAAAACAAAAGTAAATTATAAACAAGATTTAGCTTGTGTATAAGTAATCATATGCAACAGGAAAAAAATAAAATCGTAAAAAATAAATAATGAGTTAGTCAAAATTGACTTAAAAAGTCAAAAATAATTAGTGAATTAGTCAAAATTGACTTAATTTATATGTCATGCTAATCAATTGAAATCGTTAACAAGACATGTACCTAAATAGTTATTGTTTTTGTTCTATACTAATTTTTTTCCGCATATGACTATTACTATTTCATTAACAAAAATAAAAAATAGAGGAGTTTCATTTACATTACAATGAGATTATTTTTCATTTACATTAAAATGAGATTATTTTTTGAATTAAAAAAAATGCAAAAGTCTACCAGTCCACCCAACACATTTTACCCTAAGTCATGGGTTTCACTTTTATAGTCTAATAGAAAATGGCTTTCTTAGTTCAGTCCAATTATAATTCAGACTATTTGGGCCGGTACAGCCCATTTACTAGGTCTAGTTTTGTAAGTAATAAAGATGGAGTTGGCCTATTAAATGTACAAGATTAGGAAGTTTAATTAAAAAAAACAAAATGTCATACATATGTATTATATAGGAAACCTTAAATCCTCACATTATGATACTTTATTTAGCGATAGATTAAAAGATGTTCTTTTCGCTCATTAAAATATGGATTAATGAGGTAGTGACAAACGCGACACACAATGTGGTGGTATTCATGTGGTAGTTATATACCGTTTGGAAGAACATTTTTCATTTAGTAAAGAGTTGTTCTACATTTACTCTCATTTTTGACCCACAAGCCTTATTTATGAATAAGATAAAGAAATATGATCCCACTTTATTTGCAAAATATAAATAAAGTGGGACCATACTCTTTCGTCTTTTTTGCGGGTAAGTCTAGCGGGTATTTTTTGTGGGTAAGTCTAGAATTATTCTTTAGCAAATCAGAAAGAACTATTAACAGTGTATCTAGACATGTATGGATCGATATAATATCTTGCAGTTAGATAGAAGATCGGCACGGGTACACAAACCCAGTCTTGTTCCTGGGACAACTCTACTGATGCAGTCTGAGTTACAATGGTTTAAGGTAACAAAATGTCTATCTACAAACTATTTTAAAACAAATTCACATCTGTTATTTCTTGTCCAATGTATTGGTATCAGGTAACACTTAATTTATTTCAAAAGTTAAATGTAAATAAGTAACCATGTTACGCTTGCCATGAGACAAAAATAGGACTATATATAAAATGCAAAATTGTCCCCATGCAGTGGCAAATTTAGAAATTTTGTGTTGTGGAGGCGAGTTTTTACTTTTAATAGGACACATTTTAAACAAAAAGAAAAAAATAAATAAAAATACACTCATATATAGAGAGAAATTCTAAATAAATAACTTGTTTAATGCATAAAGGGTTGATTTTTATTGCTTAAACAATATATGTAACGAAGTGCTATTGTCTAATAAATTTATTTGTGACATTATAAATGAAATACAGAGATATTATTAATTTATTAAAAAAGACTCCACATTTTTATTGGTAGTGTAAATTTATATCATATTCTTAAATTCATAATAACAATTCATACCATCAATATAAAACTAAACATTCAATAATATAAGAGTTAATATGAAACAAAAAATATATCTTTAAAATTTATAAAATTTGCCAAGAAAATTCATTTATAGAGAAAGTAATATGTATGATTGTATTGTTTAAATTAAATTAATTCCCATAGTTTTAAATTTTCAAAATTTAAAAATTAATTTTAAAAAATTAAAATAAAACTCATTTAGTAGATAAATAAATATTAATTATTGTGAAGGTATACTTTTTAAATATTCAGATATGTACACTATGCATTTCTAAAAATCCCCTGGGGCACGGACCTACTGTCCCTAGTGTAGGTCCGCCCTGTCCTCCTATGTTTTTGTGTGATGTTTTCATCCTTATTTTTAACTAATTAATTAGCAAACCCCCACTCTAGGTATAACTATATATTAATGCAAAATTCTTCCTCTAACATATAATTAGTAGCGAAAAATGATCCAAATGAGATAATTTTGCACTGCCAATTACTTGTACATTGAAGAAAGGTTTAATTTAACTAATACCTAAACTCAAGAATAAAAACATAACAAGTGAATAAACTGCAAATTAAGATTGTTTCACGTTTTAGTCATGTTCATTTCACCTTATGGTCTTTATCGATCTCTCGAGGAATTATTCACATCCAATATTTGATGTTATGTATGGATATTATTTGATCATGTAGAAAGTGGAAACGTTGGTGGTCCCATCGTACAAAGTGATGGTGGGATGAAACTACTGCAATGGTATTCACAAGGGAGCACAAGAGTTTGGTAAGAGAAGGTGAGAAATGGATGAAAGACGCAGCGAATTCCTGCACAATCGCAGCAGCACTAATTGTCACCGTCGTATTTGCAGAAGCCATTACTGTACCCGGTGGCAACAATGGGGAAAATGGGCACCCTATTTTGCATAAAGAAAAGGGTTTTATATTCTTTGCTGTTGCAGATGTAATTTTTCTCTTCACAACCACTACTTATGTTAACACTTGAATTTGTCGATACGTTTAATCATCGTTAACGGCACTAAATTTGTACAATAAAACAAACGAAAACACTGACAGCTTGGACTATCGAGAGATAGCTCCGATGTGAGAGTAAATGCAGATCTCTAGATTTGTTAACAATGGATGTGTTTATTATTCGGTAAACTAAGATGACATTAGATTCTACATTCATTGTTAGCTTCCCTTTTATAGTTGACGTTATTCTCTGACCGTTGAGCGGTTCAATGGCTACCTCAGATAAATGACTCACGTTCTCATCATACTCGGTAACTGTCATAATGTCCAGAGTAAGTGTGGTAATGATAACCACTCTGGTAACTGTTGTAATTGTTCCATCTTTTGGAGTTTAAATTGTAACGATACAAGACTACTGGGCTGGGTGTACTTTGGTCTAATGGGCCGAGGGAGTGAGACCTAGTTTAGACAACCCATTTTCCTTAGTTAAAGTTAAAAGTACGTAGCCCAACAACTTCCATGTTAATGTCCATTCTTACTTCGCAATGTTTAGAATCTGATTTTCTCCTTGTTCTGCCAAGGAGATTAATTATAGGTCATGTTAGAGGCTGAATCGAGGAGGGGGTCATATGACCCTGGAATTCTAGTCGGTGCCATTCAATAGATTTGGATTGCCATGAATAATGAATTAGAGATTATGTGTTATTTTCATTAAATATTTGAATTGATATTGTATATATATGGTATATTTATGAATTATGATATATTGTTTGTGAAATTATTGAATTAGGTTAGTTAATGAAATGTTTGAATTGATGAATGACGAAATTATTATGAAATGTTTAAATTGATGAAATTATTATGAAATACTATAACTAGGCAAAATGAATTTGAATATAAATTTGAGAAATGATATATTTATGGTATACAGTATACTGATAGTATATTGATGATATAGTGATGGTATATTTATTGATTAGCAATTGATGTTTTTATTTATTCTGGATTATGGATAAATACTTGATTAAACAATCAAAAACTGTTGATTCTTCTAATAATCAATTACCAAGTTCCGAAGCAAGTTTTGGTATAAAAAATTCACGTGTGGAGTTCAATCCAAATGATATTGTTAGTGATCCGAGGTTACGCAAATCAATTGAAGTTCAATCTGAATGATATTGTTAGTAATCCAGGGTTACATATATCGATTGATCGAGTTTACTTTGATTTTACCAGTTACGATTGCTACTGTTGAAAGAGTATTCTCTACGATGAAAATTGTCAAGACTGATTTGTGTAATAAAATAGAAGACGAGTGAATGAATGACAGTCTGATAATTTATATTAAGAAGGATATTTTTTCAGTAATTGAAAACAAACAAATTTTGAGACGTTTTCAAACTATGCAAACTCATAGGATATAATTGCCTCCTCTTAGTCGTACAACTGAAAGAAGCACTCCAAGCGTCAATAAATAAATTTTTTTTACTGATATATTTTGACCCCCCTCTAAAAACGTTCTGGTTATGTCGCTGGGTCTTGTTACACTTTTCCTCTCCATTACTGCTATGATGATGGCCGTTAGTGCTATACTTTATCTTCTGCTTGCTGGAGGAAATGCATGGCATTTGGTTGCGCTGGTTGGATGTGCCTCTCTACCGGTAACTTCGTTTGTGCTGTTACAATTTCCGCTCCTTGTTGATGTGATCCGTTCTACATATTGGCCTGACATTTAATCTAAGATGGACGGTGCTAGTCCTAAAATAGAATCAACATAAACCCTGGATCACTCCTATATATGTGTGTGTGTTTAAGTTAATAATTAATTCAACACACCATAACTTTTTCTTGCTAGTCTTTCTCTTTTATTTTTCCTTTCAGTTTGTTTTTCTTCTATTTTTTTTAAATCTTATTAAACAGTTCTTAAACATGATCTGTGAGAGATCGAAGCTGGTAACTACCGCTGAACAGAAGATGCACTCCGGTGTGCTTGGGGAATCAATTTTGCAAATCTTCATGCATGCCAACTGATGCAACAACTGGCATAAGATGATGATGTATAATGCAAACTATGTAAAAATTGAAGGGTAAATTTTACATTTAGACCTGAGATTTTACCAGTTTTTCAATTAATCACCTGTTGTCTAAAGAGTTACGCTTAAACATCTGAGATTGAGATGGATGAAGTGAAAAAGTGCTTTTCTTGTTAACGTCGCGACTTTATATGGCTAAAGACATATTTGCCCTTCGTATATAAATTGAATATTTAGCCAGCACATGACCATCCTCGTCATTCTCTCTTTCTATCTCTCTTTTTCTAGTAGCTAACATTCATATATCTGCAATTTCTGAAGATTTCTGCAGGAATTTGGTAGGAAAGTTTAGATTTTTACTATTAATCGGAGGTTGTGGAAATTGGGTTTTAATATTTTTGTGAAAAAGAGAAAGGAAAGAGAAAGAGAAATTAAGAGATTTGGGGATTTGGGGGAAGATGTTATTGGGGAAGGAAAGAGAGAGGAGGGAAGAAAGTAGAAGGGATAGTGGTGATTTTTGCGTGGATGTCCAATGAGGATCTCTATGCCTCTCTCGGTTGGAATTCCCTAGTCTGCCATTCCCGATCCTCAATATGTATGTTCTCATTCTGATTCTGTTTCTAATTCTCTCTTTTTGTTTTTGTAAATTTTTCCATTGGTTAAAGATTCTTTTTATTGCTGTTTATCTTATGTATTATATGTATTTTTTTTTCTTGAAATTGAATTAGTTCATAATAGAATTTTTTTTAACTAGAAAAAAGAAAAGAATTTTTTTTTGGTTTAGTTTTATGTTATAATTACTATATTACTATTGGGTTTATGATTATGTTTGTTTTTGAGAGGTTGGGATTTGTAGCTTGATTGTTTAGGAGGCTGATTTATATGTGAAGTCATGTAGTTCTAATGGAAGTAAGATCCATTTGGAGTAAGACTGTTGTGATGGTTCAGTGACAGTAACTAGTAAAGTAATTGATTTGAACCTATAATTGATGGATTACGTGGGTGTGTGTTCAGATTCATACAGAAGTGGATTATATTCAGTGTCTTTTTAAACGAATATCATTATTTAGTCACAGGAATCTGAATCTTTTAGTTAGAAGCAAGAGAAGTTTTTTGAATGCTAATGGTTAAAGATTAATTAACACATGGAAGAGAATTTTCCCAGGAACACAAACTTAGCTTAATTTTGGATTCTGAATAAGTCGTTCACTCAAGAATATTTTATCAAAGCTAGAGAGAAGCTATAAACGTTCTAAATGGTAGAAATGAGCTGTTAAGGGTGAACAAACGTAAAGAAGTGAGAGCTTTATAGCCAATATATATGGTGGGGGTATATTGGACAAATTCCAGCTTAATTTGACAAATAGAACCGTGCATCACGCTCTTTAGGCGAGTTACTTCCACGCATAATTAGTCTGGAAGAAAAATGTATTTTTTTCACTTCACCTCAAAATCTTAAGTGTTTTAAGTATAGCTTTCTAGAAAACAGGTGGTTAAGTGAAAAAATGACAAAACCTCATATGTTAAGTGAAATTTACCTAAAATTTAAAATTGCATCCAGATCTTATTGATTCAATTTTATTTTGCAGAAATAAAATATTTATCTTTTGTGGAAAAAAAGAAAAGAAAAGAAACAACTGCCGTCAAATTGAAGGTTACCAAACCCTTAGGCCTTGCCCCTATGTATAATACAGCTGGCAATCCGGGCGCTTTGATTCTTATTACCTTTTATTTTTTTAGATAACATTGATTTATACTACCTTAGTTGCACAAAAAGAGTTTTGTGTAAAATGTATACATTTAATTTTTAAGGATATATTTATATAATTTAATTATTATGATAAATTTGAGGATATTTTTAAGGATATTGAATCATTTTATTCTACAATTAATAAAATTTGGACATTTTCTTGAATCATAATTTTATGATGACTGAAACTTTTTTTTGTGGAAGGATGGAGAATTAGCTAGGAGCAATCATAGTTGGTAATATGTTGAAATTTTGTTGTTAATACAGTCAAATCAAAAATGATATTGCCAAAACAAATATAGTTTTAGCAACCTTTTCATTATTTTAACGACACTTAAATTTAAGATCACTCTATTAACATGTTAACATATTAAGTTATACTTAGTACTCTACTATCATCATTTTTATTTTGACAATATCAACCGTCTTAAATTTAAGATCACAAGCTTAAACTTTCCATCTAAAACTTTGTAGTACTCCCTCTATTTCACTAATAGAGTCATTTTTATAAATTTTGTAATATTCTTGTTCTATGATTACTCCTAAATATAATTAGTTTTTAATTAAGTAGTGGTGTCATGACAATAAAATTATGATAATAAACTTAATATACTATTTTATTTTAAACTATTATAAATAAAAAAGAGGATTTTTTTTTGTGTCAAACAAAGAAACTTAACAAATAAAACTCTTATTGTGAGAGAACACTACAAGAAAAGTTGCTAAAATCGACGGAATTATGGTCGACGAAATACGTTCCGTCGGAATTATGATATTTTCAACGTAATATTTGGTCAGAAATAATTCCGTCGAGAGTATTATAGTTCTGACGGAATTCTGTCGTGGAGAGGTTTCACGCGCGAAAATTTTTCATCAACGCGCAAGTTTATTATGACGTTACGGATAATATTTACGATGAACATTCCGTTAAAGTTATAGTATTTTCGAGGGACGTAATTCCAACGGAGTTCCGTCGAAAATAACTACCTAAAATTTTTTGCTGCCTCTCTCTCTCGGCTTCTCCCTCCCCCACTGACCCCCTCCCTCCTGCCTACCCCCTCCTTCCCGTCGCGAACCCCTTCTCCTCCTACTGCGACCCCCTCCTCCTTCCACCGGGGTCTCCTCCTCTTGCTCCTCGTTTTCTGTGCTGCAAAGCTTAAAGATTGAAAGGTAGCTTAAGCAATAACAAAGGTTAACAAGTATTTTACCCTAACTTGTATCCCGCTATTTTTGTTCCTAATTTTTCTGCACAAGTCTTTTATTATCATATATGATTTTGTTAATTAATGAAAACTTAATTGTTATATATGATTGTGAATTGGGACTGCCAAATTGGGTATGTGTATATTTGGGGCTGAATTTCCATTTTTTGGGTACATTAGAAAGTATGTTAATTGGGATTGTGAACATCAAATTTGGGACTGATTTTGTATTTATGTTAATGGGGATTGTGTAAATCAATTTAGGACTAATTTTGTGTTTTCTCGGTACATTCAAAATTATGTTATTTTATTTCTGACAGATGGTGGTTATCGTACTATCAGAGGCTTTTAGGCCGATGTTGAGTCAGCCCGGGACTACTCAGGTATTTTATTCATTTTAAGTTGTATATTCTGCATGTTATTTAATGGTGTAAAACACTTTTTTTCCACTGTACACGACCCCAATTTACATATGTATCATTGAACTAATTTATTTTTTTTACAATCGAGTCACTGTACTGGATATTTTTTTACAAAAAATTATAAAATCTATTAATTTAAACAGAATAAAGAGCACGTGAAGGAGAGAATCCTTATGTGGTATCCACATAAGTAAACCATCCCAGTCAGCATCAATCTCTAAACTACAATCTTTCTTTCCCTTCTATTCTTTAATCTTCACTATCCAAACTTTCAAACTCAGTTCTCAAGATCCGTCACTACTAAGAAAATCACCACTACAACACCAAAGAAATTCATCTCAATATCATTCACATTAGATCAAAAATCAACCAACAAAACATCTTAAATACATAAAATCTAAGTCCCCATCTTTCTTTTAAAAAATAAAAAACTACTCGTATTTCTTCATCTTCTTCCCCAAATCTGGGTTCTTCATCACAAGCTAGTTGATCAGAGAAAATTAAAACCAATCTTTCTCTTTATATATCCTCAAACCCAGTTCATAAGGAGTTCTAAATTTTAAAACCCAATCTCTATCTTTATATATCCTTAAATCTCTACAAATAGAAACAAAGCAGTCTTGAATTCTTCTTGTTCCTTAAATTTTGTGCATAAAGTTTTGGAAGGAAATAGATCTGTGATATATTGAGGGATTGTCATCTCTTATTGTGATTTTGGTATTCAGATCTATTTGAATTTGATGCTTTCGATTTGTTAATATATATATATATATATATATATATATATAGAAACCTGCCAATACCAAATCGGTGATGTTGCTTCATGGGTTTCTTCAGGAACATAAAGGGTCTCCATTTTGGGGGATGTTGCTTCATGAGTTTGTTGAAAATCGAATTGGGTCTAAGTTTAAGGGGGTTCTTTATGGGTTTGTTCAAAATTGATCTGGGTATCATTTTGGGGAATTTTGCTTCATGGATTTTATTATGATTTTATCATTTTAGGCCTTTGATATTGGTTGACTTGTTACTGCTTTGATCTTTGGTGTCTTGTTGCTGTAATCTGGATTAAAAATTTCTTGTTCTTTATTTTGGTTTAAATCTGGCGATAATGACGACGATGGAGGTGTCATTTTTAGTAAAACGGGTGCCGTTTTTGGTTTATAATTTTTTTATATATTCAGCTAAGTAATGACGTGGCACCATGTCAACAATCCGTTAAAATCTAACACTCTTAGATGGAAAATCCAAAAATTTTAATAAAAGATCTAGTACAGTGTCTCGATTGTAAAAAAAAACAGTTCAATGATGCATATGTAAGTTGAGATCGAGTTCAATGGGGAAAAATGATTTAACCCATTATTTAATTATCATTTAACTGTCTATTTAATTCTCAATTACAGACTAATAAGTTATATTTTTAATTATATCAACGTGGTGATGATGCCAAGCAGGGTGGCGATGCTGTGTAAGGTGGCGATGCCGAGCGGGGGGATGATGGTTATGATTTTTAGATACCAGAGCAGGACTGTCGATCCCTGCCCGATGATCCTCCTTATACCGTTGGTAGTGATAAATGAATTTTATTCCTATTTATTGAATATTTTTGGACTTAAAATTTTGTGAGTTTTTAAGTATTTTATGTTATTTTATATTACTTTTTTTTATTATTAATTTATATTATTTTTATTTAATTTTGTAGGAAAAAGGAATAAAGTAAAGCTTGATGGAAAATTGGTTATAAATCAACTTCTAATGGCATAACTGTAATTATTGTATGAAGGAATGGCAAGTACGGAGCAAAATGACACCATTTTGGCATTCGGGCATGACAGAAGCATCCGCGCAATGCGCAGACGTTTGATTTATGTAGAATTCAGTTATACAACACTGTTTTGACTGAGGTGGGTTGCTGAGCTATTGAGCGCATTAGGGGCCTGTTTGGCTTGCGAGTTAATTGGCAGAAACGAGATTTTTAGATTATTTTGACTCCTAATTGGATTTTTATTCCACTTTTGTTTAAGATTATTATTGTAAGTTATAAATACACTATGAGAGTCAGATTATTAACATAGATCTAACATAGTTAGAATTAAGAGAATGATTATTTTGAAGATCTGAAAAAAATTCAACACAGATAATTGCAAGGATTGGAGAAAGAATTGGAGAACGCACTTATAATCATATTTTATTCTCGAAACTCTTCTATTTTATTTTTTTGTAATTTGTACATAATGAATTATTTTATGGAATTAATTTTTTTTTCTTTAGTTATGGGCTAATTTTTAATTAAGATTGCCATTGAACCCAATGTGTAGTTGAATTAATTTATTCTCTTTTAAATTATTAATGATTATATATGAATTGTTTATCATATTTTGTGCGTTCATGTATTAATTATTTATGCAATAATTAATGGGATAATTTATATAAAATTGGGAGATGAAGTATAGATTTAGATATGAATATGATAACATATGTTCATGTACTTTGCATAGGATGAAATATATGATTATATATAGGATATGAATATACCTATGTATCTTATGCAATCTTAAAGAGAATCTGATATTCAATTCCATGTTAATTTAATTCAAATAAGAATATAGTGATTTATTTAGTATAGGACATTCCTTGTTAATTCTGTTGCATGTGGGTCAGATTTAGAAGAATTTGTTTATATTACAATCAGAAAAAGCGTATAAATACTATAAAGAATTCTCGATTAACTGATGATTGATTTTTATACCTAATTATTGAATACTCTTAAATTTGATAATTTGTGAATTCTTTAGCATTTTATGTTAGTTTATGTGTTTTAATCTTGTTTAGGTTTTATATTACTTTTATATGTTTTTACTTTATTTTGTAAGATTTTGGAATAAGGGCGGTTAGGATCAAAGTTTGGAATTGCCAAATTTGGATTTTTAGCTTGTTATTTACGCAATAGCCACTTGCGACCCAATTTCGACCTTGATCTAGCCAATATCTCTCAATTCGTACAACATTAAAGTTGTATAGCTATTTCTCAGCTTTCCAAAAAATCTTGAATCATCCCAATTGAAGGTCGGATGAAAAAGTTATGCCCAAAACAATGAAGGAGGTTGCAGCATTCCAAAAAGGGAGCAAATCTGGGCAGAACATACCATCGCCGTAGCGGTAGTACAAAAGTAGAAATGAACAACAGAGTCCACCACCGTAGTGGTGCCCTGCTACCGCCACGACGGTGCACTATTCTAGTGCGTGAAATCAACTTTTAAATGAGAAAACTGTAGCCCTAAACATAACAATCTCATTTCTTCTTCTTTGGGAGGTAGTTAGAGGTGATTTTGGAGGCCAAGAGAAGATGAAAGGCACCTTCCATAGTTTCTAGGAATGTGATTTAACATCAATTGGAAGCTATGGATTGATGGGAGTTTTGGGTTTTCTTCTCTTTTCTCTTTCTCTATTTATGTATTCCATTGATGCTGGTTTATTTTTGGAACAAAGTTGGATTATAAATCCAATAATATTTATAACATTGATCCATGGATGTAATATCTATGCATTCTAGTTAATCCATAACATGTTTGATTCATTGTGATTGGTGTTTTGCTATCATTTAGCTATGCATATCTTGTATGCTTGTTGGATGAAGTATTACTTAATTGTTATGGTTTAAGCATGGAATCTTTGACTGTGTTGGGTATCCATTATGTAGTTTGAATTGAATATCTCTCCTAGTTGGTTGTTGTGATGCCCCCAAATTCAGGTATCTTAAATCTCGGGTTCGGTGCTCACTGTTCAACACATCCATACATCTATGCTACCCATACAAAATGACATAATATAACTTATATTAGTTCAAAACATATAACATAAAATCTCAGGTTATCTAACCTTCACTATTACATCACTTAGAAACAAATATATACATACATGTTTTCTTGAACGTTCAAAATAAAAGATCTAACAGATACAAACTATTCATGAGCTTTTTCTTTCCTTTGGAAGAAACTGTTCCACTTGATTTTTCGCCTTTCACTGAAAAGATTTATATAAGTAAGAATTAGCAATAGAAATGTGCAGAAAGTATAACTGGTATAGAATAAATAGTTGAATGCAATTAAGCTTTTTGAAAACCTTTTTATAGTTGAACGATAATTGTGAATACAATATAATTAATTATGACTAAAAACTCTTCTTTGATTTTGAATTCAACACTATTCTGATGTTCACAAGACCTTGAAAATCATGTTAGGATTACAAGAATAACCATAGCAAACTCCAGACTATATAAGTCCTTAACTGTAGTGTACGCAAAGGGGATCAGCCTTTTTGTACCTTATGTGTTGTGCATAATCATATGAAATGCATTCGCATTGATGGTAAATAATAAACAACAATTTTCCCCTTTTTGTAAGGTTAGATGATTCAATAATCATCACTTGAGTTCACATCAACACAAATTGATTTGGCATAACTTTTATCAAAAATATAGATTTCATACTATTCATCAATAATTGTCTAGCCAAAACAAAAGGCTTAGACGTTCAATAATAATTTATACTTGATTACATTTCCAAGTCACACTGAAATACAGAATTCAAATAATTTTAACACATCATGATTCGTAGACAATAATCGCAAGTAGCTAAAATACTCGTTCAAATATCGATATTAAAATAAGGAAAGAAAACTTGCCTTATCATTGGAATGCTACAATTTATAGACGTTCACGCTACCTCGTAACTATATTACTTGACGTAGAACCTAGGTAATATAATCCACGTCAATACACATAGTGCAAACACATAATACATTTTTTAGTTTTCATTTAACGTTAGTCTAATTCTAGGTTTAATAATTAACCTTTAATTAGTGATCAACTTGTATACACTAACTCAATCATAGCTTAATTACACATACGAGCCTATTACATTATCATTTTATATCTTTTGAATGCTTAGAATAAAAATCAAAATCTGGAATCTGTAGACTGCACCCTGACAGGGTATTTTGGCCTAAACACTGCGCCCCAATGCAGTTGAACTGAGGACACTGCGTTGGCAACGCGTTCAGAGCTCGCCCCGGCACAATGTTTTGTACCCAGTTCCTACAGTTTTTACATTTTCACTGCCACTTTGAAAATTCATAGCTTTCAAACTACACACATCCAATGACTACCAAATTTGGACACCATCAAGACACCACTACATAGTATTTTAGAAAATTATTAGCTATCCAATTTGACCTTTTTAACACATACATCTAAATGCTTGAAAATGAGTGTTCAACATATTATTATTTCAAAACTAACTTCTTCCCAAACCATTTTGAATGAGTTTTAAAACCTTAAAATCACCAGAGTAATCATATTACACATGCATGCATATAAAAGCATAGCCATTGATCAACAATTCTCTAATTTGACAAGCTAGCTTCACTAAAGCATTAACACAAACAATTGGCATGCATGCTCTTCAATGTCTAGATTTCATATAGATTGAAACATGCAATCATCTCCAGTAATACTACCAACCTTATTCCTTCGGAATCCTACTTGATTCCCAACAGAACATATCCCACCACCAACAAAACATAACAATTATACCAAGTAATTAACAAATAACACCAACTATGTTTCATGCACTTATAAAAGAAAGAAATTATACCTTTCCTTAGGAGTTTAAATGGATGAATATTGATTAAAATTTGTTTCGACTCCTTCTTGATGTTCATTGGTTCAAAATCTTCTCCAAAATCAGGTTGTAATACAATCTCTCTCCTTTTATTTTATTTTTTTATCTTTCTTCTAATTTGGCAAGATTTTGGCTATGTTTTGTAGAGACATGTGAAGAACTTTCATTTGGGTTTGAAGAGAGAAAAGTTTGTTGGACTTGGAAAAGTATGCGTGAATTATCGCTGAACTTGCTATTTTACAGATGAACTTCACTCAATTAGTTCAAAGCAGGAGGTGTCATTTTCTCATCAAAGATTTGCTTAATCATCCTTCCACTCACTAAGACCTTGTTTGGCTAGCCAAGTCCTATTTTCAGTATTTAGCATGCATATAACCATATAATGCAACTACATAGTTACAATACAGCATACATGGAGTACATGCTACAACTTACACATAAATATACATACATTCACGCACATGTAACACACTCACACACACACACGAAATATATATATATGTATATATATTCTTATATTACTCCATTCACATAATATAATTATAATCAAAATTACATAATTATATTTTTATAATTATGTCCCAACTCAATTTACAAATTATAAAAATTAATTGGTCCACTCTTTTAATGTAACGAATCATATATTTAAAATAATTAATATCTATTAATTATCTTAATTAGCTTATTTAATTATATAATTAACATTATATAATTAATTTTGAATAAATTATTCATTACATAAATGGTTTTCGACGATTTAAATTATATATTAAATATATCTATTTAATATATAAAATCATAACTCATACAATAACTCAAATCATTAAATTAGTCCCAAATTTACATTTTGGACCTCATTTAATATCTAAATACGCTCCGCTTGACATCACACCTCACATTGAACCGATATTCACGTTACGTCAAATTATCGTAACGTAACACCATTATTAAATAATTATCTCATTTAATTATTTAACTTAAATATATTACTTTACTAATTTAATGGAATGAATTAAATCAAAGCGGCATACATTAAATTCCATACCATCGCGATGCCATACAAGGCTTGCCAAGCAAAAATAACTTTAAAGCTCAAATTCGATTAACTAAAAATTAATCCACATTACCATAATAGTTTCTCTAACCATAAACTCCATTTCCAATATATACGTCACATGCATATATATACATATAATATTACCGTTCATTCGCATGCATTTCAAAATAAAATTCATATAATAACATGAAAATTTTATTTACAAAACTTGTAATTTTCGTGGATATTACATCCCCCCCCCCCCCCTATAAAAATTTTGTCCTCGGAATTACTACAACAAGATTCATTAAAAAGATGGGGGTAGTTCTTCATCATCTTCTCCTTAAGCTCCCACGTGGATAATTTGTCAGGAGGGCGACACATGGATGCTTTGATGGAACTATTCAGTCGAAACTATTTTCGTCAAGAATAGATTATGTTGGACGGAATGGTAATCAAAAATAATTAATTCCGACCAAATTTTCGACGGATTAATCCCCGACTAGTTTATATCTGGCTGGAAAATCAGTTGAAAATAAACTAACTTCGAATAAGTTAGCTTATTTTCGATGAAAAATTTCGTCGAAAATAAATTTTCTTGTAGTGGAAGATGAAATATATTTTTAGCATGCCACCTTTTGTACATAGCATAATTTTATTAGAAAATTTGTATTATAGAGAAAGTTCGAATGCATATGGCTTGGCTCGATGATAGTTTATAAGAGCTTTATTAAAAATGACAAATTAATGTAAGGCTCTTTGTGTGTTCATAAAGGATTAGAATTCTTTTATTAAATATATAATAAGTTGGGTCACTTTTTATCATAATTAATTAGTTTTGAGTTAGATAGCTTGATGAATACTTTATATGTTAGATTTGAATCCATTATAATGATTTGGGTCAACTCTTCTCATAGCCAATTCGTTTTGACTTAGAGAGCTTGATGAGTACTTTATATGCTAGACTTGAGCTCATTTAATGAATTTAATAGAGCTTGATGAGTACTTTATATGCTAAACTTGGGCTCATTTAATGAATAATATGATATCAGAGCGGGCTATGTGACACCCCCAAATTCGGGTCCCATGAACCTCGGGTTTGATGCTCACTATTCAACATATTCATATATCTATATTACCTAATACGCTAGATAATATAAATTTAACCTGTATCATTACAAAACTTATATAATAACTCTTAGGTTATCAAAGCTTAAATATTACATCATATAAAAAAAATATATATACATAACTATTTTTATACAACTCAAAAAAAAAAAAAAAGAGTTAAACATTTAATAACTACTAGTGCGCCTTCTCTTTACCCTTATCAGAAACTGCCCCTCCCGGACTTCTTGTTTTTAACTGAAAAGATTAAGTTATGCAAGAATGAGAAATCACATTGCCCAGCAAGTATAATAGTTTAAAATAAATAGTTTATATAAGAATAACCTTTACTGAAATCTTTCAACAGTTGAGCAATAACTGTGAAACTACTTGAATAATTCTTTCTCAAAACTTTTCTTTAATTTTGAAATCAAAATATTACTGAAGGTCACACAAGACCTTGAACTTATTAGGTTAACAAGTATTTCTACAGCAACCTGAAACATTTTTAAAGACTATAAAGTCTTTTATCGTACATAAAGGGATCGACCTTTTGTACCTATATATTGTGCACAAATGCGTGACTCGGAATTATAGTATTTGATAAACTTTTTCCCTTTACAGGGTTGTTCATATCAGTTTTCATCATTTGAATCTGTACCAAAATAATTTGGTTTGGTTTTGCTTTTACAAGAAATAAAGATTCAATAACATGCATTATTAATTGTTTAGCTATAACAAATAATTTAGACTTATAACAATAGTTCACATACAAAAGGAACTTTAAAAGATATCACATGAATTTGATAATCGAATAACTTTCCTCAACAATCGCAATATTTATTATCGCATCATGGTTTTACAAAATAAATCGTAAGATAGTTAGAATACTTGTCTTTTAAGTCTTTTAAGACTAAGGTTACACTATCGCTTCTCGAACGACCTACATGTAATATTCGGGCTACCAATTAGTTACTAAGGGACACTACATGTGACGCCCCCAAATCGGGCCCATACCACCCAATTTGAGTCGTCAAAAGACTACAATAAAATTATTACAATACACTATTCAATACCCAATAATACATAACTAAGCCCTCACAATTATTACTATTCTACAATAAAGTGAAGACTACTATAGCAACTATCTTGGAGTGCTACTCCATTCCCCTTTCCTCCTTGCTAGTCCCGGCCACGCTCTCATTTCCTGAATAATTGAACAAAAAGGAAAGGGTGAGCTCAAATAGCCCAGTAAGGAATATAATGACTAAGATAATGAAAAATGAATTATTCTTAGCCTTCAACAGTTGAGTTCTTAATCGAATATAATAGACAACAAGTTTTAAATCAACAGCTGCAGTTGAGTTGTTAATAGATAATATAAACAACAAGATTTAAATCAACAACAACAATTAAGTTCTTAAACAAAGTTCATCTGCAGTGAAATAACCACCACTAAGAGAATCAAGTAGATCATGATGTCTACTAGCTTCTCTTCTTAAGAAAATTATCATCAACTTTTATCATCTGAAACACCACTGGCTATGATCATGCCAAACAACAGTTCTTCTTTGTCCCCGACCAAAGAAAATATTCATCACGTGTCCTTGTTTAAAATGTTCACAGGGAAGAAGTTCAACGGTAATGTTTACGGTAAAAGAAATTAGTCCAAAATGTTCACAGTTCAAATAAATATCCACATTTTAAAAGTTCAAGGTCCATAAGTTCACAGTTCAAATGTGACGATGGAAATTTAATACAAATGTTCTTGTTAAAGAGTTTAGATGAAATGTAAACTATTAAGGGAATATTAATAAATTATTAATTCAAGAATTTTTACCGTTTAATAACATTAGAGGTACAAATGAGATACTTTCTTATCGTAGTAAGTTTAATTAGTGATAGAAGATGAAAAAGATGGTATCCCTTACAAGTAAGAAAGAAAATGATATCCTTTTATGATAATGAAAAGAATGATACCCCTTATCGTAAGAAGTTTAAGAGTTTGAAAGAAAATGATATCCCTTATTTTATCTCGTGATAAAATACAACTTTTATGAGGTTGATAAACCTATATTTATATTCATAATTTAATTAGTAAGTAACACATACAAATTTTATGTATATAAAATCATCAAAGTGACTATATAAATATATTTTAAAATAGTTTTTAAAGAAAATAAATTTTCAAAGTAAAATCTTTCAAAGGAAGTTTTTCAAAATAAATCTTCTAATAGAAGAGTCTTATAAAGGAAGAGTTATAAATTAATGTGCGAGAGTGTTTATATAACTTTTATGAAAAAATTACTTGAACAATACTCGTACCCTTCCAGATCTTCAACGCTTAAGATAATTTTAATACACTCAGAGAGACACTTATACTAAGAAATATCTAGAGAATGGAAAGAAGATTGAGTGAGGAATATTTGAAATTCCTGATGCTAAGCCCTTTATTTATAGCCAGAGCCTAACCAACTATTCCATACACACGTTACACATTTTAATCTCATCTTTTAATCTGAATCATTCATTAACCAACACACGTTTCACACTTTAATCTGCACCGTTCATTGACTAACATGCGTTAGACACTTATGCGTGTTACACACTTACACGTGTTACACATTTTCATATTATTTTATTGATTTAATATCCCAATTATTAAACATATAATGTTTTTCAAATAATAAGTTTGTCTAACTGTTTAGTATCCATGACTACTACTCTAATAATTATTGGCCCAATAATGCAAGATGCTGTGCATTATGACAATTATTGATTCAAATATACAGAACATTGTGCAATTAATAATGTAAAATATTATGTAATGACAATTATTGATTCAATAATGTAAAATGACGTGTAATGACAATTATTGGTTTAATAAAATGCTGTGTAATGACAATTATTGATGAAATATTGTGCAATAGCCACTTTATTAATTCAATAATTTAAACATTGTGTAATACCGTGTGCTGCTATGCAATATCATGTGCTACTGTAAAATACTGTGTGCTAAAGTAAAATACCATATGTTACCATACTTTTATCACTAAGTATTTTAACAGTTAAAAGTGATAAAACCGTTGACCATTTTTATTTAGAAAGGTTACTGTTGTCATTTTCTACATCCAACAATATTTTGTTATGGGGTCTACCCATAACTTAATATTTCGGCGCCGTCGTACGAATATTCCTCGACAAAAAGAATATTCCTCGACAGAACGAATATTCCTCGACAAAATAAATATTCCCCGACCAATCGAATATTGTCCGATATAAAAATTTTGCACATAACATTCTTAACTTTAATTTTTATTAATTTAACACCTTACTATTAAGCATAAAATTATGATAAAAATTTGAAATCTATTTATTAAAATTCGAGGTCTTACATCCTCCCCTCTTAATGAAATTTCGTCCTCGAAATTTACGTACATGACATTTTGAAGAGATCAGGATACTTAGCTAGCATTTCAAATTCCAACTCCCAGGTCATTGCCTCAGTGTATTGGTTTTTCCATAAAATCTTTACTTGAGGTATAATCTTTGAGCGTAGGATATGCTCTTTCCTATCCAGGATCTTGATAGGTACCTTTTCATACGTTAAATCTTCCGCTATCTCATCTGGCTCCAAGTCAATAATGTGATTTGGGTCAATCACATATTTACGTAACATAGATATGTGAAAATGTTATGAATGCGGGACATGTTTAGTGAGAGAGCTAGTCTGTAGGTCACAGTTCCTATTCGGTCAAGGATTTCAAATGAGCTAATAAATCGAGGATTGAGCTTTCTTCTCTTTCCAAACCTTGTAATTCATTTCCATGGGAAAACACGTAAGAATACATGATCTTCAACGTTGAAACTTTCATCCTTTCGATGAAGATCAACATAACTCTTTTGTCGTTCTTGTGCAGCTTGTATTCATCGTTTGATCATTTGGATCTTTTTTGTTGTCATGCGCACTAGTTCAGGTCCCAACAATTTTGTTTTTCCCATCTCATTCCAACATACTGGAGAGCGACACTTTCGTCCATACAAAGCTTCAAATGGAGCCATTCCTATACTTGTTTGATAACTGTTCTTGTAGGAGAATTTAACCAATGGTAAATACTTGTCCCAACTTCCTTTGAAGTCTAGCACACAAAGCCTCAATAAATCTTCAAGAGTCTGAGTTGTCCTTTCCGATTGTCCATCTGTTTGGGGATGATAAGCAGAACTAAATCGTAGTTCGGTGCCCATAACTTTTTGTAAACTGATCCAAAATCGTGAAGTGAATTTAGGGTCCCGATCAGAAACTATGGATACTGGCATGCCATGCATTCTCACAATGTCACTTATGTACATATTAGCTAGACGCTCAAGTGAATAGTTTTCTCGTATAGAAAAAAAATGCGTGGACTTGGTTAATCTATCTATAATGACCCAAATCGCATCCAAGCCTTGAGAAACTTTGGGAAGACCCATCACAAAATTCATATTGATGTGTTCCCACTTTTATTCGGGAACCTCAAGTACTTATAATGGACCCTTAGGCACTTGATGCTCCGCCTTGACACGTTGACATGTTAAACACCTCGAGCCAAACTCAGTGATCTCACTCTTAATATTTCTCCACCAAAATGTATGTCGAAGGTCACGATATATTTTGGTACTTCCAGGATGAATAGTAAACGACGTATTGCGTGCCTCCATCATGATTTTATACTTTAATTCAGGATTGTTAGGAACACAGAGTCGAGAGTTGACTAGAAGTATCCCTTTTTTCATCGATTTTTGCTTCTAGAATAGTACCTTCTCGTACTTTCCCCATCATATTCATTAGTTCTAGACTAGTAGTTTGAGTAGCTTTGACTTTGTCGATTAAAACCAGTTCTACTCGTACGTGCGCGATCCTCGTCTGGGTCCCTGGTGACTTTAACTCTATCTCCATCTTTTGTAAATCGTACAAAATATGCTTTTGTGTTGTTAGTATTGCATTCGTACTCGTATATGATCTTATACTTAATGCATCAGCTACCATGTTCGCCTTTCCTGGGTGGTACTGGATAGTGTGGTCATAATCCTTTAAAAGATTAAGTCAACGTTGCTGTCGCATGTTGAGTTCCTTCTGAGTGAAGAAATACTTGAGACTTTTATGATCTGTAAAGATCTACACCTTTTCCCCATACAAGTAGTGTCTCCAGATCTTCAATACGAAAATGACCGCTGCTAACTCTAGATCATGAGTAGGGTAATTTTTCTCATAATCTTTGAGTTGTTGAGAGACGTAAGCTATAACTTTTGTGTTGCATAAGAACGCATCCTAGACCACTACCTGAAGCATCGCTGTAAATAACAAATCCTCTTGATCCTGATGGTATAGTTAGAACATGTGCTGAAACGAGTCTCCTCTTGAGTTCTTGAAAGCTTTTCTCGCATTCTTTATTCTATTCGAATTTTGTATTTTTTTGAGTTAGTTAAGTTAGTGGAGTTGCAATTCGAGAAAAACTTTCTACAAATCTCCGATAATAACCAGCTTGACCTAGAAAACTTCGTACTTCGGTTACTGTCTTAGGTTGTTCCCAGTTTAAAATTGCTTCAATTTTTGCGGGATCAACCGATATTCCTTGTTTAGAAATCACATGCCCAATGAATGTTACTTCCTCAAGCCAGAACTCGCATTTCTTCAGCTTAGCACATAACTTATTTTCACGTAACTTTTGGAGTATCAATCGCAAGTGACGTTCATGATCCTCACGACTCTTGGAGTATATGAGGATATCATCATTAAAGACAAACACAAAATGATCCAAATATTCTTTGAATATTCGGTTTATCATGTACATGAAGGTTACAGGAGTATTAGTTAGTCCAAAAGGCATGACTAGGAACTCGTAATACCCATAGCAAGTTCTGAAGGCAGTCTTTGGAGCGTCATCAGCTTTAACCTTTAACTGATGATAACCAGATCGGAGATCGATCTTTGAAAAATACTGAGCACCTTGTAATTGATCAAAGAAGTCATCAATTCAAGGTAATAGATACCTATTCTTGATGGTGACATGATTCAACTCTCGATAGTCAATGCACAATCTCATACTCCCATCCTTCTTCTTTATAAATAAAACAGGGGCACCCCAATGTGATGTACTTGGTCGTATGAAACCGGTATCTAGGAGTTTTTGAAGTTGGACTTTTAACTCTCGAAGTTCTATGGGAGCCATTCGGTATGGGGCTTTAGAAATAAGTTTAGTACTAGGTTCAAGGTCAATAGAGAATTCAATTTCACGGTCTGGGTTAGGCTAGGAAGTTCTTCGAGAAATACATCAGGGAATTCATTAACAATAGGAATATTATTTAAGTTTACTGAGTTTTTATTTAGATCAGTGATATGAGCTAGGAAGGCTTGACATCCGTTTTTTAATAAACGAATGGCTTTATGGCTAGAAATAACGGTTATAGATTTCACAGGTTTGGTTGCTTGAATTTGCATGATAGGTTGGTCAGGAATATGAAAGCTAATGAGCTTATGGAAGCAATAAATTTTAGCATGATGGGTAGTCAACCAATCAATTCCTAAAATCATATCAAATTCATACATTTTCAAAGAGATAAGGTCAACGGGTAGGATAAGGTTATTGATTTGAACCAAGCAAGATTTATAAACGGTAGATGTAACGGCTATTTCCCCTAATGGAGTTTCAACACATAAGTCAAAGTCTAAATTTTTAGAAATCAAATTTAAACATTAAGCATATGCAGGTGAGATAAAAAAGTGGGTAGAACTAGTATCTAATACGGCATAGACTTCATAAGAGTTTCTGAATAGCTTACCAGTTATCACCTCATTCAGGTTCCGTGCTTCTGAGACGTTCTAACAAAAGCTCTCCCCTGGATTACAAAATTTCCCTTGTCCGTGCTAGCCTTTGGAACCATCATCGCTGCTGGACTTGATTTTGTGACAGGACAAAATCGAGTAATATGACCTTCTTTCGCACAATTATAATAAGACTTGGATTGCTGAGTACAGTTTGGGCTGATGTGACTCTCCTGACTACATCTGTAGCATTTTACGGGTGGTCGATCTCTTCCCCTTGAAACTATTACCAGTGCTGATGTTGGTGCTGGTGCCTTTCCATGATCGTTGTGGGATCCCTTTTTCTTGAAATTATTTCCACTTGTTTCTCCCCTTCTGTTATCTGGACCAGAATTACCACCGAAGTGGTTATTATTTCTGAAATGGTGATTGCTGCCTCACGGTTCTTGTTCCGGTAATTGTTTTCATTATTTCTTCCTCTTGGTTGGTTCATTGGCTCTTGGTTACAGTATTTCATCTTCTTGTTCGACTCTTTGAGCCTTATCCACTATATCTGAATATAGACAAAGTTTGTGAGAGATGAGGTGTCGGCAAATTTTTGGTTCTCAAGCCTCGTAAGAACATGTGAGCCATTCGGGCTTCATCATCCATCAAATGAGGCGCGAATCGGGATAACTCCGCAAACTTGGCTTCGTATTGAGAAACAATCATGTTCCCTTGTTTTAGTTTAATAAATTCCACCTCTTTCATATGGCGGACACTTTCTAGAAAATACTTTTCATTAAACAAATCCTGAAACTCCGTCTAGGACATCTCAAATGCTGAATGATGGGTACGCTTTATCGATTCCCACCAATGGTCTACTTTTCCTCTTAGCATGAAGGTAGCGAATGGAACTTTCTGATCATTAGTGCAGCGTATAACATCAAATATCGTTGTCATCTGCTTCAGCCATGCCTCTACCTTAAGTGGGTCCAGTTTCCCAAAAAATTCGAGTGGTCCCAACTCCTTAAACTGCTTCGCGGCATTATTTTCGGAAGTCGCAGGAGGATTATTTGTAGCCTCCTGGTTTTCTACGGCATAATTCATTCCTTGGTTTTCAGATGCCATTCTGAGATATGGTCACAAAACAAAGGTTAGTTTAAACAAACCGACTTGTCAGTTTTTGTCACTTCATTCATGCCAACTAGCTAAATTTAACTTAGGTAGGACATACTAGCGAAGGATTCTAATCGTCTTTCCCCTCCTAGTTCTAATCTCAGATCTTCATGCAAGATCATATTTCTAAGCTTTGATACCAACTGTGACGCCCCCAATTGGGCCCACACCACCCAATTTGAGTCGTCAAAAGACTACAACAAAATTATTACAATACACTGTTCAGTACCTAATAATACATAACTAAGTCTTCACAATTATTACGATTCTACAATACAGTGAAGACTACTATAGTAACTATCTTGGACCGCTACTCACATTCCCCTTTCCTCCCCGCTAGTCCCGGCTACGCTATTATTTCCTGAACAATTAAACAAAAAGGAAAGGGTGAGCTCAAATAGCCCAATAAGGAATATCATGAATAAGATAATGAAAAATGAATTATTCTTAGCCTTCAACAGTTGAGTTCTTAATCGAATATAATAGACAACAAGTTTTAAATCAACAGCTGCAATTGAGTTATTAATAGAGTAATATAAACAACAAGATTTAAATCAACAACAACAATTAAGTTCTTAAACAAAGTTCAACTGCAGTGAAATAACCACCACTAAGAGAATCAAGTAGATCATGATGTCTACTAGCTTCTCTTTTTAAGAAAATCATTATCAACTTTTATCATCTGAAACACCACTGACCATGATCATGCCAAACAACAGCTCTTCTTTGTCCCCGGCCAAAGAGAACATTCATCACGTGTACTTGTCATCCGACCAAAGACACCCAACAATTATATTGGCTTTAAATTATATCGCCTTTAACTTATCATTTGTGCCCCAGGCCACAGATATTCAGAACAACCTGATACTTGATGATTGAAATAACAATAGAGATATAAATAATGAACAGAAGAAACAGGATAAATAATAACATTAGGAGTTAGAAAATTTTACTTTGTCCAGATTCAAATAATGTCCAAATTGTCAACATGATGTAGAGAAAAAGGTGTTCAAATCCAAGAGTAATGTCCAAGATCCACAGGGAATGAGTTCAACGGTAAGGTTTACGGTACAAGGAATTAGTCCAAAATGTTCACAGTTCAAATAAATGTCCACATTTCAAAAGTTAAAGGTCCATAAGTTCACAGTTCAAATGCGACGATGAAAATTTAATAGGAACATTCTTGTCAAAAAGTATTAGATGAAGTGCAAACTATTAAGGGAATATTAATGAATTATTAATTCAAGATTTTTCACTGTTTAATAACATTAGAGGTACAAATGAGATACTTTCTTACCGTAGTAAGTTTAAGTGATAGAAGATGAAAAAGATGGTATCCCTTACAAGTAAGAAATAAAATGATATCATTTTATGATAATGAAAAGATTGATACCCCTTATCGCAATAAGTTTAAGAGTTTAAAAGAAAATTATATCCTTTATCTTATCTCGTGACTAAATACAACTTTTATGAAGTTGATCAACCTATATGTATATTCATAATTTAATTAGTAAGTAACACATACAAATTTTATGTATATAAAATCATCAAAGTGACTATATAAATATACTTCAAAATAGTTTTTAAAGAAAATAAATTTTCAAAGTAAAATCTTTCAAATGAAGTTTTTCAAAATAAATCTTCTAATAGAAGAGTCTTCTAAAGGAAGAGTTGTAAACTGATGTGTGTGTGAGTGTTTATATACTTTTATAAAAAACTTACTTGAACAATACTCATATCCTTCCAGATCATCAACATTTAAGATAATTTTAATATACTCAGAGAGACACTTATACTAATTTTAATAATTTTAATCTCATCTTTTAATCTGAACCATTCATCAACCAACACACGTTTCACACTTTAATCTGTACCGTTCGTTGACTAACACGCATTTCACGCCTACACGTGCTACACATTTTCACGCGTTACATATTTACGTGTGTTACACACTTACGCGTATTACACACTTACAAGCGTTACACATTTTCATATTATTTTATTGATTTAATATCCCAATTATTAAATGTAAAGTGTTTTTCAAATAATAAATCTGTCTAACTGTTTAATATCCGTGACTACTACTGCAATAATTATTGGCCCAATAATGCAAGATGCTATACGTTATGACAATTATTGATTCAATAATACGGAACATTGTGCAATTAATAATGTAAAATATTGTGTAATGACAATTATTAATTTAATAATATAAAATAATGTGTAATGACAATTATTGATTCAATAATGTAAAATGTTGTGTAATGATAATTATTGATGAAATACTGTGCATTAACCACTTTATCAGTTCAATAATTTAAACATTGTGTAATACCGTGTGCTGCTATGCAATACCATGTGCTACTGTAAAATACTGTGTGCTAAGTAAAATATCATATATTACCATACTTTTATCACTGAGTATTTTAACAGTTAAAAGTGATAATACCATTGACCATTTTTATTTAGAAAGGCAACTGCTGTCATTTTCTACATCCGACAATATTTTGTTGTGGGGTCCACCCATAACTGAATATTTCGGCGCCGTCGTACGAATATTCCTTGACAGAACAAATATTCCTCCACAAAACGAATATTCTTCGACAGAATGAATATTCTCCGACTAGTCGAATATTGTCCGACATAATTTTCTTTGCATATAACATCCTTAACTTTAATTTTTATTAATTTAATACCTTAATGTTAAGCATAAAATTAGAAGAAATTTTGAAATCTATTTATTAAAATTCGTGGTCTTACACAACACATAGGCATAATACATTTAAGTATCTATTGTATGTTCATTTAACTTTCAATTTTTGAAAACATTCGACCCAACTTAGCCTGGAATAAAAAATTTAAAATTTTAAAACAGCAGGGTACAGTGCAGCTACGCTTTCTTCCGGCGCAGCTGTGTTAATGCCCTATTTTTGAAAATAGTACAGTCTAGCGCAGTTGTGCTTAGACTGTATTGCAGGTGCGCTCGGCCAAAAATTCTAAAACTCTATTTTTCCAGATTTCTTTGATGCATGCTATGTTCCATCATGAATAGCCTACACAATATAAGTCTATATGACTTAAACTTTGAACATGAACTAGACCATATTACAACATACAAAGTTTAACAAAGCTTGGTCTTTAAAAACTCTTTTTAAGTCTTGAATTCAAAAGCTCAAAAGTATATGTTTAACATAGTTTTAGGTTTTAAACTAAATTGTTAGAAAACTTTTAAAACCACTTTGAACTTGTTTTGAAACACTCCTACAACTTGAATTATCTTATAACTCATGCATGTTCCATAAACAAACATCAATCCTAATTTTTTTAGCAAATATCTTTCTTTAAGACATTTTCACAAACACTTGGCATGCATGGTTTTAAAACTCAGTTTTCTTCATGAATTAAAACATCTAACATAGAACTGAATTTAAGAATTAGAAGAATGAATTGGCTTAGAAACTTAGAAAGTAAATAACTTTCCTACAGAAACCCACTAACATAGACAAAGCAAAAAGGTGTCTTATTCCACTTACAAAATATAAACTAGGTGTCATGTTCTCTACTAGGAAGTAAACACCCAATACTTCCATTAACAACTTCAACATATATATATATATATATATATATATATATATATATATATACTTATCAACTTACAACTCATCCACATAACATATTTTGAATAAAAATTTCATTCATAATTTTTTTTAATTGCAATGATTTGAAATATTCTCGGATATTACATTCTTCCCCCTTATAAAAATTTCATCCCCGAAATTAGTACAACCAATTTAATTAAAAAGATGGGGACACCTTGTCTTCATCTTTTCCTCAAGCTCCTATGTAGCTTCCTCTACACTGTGATTTCTCTAGATTACATTTACAGAAAATATCACTTTATTTCGCAAGGTTTGTTCCTTTTTGTTGACTATCTGAACATGAACTTCTTCATATGTTAAATCCTTTCCCCCTTGAATAGGTTTATAGGCTACTACATGTTTATTGTCTGGTTTGTATGGTCGTAACACTGACACGTGAAACACGTGATGAATATGTGTCAGTTCTGGAGGTAGAGCTACCTTATATGCCACTTTGCCTATCATTTTCAGAATCTTAAATGATCCTATAAACCTACAGCTCAGTTTTCCTTTCTTTTCAAATCTGATTTTTCCTTTTCAGGGAGACACTTTCAAGAACACATAACTTCCCACTTCAAAATCCCTACATTGCATATGCAAGTCCGCATATTTCTTCTGGCTGTCTTGTACGATTACCAATCTAGGTCTTATTACTTTGACAATTTTTCCTGAACCAATTTCGGTCTCAAAAGTTATCGTTCGCCTACCTTGTCCCAACATAACGGTGTTCTACACTTTCTTCCATACAAGGCTTCATAAGGCGGCATACCTATACTCACGTGATAACTGTTATTATATGCAAACTCCACCAAAGGTAAATGGTGATCTCAATTTCCTTTGAAGTACATGATATATGCGCTCAACATATCTTCTAAGGTCTGAATAGTCCTTTCGCTCTGTCCATCAGTTTGAGGATAATACGTTGTGCTCAACTTCAATTGCGTTCCCATTCTTTCATGCAGATTTCTCTAAAAATTTGATGTGAAGCACGGATTTTGATCTGACACAATTGATACCGACACTCCATGTCTTGAAACAAATTCTTTGATATACAACTTTGCCAACTAATCCAAATTAAACCTGATCTTAATTGGTAAGAAATGTACTGACTTCGTCAGTCGATCAACTATCACCCATATTGCATCGTATCCCTTCTAAGTAGTTGGAAGTCCTACCATGAAATCCATTATGATATGCTTTCACTTCCATTCTAGTATTTGTAAGGGTTGTAATAATCTGATAGGTCTTTGATGCTCAGCCTTAACTCTCTAATAAATTAGGCATCTAGCAAAACATTATGTCACTTCTCTTTTCATATTTGGCCACCAAAAATATTGTCGAAGATCTTGATACATCTTTATACTTTTGGAATAAATTGAGTATCTCGAATTACGGGCCTCCTATAATAACTCCTCTCTCAATTCCTGTACTGATGGTACCCATACTCGCTTTTTTAAATCTTAGGATTCCATCATTATCCATTTTGAATTTTACTTCTTCTTTCTCCACTATATGATTCCTTATATGACCACATTCTTCGTCTTTCTCTTAAGCTTCTCCCACTTTGTCCAATAGAGTTGGGCGAACTTTTATCGTAAATAATTTTTCTTCCAACTCATTGGAACATCTCACTTCCAACTCCATCTTAGCCATTTCCCTTATTAATTTTTCTTGAACTATTAAAACCTACAACTTTTCTATACTTTTTTTGTTCAACGCATCTGACATTACATTGACTTTTTCGGGATGATATAAGTTTTCATAGTCATAATCCTTAATCAATTCTAACCATCTTCTCTGTCATATGTTCAACTCTTTCTATATAAAGATATACTTCAGACTTTTATGGTCTGTATATATCTCATATTTTTCTCCATACAAATAATGCCTCCAAATTTTCAAGGCAAAAATTATCGCTGCTAATTTTAAGTCATGGGCCGGATATCCCTTCTCATAATCTTTCAGTTTTCGTGACGCATATGTAATGACTTTACTATTTTGGATAAGCACACAGCCTAGACCCTTGTGCGACGCATCACTATACACCACAAAATTTTCCATATCATTTGGCAGAGATAACATGACGCCTTTAATTCTCGAAAACTCTCTTCACATTTTTCTGACCATACAAACTTTATGGTCTTCCTCGTCAAATTAGTCAACAGAGTCGCTATCTTGGAATTTGTTTAGATAAATCGTCGATAGTAACCCGCTAAACTTAGGAAACTTCTCACATCTGTCGGTGTCTTTGTCTGTTCCCAATTTATTACTGCCCCCACCTTCGTAGGATCTACAGAAATTCCCTTGTTATCAATTACATGTCCCAAAAATTAAACTCTTTCAAACCAGAATTTACACTTTGAGAATTTTGTATAAAACTTCTCATTTCTTAATATTTCTAACACTAATCTTAGGTGTTCCGTATACTCTTCTTGTGATTTGGAATAAACCAAAATATTGTCGATAAATACTACAACAAATTTATCTAGATATGGTTCGAACATCCTATTCATCATGTCCATAAATGTTGTCGACACGTTTGTTAAACCAAACGACATCACCAAAAACTCATAATGTCCGTATTAGGTTCTAAATGCCATCTTTAATACGTCCTCCTTCCTAACTGTAAGGACCAAGAATTTTAAGTTACATTTTAAATAAAATTGAGAATTTAATTTTTAATTAATTACATTAGAGTGTGAATTAATTTAAACTCTAACAAGGTGGTTTGATTTTATTTGATAATATTTTGATATTGAATTAATTTAATTAAAGGGTGTCTGATGAAATGTTATTAATTATCGGACTAACAAGGTGGTTTGATTATGTAAATTAAATTAAATTTGATTATTAAAGTGTTCCTATAATTATTTAAACAAGCTCAAACAATTAATTAAGTGAGGAACTTGTGGAAATTGCTTTGTGGGTTGTTATTTAATTAAAGTAGCCCAATTTAGTAAGAAGTGAGTGAATTATTTTGGTAGCCCAATATTGATGAATTATTATGCATTCTAGTGGCCCAAATAATTAAATTACAAGCCCAAACTTTGATATAATAAGTCTAGCTTCTAGAAGGCATTAATTTACCAAATTGTGCAATAAAAATAAAGCTAAAATGGGGTATTTTAAGGGGGCATGGATGGTTATGGGGAGGGAGTACTATGGACTCCAAATTTTTATTCATTTGATTTACTCAGGCTAGTGTGTGGAACACTCAACAAATTGCTAGCATTGATGGTAGTAAACTTGAAGTCCAATGTGTAGATATATAGGTTATATGAATATATTGCTACTACTATAAATAGAAGTCTTAGCACTTTTGGCTAAGAGTTTACAAGATTTATAGAGAGCTTCTATATTATGTGCTAGTGAGTTAACTTGGTGAGTAAAGAAAAAAGAAAGTGAGTTAGTAAGTTTCTTTAGTAGTCACTACAGAGTCAAGCTAAATTACTTCAAGGGGTGTTCTTGGATGTCATCTAACTCCATCATCTATTTTGGAAAGGAGAGAAAAGTAGCTCATAAGTCAAAAAGGTATAAAAATTCTTTAAAAACCTTAATCTTGGTTTTCTTTTAATTTTTATGGTAGAAATATTATCTTTGAGCTCTTTGTGCTTAGAATCATGCTAGAAATTTTTATATAGGATGCCATGTGATTTAAATGTGTAGTGGTATGGGTTTATGTAGAAAAATCTAGCAAAATGCTTGAAAACATTTTTACCGACGAATAAAACGTAGTTTGTTCGAATAAATGATACATTTTGAAATCTACAAATTATTTTTGTGGTTTTATATTTTCTGGGAATATATGGGTAAGTTAAGAACAAAATTTCTTTGGAATCATGTGAAAATGATTTACAATGAGCAAGATATGAATTTTCTACCAAAAAACCCCACTGATTTCGAGTCTGTGCATAACAGTCCGGTTTGAGGCCATTTTCAGTGACCAAAACAAATCAAAATTGACTTTTTAATAATAGAATCATTTAGTTTGAGAAGATATGATTCCATTGATACATAATAAAGCTTAATCGGACTTGTAGATTTTATTTTATTCAAGTTCTTGTGAGAGACCTCAAACTTAGAAGGAAAAAAAAAATCTGCCTATTTTTTTTTTTTAATTTAAAAAATTGACCGATTCGACTTTTTTCGATTTTTCTGATTTCTTGGGTAGCGAGGTTCGGGTCCTTGTGGGCCGGTTTCAGGTTTGATTCTAAAAGAAAAAATATTTGTAATTTAATAAAGAATATTATAAAAATTTAAAATGTAAGAGTTCATGTAATTTAGCATTTATTAGAATTAATGGTTGATTAAACTTTACTAAATTAATAATAATAACAGAAAAATTATTATTAATTGCTAATAAATGATAATTGAATTCTTTACATATCATTTAATTAATAAAAAATAATATAGAAAGAAAATTGGGTAATTAATTATCATTTAGCTAATAATTAGTACACATTAAAATTAATAAATAAATTATTTATTATTTAATTAATATTAAATAATAAGTAAAATTAATAAATTAATTTATTATTATTTAATTAATATTAAATAATAATTAAAGGATATTAAAGTTAATAAACTAATTATTTATTATTTAATTAATATTAAATAATAAGTAAAGTTAAATAAATAATTAATTATTATTTAACATTAAATAATAATTAAAGAGGATTAAACTTAATAAACCAATTACTTATTATTTAATTAAGATTAAATAATAAGTAAAGATAATTAATTAATTAATTATTAGTTAATTAACATTAAATAATAATTAAAGAGGATTAATGGTAATAAACTAATTATTTATTATTTAATTAAGAGTAAATAATAAGTAAGGATAATTAATTAATTAATTATTTAATTAACATAAATAATAATTAAGGAGAATTAAAATTATTAAACTATTTTTTTAGGATTAAATAATAAGTAAGGATAATTAATTAATTTAATTATTATTTAATTAACATTAAATAATAATTAAAGAGAATTAATGTCAATAAACTAATTATTTATTATTTAATTAGGATTAAATAATAAGTAAGGATAATTAATTAATTAATTAATTATTATTTAATTAACGTTAAATAATAATTAAATGAAATTAAATTTAATAATCTAATTATTTATTATTTAATTAAGATTAAATAATAAGTAAGAATAATTAATTAATTATTATTTAATTAACATTAAATAATAATTAAAGGAAATTAAATTTAATAAACTAACTATTTATTATTTAATTAAGATTAAATAATGAGTAAATATAATTAATTATTATTTAATTAACATTAAATAATAATTAAAGAAAATTAAAGTTGATAAACTAAATTATTTATTATTTAATTAAGATTTAATAATAAATAATGATAATTAATAAATTGATTATTATTTAATTAATATTAAATAATAATTAAAGGCAAACAAGAATAATACTTTAATTATTTATTATTTAATTAATTTTAAATAATAAATAAATATAATTAGTTATTATTTATTGTTAAATAATGACTAATGGTAATTAAGTAATTACTCTTTAACTAATATTAAATAGTGATTAAATGAAGATAGGGTTAATAAAATAAAAATAATTTAATTAAACAATTATAATAAATAGAGTTTAATAAGTGTTTAGCACTTAAGAAAAATAATATGGATTAATTAAATTATTAACATAAGATCAATTAAGTGTCTTATACGATTAAATGATAGTATATAAAATTATATGTGACACCCCCAAATTCAGGCTCCTGGAACCTTGAATTTGGTGTTCACTAATCATAATATCGCATATATTAATCACTACCCAGAATTTACCATTAATATACATTACATGTGCTAATCTCCAACATAGAACAAAATACATCTCTCACACTCACAGGGTCGTTAACCTTTACATACACATAACATTACTAAGCTAACATTTCCTATTTACAGTCACAACATAGATTTAAGACTACCGGCTGGGGACAACACATCAATTTCTTCAGTCCGATATCTTTCCTTTGCCTTTGTCTTTCTTATCTAGATTCTCGGGTTTTACATCTTTGTCTGCGACATTTTAAGCAAGTAAAAGTGAGCAACTAAAGTGCTCAGCAAGTATAATGAACAGAATAACAATGTATTATGAGGATCAGAAATTATACCAATAATGAAACATTAATTCGATTAAAACGAAAGAGAATAATTGCAATAATTATCTTTTGAAACATGATACAATTGAATTAAACTGAGGGTCACAAGACCATTGAACGTAGGTTAATCAATTTTAATATTGATAACCCGTTTATGTCATAAAGACCATAAAACCTTAAACCCGTACTCGAGGTGATCAGCCTCTTGTACCTATGACTGTGCACATCATATTACCGCATATTGTGGGGGAATCGGAATTTAAAGCATCCGACAAGCTATACCCCTGGAATAGGGTTGTTCATCTCAGTTTCTAGGAGTCCGCACCAAAACAATTTGGTTTGGCTCAGCACTAAACAATATAGCATAATTTGAAATTCAATGGTATCAAAAGTCTAGCCGAACAAATGGTCTAGACTCATAATTATTAATTCATTGACAAACAATCATGTTTCGTTATGAACGACATTTATGAATATATGTATGTAACAAAAGAAATTTTTTCATTAAATAATCCACAATATCACTGAAATCAATATTCGATAAAATGGAATAATGATGAAACTTTAGGAAATAAAGTTTAATAAATATTTTAATAGCTAACACATGACTAATGGTTCAAAGTTAGGGTTTAGGAACTTGCCTCGATATCCGATTACTATGTTAACTGCTAAATTTTCCTTTCCTGAACACCCTATAATAATAACATAATCAAATAATAATAATTTAGTAACTCGAGATATTAATATATATAATTAATATCACTCATAACCTAATTATTCTACCCATCGGCTCTATATGGGTATTTAAAATTAATTATAACCTATTTTGGTTATTAATCCTAATTATGTTATTTTAATTCCCATTATTAAACATTTAATAATTAATTGGAATTATTCCTCAAAATTGGAAAATTATTAAATTTAATTTATAAAACATTTTTATACATTTTCCTGATTTTATATAATTTTTATATAATTTTTATTAATTTTTAAACATTTATTTTAATTAAATTCACTTTCAATGGCATTTTCGTAATTAATCTGAAATCCGGAACCAGGGGCAAAACGGTAAATTCGCGAAAAACCGATCGGCCGCGCATGGCGCGTGACCGGCCTTCCGCGGACCAAACGACGTCGTTTGGTTTCGTTCCGGAAGAACAACAGCCGCGCATGGTGCGACCCCCCCGTCTGGCGTCCAAAACGACGCCGTTTTACGCCAGCCACAGAAAAAAAATTAAGGCCGCGCGCCATGCGCGGTCGGCCCTTTATTTTTTTTTCTTCTTCCTGGCGACACAGTAGCCAGCCGGAAGCATAAATTCCCATTTTTGATCAATATTTCCACCATAAAATTATCCCAAACATCAAGAAATTCATAGATACACTCCTAAAAATTATATAGAACAATAATATAATTATTTCCCAATTTTTCATACAATTATTTTATCTCCATAAATACCCAAATAAACCAATAAAAATGATTTTATACCTTCTTTTGAGACTTTGTATGCACCCGGATAGCTCCAACTATTTTTCTTGCCGGCGATTAGGGTGGTTGTGGGTGGCGGATGGCGGTGACAGAGAAGAAAAGAAAAAGATAAGGAGAGATGGTTTGGTTTGCTAAATAACTATTGTTGTTATATTATTATTATATATTCTATATATAAATAACCTTGCCAACTTTGCATTTTTAATTTCTCACTTGATTCCACCGACTTACTTAAGTCGGTGAGAAAAAAAAATCTCCATGCATGTGTATTTTTAATACATTACGCAATTAATTTGGGTAATAAATGTTTTATATAATGTATATAAAATATTTATTTTAATTTACCAAAATTCATAAAATAATTTATAAATAATATTTATATATTTTGGGGTACTTTATTTGATAAATTTTGTACACGCACAATGACATGTATGTACTTATATGAAGTATTTTATACTTCCAAAATTAATAAAATAAATTGTATAACTTAATAAAATTTATTTTCTTATGTTTCAACTTCATTACATATACATTACGTAAACATACATGTATTTTCTATTACTACACAATATATATATAAATTAATTATTATATATATATATTATGTATTATAACAATTCCTCTTACATGCATAATTCATAAAACATTATATCTCATAAAAATAGAAATAATTCTATTTTTTTCATAAACATAATTTATTTTATTAAAACTAATAATCATTCATTTTTCTTTATTATTCTTTTCACCACTTTATATATTTTATATAAACTATACAATATAAATTTTGTATAATTTATATAATTATTAACCTTTTCTATAATAAATTTATTTTCTGGTATAAATTATACATCACCCTCATATAATTTATATAACCAAAATTCCTTCACACATAATTATATTTCCTTATAACAATATATATATATATATATATATATATATATATATATATATATATATATATATATATATATATATATATATATATATACATATATAATTCCTTTCTTAATAATCTCCAAATTTTCTCATAGTTATAAATTAATCCATGATCAATAATTCTGACTTCATTAATTACCTCATTAACTTTAATTTAATTCAAAATTTTTAATATTCATCCTCTTTTCATTAACATATAGCATTAAATTAATAACCGTAATAGAATATACCTCCATGATTAATTTACATAATTCACATTAATTGCTTAATTTAAATAACTAAAATACACACATTTTATTTATTTAAACTTTTTACACGTCATAATATCCTGGATATTATATTCTTCCCCCCTTATAAAAATTCCGTCCCGGAATTTCTACATTAACTATTCGAATAAATGGGGATAATTCTTTTGCATTTTCTCCTCTAACTCCCAAGTGGCTTCTTCAATGTTATGATTTCGCCATAGCACTTTAACAGAAGGAATCACTTTATTTCTTAAGACTTGCTCTTTCCTATCTAATATTTGGACAGGAATCTCTTCATAAGTTAAATCCCTCTCTATCTGAATCGGTTCATATGCTATGACGTGCTTATAATCTGGCTTGTACGGTCGTAATACTGACACGTGAAAAACATTGTGTATGTGCACTAACTCTGGAGGTAAAGCCACTTCATAAGCTACCTCCCCAACTTTTCTTAATACTTCAAACGGTCCAATAAATCTAGGACTTAATTTACCTTTCTTTCCGAATCGGATTTTTCCCTTCCATGGAGACACTTTAAGAAACACATGACTTCCCACTTCAAAATCTCGATTTTGCCTACGCAAATCTGCATACTTTTTCTGTCGATCTTGGGCTGCCACTAACCGGGACCGTATTAATCTGACTGTATCCGCCGTTTGTTGAACCAGTTCAGGTCCTAGCAATTGACGTTCACCTACTTCATCCCAACACAAAGGAGTCCTACATTTTCTTCCATATAAAGCTTCATAAGGTGGCATTCCTATACTTGCGTGATAACTATTGTTGTACGCAAATTCCACCAAAGGTAGATGATCATCCCAACTCCCTTTGAAGTCCATAACACAAGCCCGTAACATATCTTCCAAGGTTTGTATTGTTCTTTCGCTTTGACCATCGGTTTGAGGATGGTAAGCCGTACTCAATCTCAATTGTGTTCCTAATCTCTCTTGTAGACTTCTCCAAAAATTTGATGTAAATCGCGGATCACGATCTGACACAATTGATACTGGTACTCCGTGTCTTGATATTACTTCTTTAATGTAGATTCTAGCCAATTGATCCAAATTGTATTTGATCTTAATTGGCAAGAAATGGGCCGACTTTGTTAGTCTATCCACGATCACCCATACAGCATCGTAACCCTTTTGAGTAGTCGGAAGTCCTACTACAAAATCCATGGTAATATGCTCCCATTTCCATTCTGGAATTTCAAGAGGTTGTAATAGCCCACTTGGTCTCTGATGCTCAGCTTTGATCCGCTGACACGTCAAGCATCGGCTTACATAATCCGCAATTTCTCGTTTCATGTTTGGCCACCAAAAATATTTCCGTAAATCTTGGTACATTTTCGTACTTCCTGGGTGAATTGAGAATTTTGAATTATGTGCCTCTTGCAATATCTCCTCCTTCAATTCAACTACTGCTGGTATCCAAATTCGCGCCTCAAATCTTACAATTTCATTATTATCTATCTGAAATTTTACTTCATCACCTGAAGTAATCCTATTCCTTACCTGAATACATTCACCATTGGTTAATTGGGCCTCCTTCACCTTATCTAACAATATTGGTTGCATCTCTACAACAAATAGCATCTCATCTGTTTCAGAGGGGTACTTCACTTCAATTTCCAACTTTGTCATTTCTCGAATTAGTTCATCTTGAACAGTTAATTTCATCAACTTTTCTCTCTCCTTTCTACTTAAGGCGTCAGCTACTACATTAGCTTTTCCTGGATGATAGAGGATTTCACAATCATAATCCTTTATCAATTCCAGCCACCTCCGTTGACGCATATTTAACTCCTTTTGCGTGAAGATATATTTCAGACTTTTGTGATCTGTATATATCTCACATTTTTCCCCATAAAGGTAATGTCTCCATATTTTCAATGCAAAAACTACTGCTGCCAATTCCAAATCATGCGTCGGATACCCTTTCTCATAATCTTTCAACTGCCGGGATGCATATGCAATAACCTTTCCGTTTTGCATAAGCACACAACCTAATCCTTTATGAGAAGCATCACTATATACCACAAAATTTCCAGTTTCATCAGGCAAAGTTAACACTGGAGCTTCACTTAGCCTTTTCTTTAACTCACAAAAACTTTCTTCACACTTATCGGTCCATACAAACTTCACGGACTTTCTAGTTAAATTGGTTAGCGGAGTTGCTATCTTAGAGAAATCTTGAATAAATCGTCGATAATAACCCGCTAAACCTAAGAAACTTCTTACCTCCGTGGGTGTCTTTGGTTGTTCCCAATTAATTACAGCTTCAACCTTTGTAGGGTCCACAGAAATTCCATCTTTATCAATAACATGGCCCAAAAAGTGAACTCTTTCCAACCAGAATTCACACTTCGAAAATTTGGCATATAGTTTTTCTCTCCTCAAAGTTTCCAACACTATTTTTAAATGATCAACATGCTCTTCCTGAGACTTAGAATACACCAGAATATCATCTATGAACACCACTACAAATTTATCCAAATAGGGTTTAAAAATCCTATTCATCATATCCATGAATGCCGCTGGTGCATTTGTCAGTCCAAACGGCATAACCAGAAACTCGTAATGACCATAACGAGTTCTGAATGCTGTTTTTGGCACATCCTCCTTTCTTATTTTTAACTGATGATACCCTGACCGAAGATCAATCTTTGAAAAATACTTTGCTCCCTTCAACTGATCAAAAAGATCATCAATCCTTGGCAACGGGTATTTATTCTTGATGGTCATCTTATTTAACTCTCTATAATCAATACATAACCGCAAAGTTCCATCCTTCTTCTTAACAAATAGCACTGGTGCTCCCCATGGAGACACACTCGGCTGAATAAATTTCTTATCTAATAGCTCCTGTAGCTGTTTCATCAACTCTTTCATTTCTACTGGGGCCATTCTATACGGAGCCTTAGATATTGGAGCCGTTCCCGGTGCTAAATCAATCATAAATTCGATTTCCCGATCTGGTGGAAGACCAGGTAAGTCATTCGGAAACACATCGGGAAATTCGTTCACTACCGGTATTTCTCCCATTCTCATCTCGCCTTTTTCGGTATCTATCATATACGCTAAGTATCCCGTGCCTCCCTTCCTTAACGCCTTACTAGCTTGCATGACTGACAGACAACTAAACTGTCTTGGTAATTTGCTACCATAAAATACTATTTTCGACTTTTTAGGAGTCTGTAAAGTTACGCACTTCCGTTGACAATCAATCATCGCTTTATGGTTATACAACCAATCCATCCCTAGGATGACATCAAATTCCCCAAGACGTATTGGAATTAAATCCACATACAACTTATGTTTCCTTATCACCATAGGGCAATGTTTATGCACATGATTAACAGGTATCACTTCTTTGTTTGCAATTTCTATATTCAAGGGTTGTTCTAAGTTTTCATGAGTCAACCCTAGTCTTCTAGCAAATTCATCAGAAATAAACGAGCAGGTAGCACCCGAATCAAAAAGCACACATGCATTAGTATTGCAAATTGAAATGGTACCTGACACCACATCTTTAGATTTTTCCGCATCCTGCACCGTCATATTAAAGGTTCGAGCGGTAGGACGACCTGGTGGAATTAGTGCGGGGAGTGTCAGTTTCCCTCCACTTGTTACCTCCATCGTCTTCTTTGGGCAATTACGAGCAAAATGATCTGCCGCTCCACAGTTATAACATCCAGTTTTCTTCAATTTTGGGCAATTTGGTGCAATGTGTCCCTCTTGCTGACACTTATAACATACCTTATTTCCCTTCAGACAAACCCCAGAATGATTCTTCCCACAACTGCTACACGGCTCAACTTTCTTCTTTACATCTCCGGATTTGTTTCCGGAGGTGTTGGTACTACCACTCCACTTTTTCTTGCCAGGAGGGTTGGTGCTACTACCACTTCCCCCCTTGGAATCTCCTTCATTCTTTCTTTTCTTTTGTTCCTGATGATATTTAGTAATAGCTTCACTACCTCCCTCAGCTAACATTGCTTTTTCCAACACGTCAGCATATGTTGTTGTTTGAAACATATTCACCTTACTATAAATCCATGGCTTCAATCCCTGTTCAAATCTTTTGGCTTTCCGCTCTTCTGTATTGACCTGGTATGGGGCAAACCGGGCCAATTCATTAAATTTGGCAGCATACTCAGCTACTGACATGTTATTCTGTTTTAATTCTAAAAATTGAATCTCCAACTTGTTCTGCATACTAGTGGGAGAATAATTTTCGAAAAACAGTTCCTTAAACCTCTTCCAAGGAACAATTTCTCCTGCCTCTCTATTTCGGTTTGCTTGCCACCAATGGGCAGCATCTCCTTTCATCATGAAGGTCGCAAAAGCAGTCTTCTGCTCCTCAACTACTCGAACCACTTCAAAAACCCTTTCCATCTCCATAATCCAAGTTTGAGCTTCTATAGGGTTTATAGAGCCCTTAAATTCTGGTGGTCCAGCTAGTTTAAAATCTTTAAAATTTGCAAAATTTAAGGGTTGGGTATTCTGTTCAGCAGGAACTGGGTTCCTATTTTGCATTGCACCTGCTAATAAATCTACTAACCTTTGCACTAGATTAACTGGGACTGTTTCTGGTTCAATTCTTGTACCTGTCCCAGTAACTTCATTCACTGATTCTTCTTGTGCTCTTCTAACAGGTCTACCTCTCTTTGGTGGCATTCTGAAATATGGACTTTATATCAATTTACATTACTATTTTACAATATAAAATTTAAAACTAGCAATTTATATCAAAACATACCAGTCTTCCAATATTTACATTAACAACCAACTATTTTACAAGATACGTACATATCCCCGATCACGCATACATCCTATTTACATATCATATCCCTGTTATTTACATCAAAAGTAGGGTTTCATACTATTTATATAACATATATATCTCAGTATTACACTATCCCATATTCCATGGGTTCATTGCCCTCCTCATTGCATCTTCAAATTCTTGTCTTATAATGTTGATCGCCACATCACGATCAATATCTCGCCAATACTGACCTTCCTCTACTCGAAAACATCGAATCCTGTGTTGTGCCCTTTCCGATGCACATTTAAAAGCATACTCCATATCATCCATTTTTACTTGTTTAGCTCTCACCTCGTTTTCTGTGAGGCCTACTTGCCTAGTCGCTCTTCCCCAAGCATTCTCAACTCTTGTCCTATCTGTCACCTCTCTATTCAACCTATCAACCAGAATCTGTCTTTCTGTAGACAATTCTTCTATTCTATGTTCGGCTTGGCCCAGTTTATTTACTGCCTCATTTTTCTGTTGGGTGAGGACCTGGAGTTCTTCCTCTCTTTGTTGTGACACAATATTTTGAGCTACAGCTTGGGCTTCTAACTCATGTACTTGGTGTGTAAGATCGGCCACCTGAATCTCTAAACCATTTATAGTGTCTATGGCGTTAGCTATTAACTCTTCATTTGGGTCTAAGTTTTCAGGAGGAGTACTTTCAGAAGACCCTCCTTCTTCTTCATTTACATCCATATGTTCTTCTGGTTCAAAATCTGGTCCGTACTCCGATCCTGGCTCAGACACTGGTGGACTAGCAATTATTCTCTCCGGTACTACATGTATATCCCTAATCTCTTCTTCTTCAATCCTAGCCCCACTTGGTTCGCCTGTCTCTGTCATCCTATAAAACAACAATACGAGAATCTTCTATCAACGTTAATCTAACCATTATATAATAATTTTTAAATAACACATAAATTATCGATTTTTGAACATCCTAAATTCCCTACTTCCCTTTAAACTTGCTTTGAGTTGCGTACTCATACCTAGTTCGTACTAAAGTTTTCCCTCACCTATAGTCTTAAACCTATCAGCTCTGATACCAACCTGTGACACCCCCAAATTCAGGCTCCTGGAACCTTGAATTTGGTGTTCACTAATCATAATATCGCATATATTAATCACTACCCAGAATTTACCATTAATATACATTACATGTGCTAATCTCCAACATAGAACAAAATACATCTCTCACACTCACAGGGTCGTTAACCTTTACATACACATAACATTACTAAGCTAACATTTCCTATTTACAGTCACAACATAGATTTAAGACTACCGGCTGGGGACAACACATCAATTTCTTCAGTCCGATATCTTTCCTTTGCCTTTGTCTTTCTTATCTAGATTCTCGGGTTTTACATCTTTGTCTGCGACATTTTAAGCAAGTAAAAGTGAGCAACTAAAGTGCTCAGCAAGTATAATGAACAGAATAACAATGTATTATGAGGATCAGAAATTATACCAATAATGAAACATTAATTCGATTAAAACGAAAGAGAATAATTGCAATAATTATCTTTTGAAACATGATACAATTGAATTAAACTGAGGGTCACAAGACCATTGAACGTAGGTTAATCAATTTTAATATTGATAACCCGTTTATGTCATAAAGACCATAAAACCTTAAACCCGTACTCGAGGTGATCAGCCTCTTGTACCTATGACTGTGCACATCATATTACCGCATATTGCGGGGGAATCGGAATTTAAAGCATCCGACAAGCTATACCCCTGGAATAGGGTTGTTCATCTCAGTTTCTAGGAGTCCGCACCAAAACAATTTGGTTTGGCTCAGCACTAAACAATATAGCATAATTTGAAATTCAATGGTATCAAAAGTCTAGCCGAACAAATGGTCTAGACTCATAATTATTAATTCATTGACAAACAATCATGTTTCGTTATGAACGACATTTATGAATATATGTATGTAACAAAAGAAATTTTTTCATTAAATAATCCACAATATCACTGAAATCAATATTCGATAAAATGGAATAATGATGAAACTTTAGGAAATAAAGTTTAATAAATATTTTAATAGCTAACACATGACTAATGGTTCAAAGTTAGGGTTTAGGAACTTGCCTCGATATCCGATTACTATGTTAACTGCTAAATTTTCCTTTCCTGAACACCCTATAATAATAACATAATCAAATAATAATAATTTAGTAACTCGAGATATTAATATATATAATTAATATCACTCATAACCTAATTATTCTACCCCTCGGCTCTATATGGGTATTTAAAATTAATTATAACCTATTTTGGTTATTAATCCTAATTATGTTATTTTAATTCCCATTATTAAACATTTAATAATTAATTGGAATTATTCCTCAAAATTGGAAAATTATTAAATTTAATTTATAAAACATTTTTATACATTTTCCTGATTTTATATAATTTTTATATAATTTTTATTAATTTTTAAACATTTATTTTAATTAAATTCACTTTCAATGGCATTTTCGTAATTAATCTGAAATCCGGAAGCAGGGGCAAAACGGTAAATTCGCGAAAAACCGATCGGCCGCGCATGGCGCGTGACCGGCCTTCCGCGGACCAAACGACGTCGTTTGGTTTCGTTCCGGAAGAACAACAGCCGCGCATGGCGCGACCCCCCCGTCTGGCGTCCAAAACGACGCCGTTTTACACCAGCCACAGAAAAAAAATTAAGGCCGCGCGCCATGCGCGGTCGGCCCTTTATTTTTTTTTCTTCTTCCTGGCGACACAGTAGCCAGCCGGAAGCATAAATTCCCATTTTTGATCAATATTTCCACCATAAAATTATCCCAAACATCAAGAAATTCATAGATACACTCCTAAAAATTATATAGAACAATAATATAATTATTTCCCAATTTTTCATACAATTATTTTATCTCCATAAATACCCAAATAAACCAATAAAAATGATTTTATACCTTCTTTTGAGACTTTGTATGCACCCGGATAGCTCCACCTATTTTTCTTGCCGGCGATTAGGGTGGTTGTGGGTGGCGGATGGCGGTGACAGAGAAGAAAAGAAAAAGATAAGGAGAGATGGTTTGGTTTGCTAAATAACTATTGTTGTTATATTATTATTATATATTCTATATATAAATAACCTTGCCAACTTTGCATTTTTAATTTCTCACTTGATTCCACCGACTTACTTAAGTCGGTGAGAAAAAAAAATCTCCATGCATGTGTATTTTTAATACATTACGCAATTAATTTGGGTAATAAATGTTTTATATAATGTATATAAAATATTTATTTTAATTTACCAAAATTCATAAAATAATTTATAAATAATATTTATATATTTTGGGGTACTTTATTTGATAAATTTTGTACACGCACAATGACATGTATGTACTTATATGAAGTATTTTATACTTCCAAAATTAATAAAATAAATTGTATAACTTAATAAAATTTATTTTCTTATGTTTCAACTTCATTACATATACATTACGTAAACATACATGTATTTTCTATTACTACACAATATATATATAAATTAATTATTATATATATATTATGTATTATAACAATTCCTCTTACATGCATAATTCATAAAACATTATATCTCATAAAAATAGAAATAATTCTATTTTTTTCATAAACATAATTTATTTTATTAAAACTAATAATCATTCATTTTTCTTTATTATTCTTTTCACCACTTTATATATTTTATATAAACTATACAATATAAATTTTGTATAATTTATATAATTATTAACCTTTTCTATAATAAATTTATTTTCTGGTATAAATTATACATCACCCTCATATAATTTATATAACCAAAATTCCTTCACACATAATTATATTTCCTTATAACAATATATATATATATATATATATATATATATATATATATATATATATATATATATATATATATATATATATTTATTTCTATGTATTATATACATATATAATTCCTTTCTTAATAATCTCCAAATTTTCTCATAGTTATAAATTAATCCATGATCAATAATTCTGACTTCATTAATTACCTCATTAACTTTAATTTAATTCAAAATTTTTAATATTCATCCTCTTTTCATTAACATATAGCATTAAATTAATAACCGTAATAGAATATACCTCCATGATTAATTTACATAATTCACATTAATTGCTTAATTTAAATAACTAAAATACACACATTTTATTTATTTAAACTTTTTACACGTCATAATATCCTGGATATTACATTATATGTGTTATGTGATTGATTTTTTGCTAGATAAATAGCATAGGTAAGTGTTTAAAGTACACGATTATATGTTGTACTAATTAATAGGTCAACGTTATTAATGTTAAGTCTTCAAGATAAATGTAATTTAAGCGAATTAAGCGTAAGTCGACGGACAGGTAAGTTCTTTAACTTTACTCAAATTTGTATTGAGCAGGTTTCCTAACTCTACTCAATATTATTGTGCTAATTCTTAAATCTTGAGCTTATATTATATCGCAAGTTATTCCACAACAATATTATTGCAAATCGTATATATTATTTGAATTCATATTCCATTCTTGAATTATGAATTGATTAAAAAAGAAGTCTAAGCCATTTGTTCGGCTAAACCTATGTGAAATTTATTTTGAAAGCTATCCAAACCATAGTGACATGGATTATTAGACTAAGAAGAACAACCCATTATGGGGAATAACCTAAGTATCGAACAAACGATACACACAGAATAAATGTTATGCATATACATGTGATACGAGAGGCTGATCACCTCAAGTACAATTATGACAAAGTAACCTAAGAGGGTCAATCAAGTGATTGACTTCCTCAATTGTAGTTCATGGTCCATTTAACCACTCAGCAGTTAAATAATCAATTACCATTTCTTTATTTTGTGCATTGATTCTATTGTTCATACTCGAACTACTTTATTTAAATCATTTAGTTGATATTCCTATTCATTTATGACATAATTCTTGTTATTCATTTAAAATTGCTGAGCAATCTAGTTGCTCATACTTACTACGTCATAAAATATTTTACAACTAAACCTGAAGGATCGGGTAAAGGTAAAGGCAAGGAAAAAATGAAGTCTAATTAAACTGACTACTTGATTGTCTGTTTATCTTTTGATATATATAACTTTTGTAACACAAACTATTTGATAACCTTTTGTAATTTGTGATATATGTATTTGGTAAAGGTTGCAGATCTTAGTACTAGAAAGCCATTGTAATAGACAACATATGTTTATTTATTTTCCATATTAGTATTAAATATTATTTAGCAATGATTGTTTATATTATTGCATGAGCACCAAATTCGAGGTAGTTGTATCTGAAATTGGGGGTGTCACACTAACTTTCAATTGATGGTATTCAATTCTAAAATTCATCTTTGAAAAATACTTCTCTCCTTTCAATTGATCAAAAAAATCATCAATCATTGGCAATGGATACTTATTCTTGATTATCACTTTGTTCAATTCCCTATAATCGATTAAAAGTCTCAACTGTTGGTTTAAAAAAATAAGGTATACATACAATCAAACTAATATAACGCAAGGGAAGTAAGACATAAATCATATTTAAAATTTGTCTGGAAACCAAAATCAGGATCTTTCTTATGTAATACTTATTAATTAAGGAATGATAAGATATTATACCTTTGTAGATTCACGTCTTGAATAGCTATGAGTTCACCTTCCTTTAATCTTTCGTATTCTTCTCCAAATCCACCGATTAAAATCTATAAATCAACGTTAGCTACCCAAGTTTGCAGCCTCTAAAGGTGATCCACCAAGAGATAATATAGATTGAAGAAGTAGATTTTTGTTTCTCCAAACCATGGGTGGCTAGCACTAATTCTCTCTCTCTTTCTCTCTTTCTCTCTCTCTCTTTCTTTAACTCTTAGATGTAGAGAATTATGAAGTATTCTCCTATTACCTATGAATAGAGTATCCACCCCAATCCATAATAAGACTTCTCTTATTTATAGATTTGTTCAACCCTCATAAACTCTTAAGGAGTAGGGTTTTAATTTAATCATAATCTAATTAAGAACTAAATTAATTTAATAATTATAATTCCTAAATCATTTAATAACTTAATTATTTAATACGAGAGTACTTCTTATTAATTAATTCTTAAACCATTTAGGAACTAAATAATAATAATAATAATAAGACTCTTCTTATTAATTTATAATTAGAATTTCTAAAATACTTGATTATAAATATTAAGATATTTAATTTATTCTATCACCATAGAATAAAATAAATATTCTTAATTTATTATTACCATTATGCCATTATACTATTACTTCTAAAATAAATATTTCTCTTTTGTAGTGTGACTCTTTATGTTCACTATTAAACCGGTTGTGAAATAAATAAATTATCACTATTTTAATATTATTATTAATAATAAATTAAGCAACTTTAATTTATTTATAAATAAATACTTATTTATTCCATAATAAAGGTAAGCCCCATTAGCAGTTCATGACTTTTCAGATAATATGAATATCAACATTTGATCACAAAAAACTTATTCCGCGAATAGTTACCGTGCAATTTAATCCTTTCACCACACAATGTCTCAATCAAATATAAAACATAGAATTATTGCCAAGTCTTATTTAATTTCATTATATGCATTTCAATTCTTAAATGCACAGCTCTAATATGAATTAGAAACTCTTTTCTAATTTTCATTCCACATTGGCCAAGAATTTTTGAGTTGTCATTTATCGAATTACACAGGACATTTTCTCCCTTTACTAAAAGTGGTAGATCATTTGTTGATCATTCACCTACCTCTATGTACAACTTATTATACCTGAATATATATTTTGTTATACCCATACCCATATAGTTTTAAGGAATATGACAAAATATAAATCATCATACATAAGGTACTATGACGATCTCAAATCCAAGAATCACTTGTACAACTATCATATTAGGAACTTCAATTGACAAACAAGTAAAATTCCACTAGGTATTACTTAAGCGAGTCACGTTTAGTGAACTTATTATCTAATAAGTACCTACATACTTGCTTTAGTGTCTCCACACAAATGATTATGAGAACAATCATCATTTTCATAAAAGGAAGCATAGTATGTACTAATCTATCTGGATTCATTAATCATCATTTCAGTGATCCCACGATTAGGAACATTTAGTTTTGCACTATCTAGAATGATTAACATCATGATTCTAAAAGTATTGCTTAAAACTATGAGTTTATCCATTTAATTAATTAAACCAATTAGTCATGAATAAGGAACTTCCTTTAAATAATTTTTTTTATTAATAAACGAATAAGATTACAAAGTATATGCTTATCACATCAAATGTGATTGGCTTTAGGGCATACTACTTTCAATATCTCACTTGCACTATCCAATCGCCCTTGGTATCCAATATTCATACTCTCTAAGTGGTAATCATTTGAATTATTGACAAAACGCTTTAGTTAATGGATCTGTAATATTGTTCTAAGAGTCTACCATTTCTATGGTGTCATTACTTTTCAATGATTCATTTAATCAAACGAAAGTGCTTTAACACATGTTTGGATTTCAGACGAGACCTAGGTTCTTTGGGCAATTAAACTCCTTTAATGCTAATAAACATTCCAAGTTTTGTAATGAATTTATTCATCCAAGCAATTTCCTTTGTAGCTTCACTTATAGCTATATACTATGTATTTGTCACTAAATCAATAACTCATTGCTGCTTGGAACTTTTTCAACTCACTGCATCACCATTCAAGGTAATCATATAACCTGGAATGGATTTGTTATTGTCTTGGTCAATCTAAAAGACTAGAGTCTATAAAGTCCTTTAGTTTCAAATCAAACTTACCATTAAAAACTCCTTTCTAATTTTCTTCTCCAGGATTGAATTGATATCTACTTATCATATTAAGCAACATCAGGTCTAGTACAAATCATCTCATACATGATAGATCCTATTACTGAAGCATAAGGTATCTTAATCATGCAATCTCTCTTTTTTGGTGTCTTTTGGGGATAATTTCTTAGAGAGATATACTCCATAGCTTATCAACATGAAACATCTCTTGGAGTTTTACCATGCTAAATATCTTTAGCATCGAATCAATGTACGTTCTTTGAGTCAAGCCGAAAATCCTTTATGATCTATCTCTAAAGACCTTTATCCCCAATTGTAGGATACTTCTCCCAAGTCCTTCATGGAGAAGTGTTTAGACAACTACGTCTTTACAAATTATAGCATTGATATGTCATTCATTACATAGTACTAGGAATGTTATAGTGCTCCCACTAACATTCTTGTACACACTTGATTCATCCTCGTTTTTTGTAAAATCATCAAAATGAGTGTTCCATTTTTGAGAAGTTTGCTACAATTCATAATTGGATCATTGTAGCTTACATACTTGATTTACTCCATCTTTGGAGTCAAATCCCTCTAACTGTATCATATATACATCCTCTATTGTGGAAGGGCGTCTCCACGTCCATTTGTCAGATCTTGTATAGTAAGCTGCAATTGCAAGTAAAATTCGAATGGATTAAGCATTTTCACTAGTGAAATTTTTTATCATAGTCAACTCCTTGACTTTGTTTGAAATATTTTACCACTAGCTAGGTCTTATAGGTTTCTACCTTGCCATCTGCTTTAGTATTTCTCTAAAGGCCTATTTTTACCCTCTAGGCTAAATGTCTTATGGTGGAGTAACCCAAAGTCCACACTTGGTTCTCTTACATGGAGTCCATTTTGAACTTTATGGTCATCAGTCATTTATCTTGAGTCTCTACTACTAATACCTTATCGTATATAACTAGATCATCATTCACTATGATGCGTACCTCATGATTATCATCTATGATAAATTCATACCTCTCAGGTATCTTTAGTACTATTCTAGATTTACGACTCGGTTATGGGACAATAGGCCTATTTACTTGAACATATTCCATCATTTGATCTGTAGTGTTTTGTGGTTCTTGAACTTCTTTAAGATCTATCTTACTCCTATTAACCCCTTCAATGATAAACTCATTTTCTAATAAGGTAATGTGTTTCGACAAATACCTTTTAATCGATAGGATTATAGAATAATACCCTAAACCCTTTTAAGATATCCCATAAATTTACACTTGTCAGATCTTGTCTCTAGCCTATCATTCTCAAATCTTTTGACATAAGCTGGCAACCCTAAATCTTAACATACTTAAGACTTTGTTTCCTCTCTGTCATAACTCATATCGATTCTTAGGGACTAATTTTGAAGGTACTTATTTAGTAGATACGTGGCCGTTTGTAGGGCATAACCGTAGATGGATACTGGAGGATCGGTAAAACTCAACATGGATCATAACCATGTCCATTATAAGAGAAAAGTATTTCTTTGAGATGATCTAGAAACTCACTGCTTAAGTATTCCATTCTCAATCTAATCAAAGAACTTTAATACTTTTGGCCATTTGTTTCTGTACTTTACTTTTGAATTCTTTGAACATTTTAAACGATTAGGATTTGTAGTTCATCAAATACATATGTCGAAATCTAGATTTTTTAGTAAAAGTAATGAATGAATACCCTCTACTTGCATGAATTGTCATAGGTCCCACACATAACTGTGTGTACCAACTCTAATAACTTTGTAACTTTCTCTTCATGTCAACTAAATAGAAATTTAGTCATGTTACTTATGATACAAGATTCAAGTTGTATATGATTCATAATCATATAGTTCTCAAACCCATCTTTAAACAACTTGTATAATCTTGTTTTATTAATTTGACCTAGTCGACAATGCTGCATGAAGCTATGATTCACATAATCTATTTTCGTTTAGTTTGTTCAATTTTAAAAAGTTGTCACATAAGTCAAGTATGCAAAGTCCATCAATTAATTAACCAATTCTAAATAAAGCATTATCATTATAAATAGAACAACGATTGTTCTGTAATATAATGCCAAAACCTTCATTGTCAACACATGGGACATAAATGTTTCTTACAAGAACTAGAACATAGTAACAACTTACTAACTTAATAGACTTGCCCATAGGCAATGTTAAACTATAAGTTTCTATGGCTAATGTAGCAACTTTTTCTCCATTCTCCACGCACAAGTTTACTTGTCCTTTGTTTAGCCTTCTACTTCTACATAGTCTTTACAATGACTTGCACACGTGAGACTACCAACCGATATCTACTACCCAAGTAGAAATTGACTTATAGAAAGTTCTATTTCATTATAAACAAATCTGTATCTGTAGTAAAAGATTCATCAAGCTTCTACTGCTTAACCATTGCGAGATACTTCTTGCAGTTCCTCTTCCAGTTTTCTGGCTTATCGCGATGAAAGAAAACTCCTTTGCCCTCGGGACCACTTTATTTATTTCCTTTATTTAGTGTCTTTATTTTTCCTTCCACCTTTTTTTGACTTCTCAGAAACACCTTTTGCCTTCTTCCTCCGCTTGAAAGATTTATCTACCAGTAAGACTTGGTATTTCTTAGAAGAAAAGTGACTCTCAACAGTCTTCAACATGTTAAGCAAATTAGGCAAATTAACATCTAGCTTATTCACGTGGAAGTTCACAACAAATTATGAATAGGACGCAGTGAGCGACTACAAGATCAAATCTTGACTCTACTCTCCATCCATGAAAAAACTCAGTTGTCCCAATTGATCAATCCAATTAGTCATTTTCAGGACATGAGTCTTTACTGTAGTGCTATTGGTCATTTTTGATTGGAAGAGCTCTTTATATATCTTATCTCTAGTTGACCTACTTTGCTCACCATACGACTCATGAAGGTGTATCAATATAGTAGGCACGTCCATTTTTCTTGTGGTGACGCTGTAACTCGGTACTCATGGATGCGAGCATGAGAAATATTGAGCTATTGAGCTATCGTTGCATCATTTTGCCACTTCTTGAAGTAGTAATCTCTTCCTCAGAGGCATTGTAGGCAACATTTACAGGGACGAGATAAATTAAGGACGGTTGCTTACTTTTCAGTATTGAGAAATATTCTCAAATCCTTTAACCAATCCGAACAATTCGGTTCGATTAATTTTTTAGCATCCAATATGCTATGCAGTGTTAGTGAATTAGGTATAGAAAAAAATTCTTTAAGTGGATTTTAATAATAGCATTAACATGCATTCATTTTATTAATCACCAAATTAATTAGGTCTTTAAAATGGTGTCTCCCATTATTTTTATCAAACTATATTACTCTCTTTATATAGTTTGACAAATCTAGTTAAAGATTATCTAGTGAGATAAGGATCATCATGTAAATCATTTTAGTTTGACAAACTATAGTTTATTCAATAGGTAGACAACTCCTTGTCAATTGCATCATCATGTAAATCATTTTAGTTTTCCTTCTTAGATTATTATGATCAAGTGTGTGCACATTCGAATCAAAATTATCTAAGTTAAGTCCGACCTAGCATTCCATATAACTGAAGAGAACAATACCGTCCTTGTGTGTGCATAACACAAAAGTATCGTTCAATTCCTTATAAACATCTAATGTAATAAAGCCAACATCTTAAATATTTAATACAAGGCTTGTGTGCGCATAACAAACTCATATTAAATATTTAATACTATATTGCTTTATCATGCTAGAAGGTCACGTTCGATATTCTAAATATCTTTGAACGTTACTACTTAATATATTTTACCTTGAGGGTTTGTTATTAATTGTTTCATCTTATTTAGCGCACATGTACATATATATATAAAATACGCGTCATATTATTTAACATGCGAAGCATGTTTGATAATATATAATATATACATAATAAGCATGAACAAATAAAATACTATATTCTACTTGGATTGATTATGAACTTTATTCTAGTTTGATTTATTCGAGCCACTAAATAAACTAAGAGGTTAAACCTAGGGTGTGTCGCCCCCAAATACGGGTCCCTTAAACCTCGGGTTCGGTGCTCACGATCCAACACATTCATACTTCTAATTTACCCAACATGTCATATGATATGAATTTAACCTATAATATTACAAAAGCTTACATACGTGTTCCCAAGTTGTGTAACCTTAACTATTACAACGTATAAAAATAAATATTTACATAACTGTATTTACATAATTCAAAACAAAAGAGTTTAATATAAAATATCTACTCATGTGTCTTCTCATTGCCCTTGTTTAACACTCTTCCTCCAGACATTTCATCCTTAGCTGAAATATTAAGTTTAAGCAAGAATGAGCAATCAAAATGCTTAGCAAGTAAAACAGTTCGTATTTGAATAAGCACTGAAATATTTCAACAGTGGAACAAATATTGTGAATTGAAATGAATAACTATTTTTCAAACTTATAATTAAAACACTGCCGAGGGTCATAAGACCTTGAACCTTACAGGATAACAAGTAATTCTATGTAACCGTATTCATACATACTATATAAGTCGTGATGGTATGCAAAGGGATCAGCCTTTTGTACCTATGTATTGTGCACAAACATTTTGTTCTCAAACGCGAAAGATCAGAATTATAGTATCTGATAAACTTTTCCCCTTTTTATAGGGTTGTTCGTGTGACGCCCCCAAACTCGAGTCTTAAATACCTGGATCCGGTCATCACGATCCAATACAAACATCCACCTCTAAATAACATACAATAACTAAATGCGGAATAATAAACATATGTTGTTCATTCAAAAGGTGTTACTAGTCCCAAGATACGGTAACCTTACACAAAAGTACACAAATACCCTTAATAAAGTACTTAGGGTTTACATTACAAAATAAGTAATTTTAGCTAGACAAATAAACTAAAGACTTTCTCTTGAAGTCTATCACTTCATCTTTCCCTTACCCTTGTTCTTTCTAAAAGTCTCGGGTTTCACTGCAATAAGGTTCATGATATAGCAAGGGTGAACAACTAGTTTGCTCAACAAGTTTAAATAACAACAAGAGACAATATATATCATGAATGAAAGGGAATAGCTGAAATAATTCAACAATATGAATAACATAAGCAGGAATAATAATTTGCTTTTAGAATCAAGATAGTCAAGTAGACTATGAACTATAAACTTCCACATAAGTCAATAGCTGGTTGACCCAATAGTTACTACCAGAAATATGTACTTGAGGGGATCAACCTCTCGTACAATATGTGTATGCATAACATTTAATTTTCATGTTTTGTACCTGATATGAGATACAGGGTACTCCCCTATAATAGGGAGGTGTTCATAATAGTCCAAGAATCCGCATCTTCAATGATTTGGATAGCTTTTAAAATCTTTAACACAAATGTCTAGCTGATCAATGGCTTAGACCTACTTTGAACAGTTCTTTAAACAATACAACGTTAAATAAGGTACAAGTCAAAGACTGTACAAGATTAAGTGCACAAAGTGTGAATAACAACATCGATGTGGAATAATTGTAAAGTAATTAAACCACTCAAAGCATACTTGGAATTACAGTTCAAGCTTAAATAATTAACTTGCTCAATGAAATGAGTTTAAAGATAAGGAACTTGCTTGTCTGCTCAGCTACAACAAACTAGCTTTAATTAAATGGCCTTAAATGACCTAACATTAATCAAGTCGGTCTAACAATTAGTACGGCGTATGCTGACACGTTTATACGCTTACTATGAACTTATCTAACAAATAAGTCTAACACATTATTCACATCATTTGATATGCTAACATTAACCCTATTGACACGTAATCACACTTAGGTTAATGATTTAATAATGTAGGAGTATTCATCATAGGTATTAAACACTTAAGGAATCTTTAAATAATTTAATATAATTGTTTAATTGGTGAATATTAAAAACTTTATATTTAATTAACTATTTCTTTAATTAATTACTATTTTTATTAGTTAAATAGTAATTAATTAACTACCTTTAGTTATTATTTAATTATAAATAATAACTAATTAATCTTACTTAATAATTAGTTTATTTATTTTAATGCTTCTTAATTATTACATAAGATTAATTAGATAATAATTGATTATTTATCTTTATTATAATCTTATGTAATTATTATTTAATCTTAATTAATTAATTAATTAATTAATTAATTAATTAATTAACCTTACTTCTCTTTAATTAATAATTAATAATTAATAATTAATAATTAATTATCCTTATTTATTATTTAATATAAATAATAAATAATTAAATTATTAACTTAATTTATCTTTAATTATTATTTAATAATTAAATAATAATTAATGTCTTCTAAAATCTTATAATTTAATATAAATCAACTAACAATTAACTAAGTAATTATCATCACTTATTATTTAATTTAAAGAAATTAAATAATAGTTTATTAATTCTAATCATCTTTAATTATTATTTAATGTCAATTAAATTAATAATTAATTTTTTATTTAATTTAATTATTATTTAATGTCAAATAATAATCAATTTATTTATCCTTATTTATTATTTAATTTTTAATTAAATAATAAATAATTAATAAAATTTATAATTATGTAACTTAACCATAAATTCAGCTAACTAGATTAATATTTAAAATATATGAATATTAATCATAATAAAAATATCATCTCAAATATCTTTTTTGTATTATTATTATTTTTGTTATAATTTTAAATTATTTTTTTTAAACATTTAAATTAATTAAAATTATACAGAATGACAATCTTGTAAATAATTTGAAAAATCGAACGGAGGGGCAATCTGATAATTTTGTCGGAAGTTTTGCTCCCGCGCGTTTAACAGAAACCACGGGCCCAAAACGGTACCATTTTGAAAGCCGGAGACGGCTTCCGCGCATAACGTACGGAGTAAAGTTTTTTCTACGTTAAATGGCGTTGTTTGGCTTCGTGGTTTATTAGCAATACTGCTGGCGCGCAATGCGCGGCCAACCACATTTTTTTTCCCATCTTAGCAGATTAGCTATAGTACCCGGAAATACTCCACTTTAATGAAAATTATACCTTCAAGTAAGCTTTAACCCCTCAATAAAAATTCAAAAAATTATCCATTACTTAATATCAATTTATAATATGAAAATTTAAGTACCCATGATTTAATTCCATATTTTTTTTATCAAAAAAGATTGTACCACATAAACTACTACAAATCATAACTTTTTATGTATAACTCCATTTTGAGTGATTCAAACTTTGTTTTTCTCATGATTTAATGTTCTATAATATTAGAACATTAAATCTAAATTTTATAAAAATATTTTTGGTCATTATTTCAAGACTTGTTTACACACTACTAAACACATTTTTTTAGCATACAATTTATACCAAAATACAAACCAAGCATATTAAACTCAAGTATGACATGAATACAACTAATACACATTACTAACTATATTAACATGCTTATACTAACATGTTGATTTATTTAATTTAAAAAACAAAACTAGATTTAAAATAACCATTACCTTGTTTTAATGATTATTTTTCTTTTTCTTCCAAAATAGGTGGTGAATGGCGTGAATAATATTAGCTTCTCCTTCTTCCTCCTAAATCTCTCAAATTATCTTGCTCTCACTATAGCTTTCTCTCAAACTCTCTCTTGGACTTGGAAAACAAATGAAGTGTAATTATCTACAAATGCAAGTATACTTGGATAATATTAGATACACATAATATATCTAATAATGTAGACCATCATATGCTAGCATGGATACTTGCACAAGGAATGGACTTAAGGACTAGAGTTGGTGAAAAGAGGGTTGGTGCAAGTACTACATAAAATCAATACAAGCAATCCCTAATTAAATAAATGAAAATAAAAATAAATATCATAACACTCTCTCTTTTTCCCTTACACGGCTTACTTGGGATTCCTTGTCCCAAAATGATTGTCCATCAAGCATGCTTTAATTTATTTTAAAAAAACCATGCTACACGTTTAATTCCCTAAATGATTTATTATTTGTACTACTCTTAATACCTATTGGACTTATATTAAATGACTTGGACTATATTAGTCAAGTCCATTTAATTTATCATTGGACTATTTAATTATAACCCAAATGATTAGTTATTAATTTTTGTTACACATTAATTACTCAAACCATGATTAAATAAATAATTAGATTGACTAAATAATTAAATACTCTAACCCATTAGTATTAAATTACTAAATAGACTAATAAATATTATTATTATTAATATTTCACATTGTTTACATTAATTAGTAATCATATTAATTAATTTATAAAATTTAATTCACTAATTATATTCCATTTAATTGAATATTTAATTAATGGATAACTTATCAATTCATTTGATATTAAACTTTAGGGTTTGTTCACTAATTTATTTAACATATTAGTGACCCTCTTTAATTAACTCTAGCAATTAATCACATAATCATTTAATCACGTAATTAATTAATCACATAAAAAGATTTAAATAATCTCGTAAAACTAACTCGTTAGAAATTAAATTAATATTTTAATTAATAATGACGTGAAAATTCTAGGACATTACAGTTTATCTCAGTTTTCAACATTTGAATTCGTACCAAAACGATTTGGTTTGGTTTAGCTTTTATTGGAAGTGAAGATTTAACAATCATATATCAACAATTATCTAGCTGAAACAAATGACTTAGAGTTACCCTAACAATTTATTTTTGAAAAGAATTCTAAACAAAAGCTTACATAAATAATTGAATAATGACTACTATAAACAAAGCATGGTTCGCGAAAATCATGAATTTAATATACATGTACCAATAAGCGTCTAGTCGAATCAATTAACATAGACATACAATGAATTTTTTCCATTGAAATTTTTTTTAAACCAACAATGCAATTTGAAGATTATCAATATCATTTTTAAAACCAATGAGTATAATTTGAGATTCGATATTAACGTTTGAAAATCTAACTAGAATACTTGCATGGAATACATGTAAAGGAAACTTGCACAATTATGAACTTGTGTAAGTTAGAGAACTTGCAATCAATTTATAATATTCTCAGAGTCAAGGAACTTGCCTTCCATCGAAAATCGTTACCGCGTTCAGTTACTATACTTATTACGTAGCCTTACCAATCACCATAAACCTATGTAATATAGACCCAATCATTATCACAAAACTATATATACCATACGATTATAAGTTTTCATTTACATTCGTTTAATCCTAGATTAATTAACTAAATCCTAATTAGTAACCATGTTTAAAATATTATTCCAAATAATGGTTATTTACCTATTAGAATACATTACCTTATTATTTATATCAATTGAATGCTAATCCAACTAAGCACATAATCATGTTCATAGTACCTGTTTAAACCTTCATACGTTTTAGTACAACATTCAAATATTTAATTATTAATTCTCACTTGGATTCAATATCATAGATTTATATATCACATAGAACATATTCTTCATTGGACTACCTTTCAAAATATAATTTATTAAACTTAATTGGATTTAAATCACATATAATAAAATGTATATAATATAATACATTATTTGTTGAATTAGATTTAAAAAAATAAATTATTATTACATTAAATTATTTGAATGCATGGAATAAAAATAAAATTTAAAAATTATTCTCTGTATACTGCGCCCCAGTGCAATGTTTACCCTTTAACACTGAGCCCTGACACAGTTGGACAGAGACAAACTCGCTGGGGGCGCGATCAAACTGTGCCCCGGCACAGTGCCTTGTTCCATAATTTATAGTTTTTCTTATTTTTGAAACAACTTTGGAAAATTATATTTCTTAAACCATTTAGCCAATAACCTCCAAATTTGGACACACACAAACATAACTACATAATAATTTATAAAAATATTACATATCAAAAATAACTAATTTAAGATATAATTTCATATGACCACAAGTAAGCATTTACAACATATTTTTGTTGAAAACTAGTTTTTGAGAAATCATCTAAAACCACACTGGACTAGTTTTGAAACCTTCGTACTAGCAAAATAACCTTAATACATATGCATGCATATAAAACTTTATTAAGAAATCATAAATTCTTATGTTTAGAAAAAATTAGCTTCATTGAAGCATTTAAACAAACAGGTGGGCATGCATGCTCTTAAAAATTCATTTTCATATGAATTCATATATGGCACATAATCTCCAATTACAAATTCAACCTTGTACCACCTGAATTCATCTGATTCATCAGCACACAAATTCCCATAACAACAATTAATAAATATATTAATTACTTCTATGAACTTAACCAAGGTAAATAAATTATACCCTTTATGCTTGAAGTTTTTATTGAAGAACTTGGTTCAAATAATTATGGCTGATATAAAACTCCTTCCTTGATAATTACTAATTGATAATTCCTTCACTCTCCAACTAGAATCACAATCCTTGCACTTACTAGTTCTAATTTAGTAGAGTTTGATTTGGGAGAACTTTAGAAGAACTCTTGTTTTAGACCTAGAGAAATGAGTGAGCTGAACTCTGGGAAGAAATTGCATGAACGTGAAATGAATTAGCTGACTTACAAATGCTGATTATTGCTTCCAAGGGTTTAACCAACCTCCACTTGGATTCCACTAACCCAAATAATGCTGACTACTGATACTCATGGCTCACAAAGCCAACACATGAAATCCACTAGAAATGAAATCAGCATTCTTTCAACTCACATGCAATGTATATCTATATAATATTATAAAACTTTCTCAGCACCCTATTACAATACATGCACATTATACCTATATATACATTACCTACGTGCACCCCACTATCATTTATTTAACTTACGTAGGTAGCATATATGCATTATACAACCATACGCATACACTAATACACATACCTTACATACACAGACCCACAAGTAATGTACATATATATATACATTACACCAATGCATATTACCTATATAATATATTATCCATTACATGTAAATCACAATTTAGTAATTTGGCTAATATAATTTTTTATTTATAAAAATGGAATTAATCCATTCATAAAGATAACATTTTTAGTGAAATGAATCATTATTAAAGTAATTATCATTAATTATTTTAATTATCTCATTTGAGTTATACAATTAATATTGTATACATAAATTAAATTACATTGTTCGTTCAAAAAATTGTTTCCAATTAATTAAATTATACACAAAATATATTCATTTAATATACATAATCTCTTATTTAAATATTAGACTAGCTTACAAATTTGGTTTCCAAATTCATATTGAATCTCACTAAATAACCAAATTTATTCCATTTGACAAAATAATACATATTAAATCATTATCCGCATAACTTTTAATTAGTATAAAATAATACCATTAGCACGTAAATAATTCCTTTATTTACATAGTTAATATACAAAATCATACATATACATTTAATTAACTCCCTTGTTCCATAAATTGTTTTTACCCAACATATTGATTAAATCTATTTATTTAATATACATTGATTCATTAAATTAAATTATTAATTTAATTTAGCATTTAGATTCCAACATATTTATTTTATATATTGGATATCATTTCCATAATGAATATTAAAATTTCTATTTCATTTGGCATAATATTAATTATTAGACCACATCTCGCGTTACGTTCAATTATTGTATTGTAATGTAATTTTATTATTTAATTAAATAAAATTATTTATCTAATTAATTACGATATAAAAATTAATTCACTAATTATTACTTAATGAATTTATTAACTTGTTCATAATTTCGATTCATCATTGTCGCATTGCCACACCGGTTTAACGATCAAGTGATAATTCTCATAATACCGCTTTTAATAACACAGATTAATTTATATCAATTAACATTTAATTTTTGTTTCTTACTTAATTTAAAACAATTTTTTTTTTATATTTTATAATTAATTGTGAAATTTATTCTCACTCCATATACATATTACATGGATATCTATATTTTTAATTATATAGGGTACAAGAACAAAATATGAATATAAATACTAAATTCATAATCCGGGATCAATTACAAAACGGGTCTTCAAGCGCTCCTTGCACTTCGGCTTCATTTTTCAAATAATTCTATCTAATCCTATTATAATTTATTTTCATAAAATAGAAACATTGATCAGTAGTCAAGGGGACGTAAATAGGAAGAAGATATAATTCACAAAAAAATAAAATAAAATTAGAAAGACAAGGTACACAGATCCCATTTATTAAAATTCATTCATTCAAGCATCCAACTAAAATAAATTCAATCACAATGGTCAATAGTCTATAATCAATCCCTTGTAATATTATACATATCATCATATGAATCAATACAAAATTATATCATATATATCATCGCATGTATCATTCATCTCATGAATTAAAATTATTCCATATATACATCAATATCATTTAATGGGCATACTAGTTAGCATGAAATCAAATTTTAAGTTTAAAATAAACTCTATATTTTAATTATAAAATCATTTAAATTAACACTTTATTTTAATTTTTCAAACTGCACAAAATAGGAAAAATATGACAAAACAGCGAGGTCGAGCGTAGTTGGGCCCAAACCTAGTATGCAGCGTAGCTGCGCTACGGCGCGTTGTCCAGTTTTTCAATTTCAAGAAAACAAGATTTTTTGCTTCTTTGTTTCAAAAAATATGATTTTATACCAATAATTAGCCCAATAAATTATTCTAAACACATACCCACATATATATATAAAATCAAAATAATTACTAATTGACATAAGTTTGGCTCTTGATGCCATTGTTGGATTGTAAAAACAAAGCATACATACAATCAACTTGATTTTACGCAACGAAAGCAAGTCATAAATCATATTTAAAATTTTTCTACAAACCCAAACCAGGATCTTTCTTAAGCGATACTTATTAATCGAGGAAGGATAAAAGATTATACTTTTGTAGATTCAACTCTTGAATAACTATGAGTTCACTTCCCTTTAATCCTTCGCATTTTTCTTTAAATCTACCGATTAGAATCCACAGATCAACATTATTTACCCTAAGTGTGTAGCTTCTAAAGGTGATCAACTAAGAGATAATATAGATTGAAGAAGGAGATTTTGGTTTCTCCAAACCATGGGTGATTAGCCTTAATTGTGACGCCCCCAAATCTGGGCCCACACAGCCCAAACTTGAGTCGTCAAAAGACTACAACAAAATTATTACAACAAAGCACAACGTACTACAATACAGTGTATAATAATACACAACTAAGTCTTCACTATTATTGTCACACTATTTTACAAAACGTGAAGACTATGATAACTATTCCTCGGACCCTCACTCCATTCCCCGGCTAGACCCTGTTATGTTTTCATCTCCTGTTGAAAAACAATGGAACAAAAGAAAGGGTGGGCTCAAATAGCCCAGTAAGAAATATCATGACTAAGATAATGACAATAAATTATCATTAGCCTTCAACAGTTGAGTTCTTGATAGAATACAATAGAATACAAGGTTTATATCAAAAACTGCAGTTAAATTCTTAAACAATGTTCAGATCAATAATAGCAGCGGAATGAGCAATCTATTAGAAGAATAATGCAGACTATAATGTCCACTCGCTTCTCTTTTTCGTAAAAACATCATCAACTTTTATCATCTGAAATACCATTAGTCATGATAATATAAATTCACAGTTCCTGATCATAATCATGCACATCAACAGTTCATCTTTGCACTACGGGCCAAAGATATTCAATATAGCACCAACGGTCATGATTATACCAGATTCAGCCTTTGGTCATAATCATACCAAACAACAGTTCATCTTTGCACTACGGGCCAAAGAGAACATTCACCACGTGCCATAAAAGACACCGAACAGATGTATCGCCTTTAACCTATTATATCGCCTTTAACCTATCATCTGTTCAACAAATATATCACATCTGTGCTCCCGGCCACAGATATTCACAACAGCTTGATTTTTGGATGATTAGAATGATATAAATGATGAACAGAAGAGATAGGATAACAATAAGTATCGGAAGTTTACTTTGTACATATTCAAATAATGTCCAAATTGTCAACATGATGTGGAGTGAAATTTAAAAATGATATTCAAGATCCACAGTTCAGAATAACGGTTACAATTCAATAGAAAGGTTCACATAAATAGGAAGGTTCAGTTGAAATAATGAAGTTCAACTATTATGGAACATATAATATTTTCAGGAATTATAGAAGCAATAGTTCCATAATAAATTTCGATTTAGGAGTATGAAAGAAAATAATATCCCTTACCGTAGCAGGTTTGATTAACAAAAGGTGAAGGAAATTAATACAAAGGGTTATTCACCAACAGGCGGCAATCCGCTCCGTAAGGTTATTCCCACAGTTTAATAGAATTTGAGTACAAAAAGTTATTCACCAAACAGGCGGCAATCCGCTCCGTAAGGTTATTCTCATAGATTAATAATGAATGAATACGAAAGGTTATTCACCAACAGGCGGCAATCCGCTCCGTAAGGTTATTCCCACAATTTAATACATGAAAATAAAAGGCACGTCTTATGAGTAAGGAAGAAACAATATTATTATCGAGAATCAAATAATGATAATCCCTTACCATAGTACGTTTGAATAATGGAAGATGAAAAATATGGTATCCCTTACAAGTAAGAAAAGAAAATGACATTCCTTACCGTAATAAATTTAAGAGTGTGAAAAGAATGATATTCCTTACGAGTAGTAAATTTAAGAGTATGAAAGAAAATGACATCCCTTACTGTAGCAAGTTTGAATAATAGAATATGAAAGAATATGATATTCCTTACCGTAGTAAGTTTGAATAATGGAAGATGAAAAAGATGGTATCCCTTACCTCAACACGTGACTGGATATTGATTTAAATGAGGTTGATTAACTTGAACAGTACACGTATACTTATAGATCTTCACAAATACTCAAGATGACTTAAGCACACTTAGAGAGAACTTTCACAAGAAGTATTTAGAGAGAGAAAGAAAGAACAAGTAAGGAAGTTTATGAAAAATCCTTAAGTTAAGACTTCTATTTAAAGCCAAAAATCTTATCATTCATTTAATCTAAACCATTCATTTAAAGATCATCTTTTAATCTACACCATCCATTTCAAATATTATATTATCTTTAATCTACACCATTCATTTCATATCACCTAATAATCACCTAACTTTATATTATAAACAAATCAATTTAATTATTCAACAATAATTCACACTTTAATCTACACTATTCATTTCATATCACCTAATAATCACCTAACTTTATATTATAAACAAATCAATTCAATTATTCAATAATAATTCACACTTTAATCTACACCATTCATTTCATATCACCTAATAATCACCTAACTTTATATTATAAACAAATAACTTTATCAATTCAATTATTATGACTAATTGTTATAAATACAGTATAGTTAGTTCTTAGATATCAAGTCAATAAATTAATGAAATACAATTGTTTAAATAACATCATAATAGAGATAACAATAATGTAAAATAAAGCATACGTTACTGTGTAATGACAATTATTGATTCAATAATGTGAATTACTGTGCATATGTTAATGTGACAATTATTAGGTTCAATAATTTTAAAAACAGTGCAACAACAATTATTGACTCAATGATATAAAATACAGTGTAATGACAATTATTAAATCAATAATGCAAAATACTGTGTAACAACAATTATTGAATTGATAATATAAAATATTATGCAGTGACAATTATCGATGAAATGACGCGTAACAGTTACGGTGTCAATTATCAGACCAATAATATGAGACACTATGCAATACCGTGTGTTACTGTAGAGTACCGAGTGCTACAGAAAATACCAATAACTACCGTATGCTACTATTCTTTTATCACCGGTATTTTAACAGTTCCATTGACTATTTTTATTTAAAAAGGTTATTTCTGTCGTTTTCTATATCCGACAAATATTCCGTTGTGGGGTCCACCAATAATTTGTTATTTCGGCGCCGTCGGACCAAACGAATATTCCCCGACAAAGCGAATATTGTCCGACAAAATAAAATTTGCACATAACATCCTTAACTTTTAACTTTATCGATTTAACCACTTACTGTTTCAAAAAAATATATATATGAAGAAAAATTAAATTTTGTATTTCATAAAATTCGGGGTCTTACAACCTCCCCTCCTTATGAAATTTGGTCCCCGAAATTGACGTACCTGACATATCGAAGAGGTAAGGATACTTAGATTTCATCTCAGATTCTAGCTCCCAGGTCATTTCCTCAGTATCTTGGTTCCTCCATAAAACCTTAACTTGAGGTATAACCTTTGAGCGTAGGATCTGCTCCTTCTTATCCAGGATCTTAACAGGTACCTCCTCGTATGTTAAATCCTCTGCTATAACGTCTGGTTCTAACTCAATGACGTGGTTTGGGTCCTTCACATATTTACGTAACATAGATATGTGAAAAACGTTATGGATACGAGACATACTTGGTGGTAGGGCTAGTCTGTAGGCTACGGTTCCTATTCGATCGAGGATTTCAAATGGGCCAATAAATCGAGGGTTGAGCTTTCCTCTCTTTCCGAATCTCGTAACCCCTTTCCATGGAGAAACACGTAAGAATACATGATCTCCGACGTTGAAACTTTCGTCTCTCCGATGAAGATCAGCATAACTCTTTTGTCGTTCTTGTGCGGTCTGTATTCGTTGTCGGATCATTTGGATCTTATCGGTCGTCAAGCGTACCAACTCGGGTCCCAACAATTTTGCTTCTCCTACCTCATTCCAACATATTGGAGAGCGACACTTCCTTCCATACAATGCCTCGAATGGAGCCATGCCTATGCTTGCTTGGTAACTGTTGTTGTAAGAAAATTCCACCAACGGCAAGTACTTATCCCAACTTCCTTCTAATACACAAAGTCTCAAAAGATCTTCGAGGGTCTGGATCGTCCTTTTCGATTGTCCGTCCGTTTGAGGATGGTATGCAGAACTAAAACGTAGTTCAGTGCCCATAGCTTTTTGTAAACTGATCCAAAAACGTGAAGTGAATCTAGGATCTCGATCAGAAACTATGGAAACTGGCATGCCATGCAATCTCACGATCTTATTTATGTACATACCGGCAAGACGTTCAAGTGAAAAGTTTTCTCGTATAGGCAAGAAATGAGTGGATTTGGTCAATCTATCTACGATGACCCAAATTGCATCTAAGCCTTGAGAAACTTTGGGAAGACCCGTCACGAAATCCATATTGATGTGTTCCCACTTCCATTCGGGAACCTCAAGTGGTTGTAATGGACCCTTAGGTACTTGATGCTCTGCCTTGACACGTTGACAAGTTAGGCACCTTGAGATAAACTCTGCAATCTCCCTTTTCATATTGTTCCACCAAAATGTATGTCGAAGATCTCGATACATCTTGGTACCTCCTGGGTGGATTGCAAACGGCGTGTTGTATGCCTCCATCATGATTTTATGCTTTAATTCAGGATCGTTAGGAACACATAGTCGAGAGTTGACTCGAAGTATTCCTTTCTCGTCGATTCTTGCTTCGGGAATGGCACCTTCTTGTACTTTCTTTATCATGTTTATCAGTTCCGGATCGGTAGCTTGAGCAGCTTTAATTTTATCGATTAAAGTTGGTTCTACTCGCACGTGAGCAATCTTCGAGTGGGTCCCTGGTGTCTTTAGCTCTATCTCCATCTTTTGCAAGTCGTACAAAATACACTTTTGTGTTGTCAGCAGTGCACTTGTACTTGCATAAGATTTTCTGCTCAAAGCGTCAGCTACAACGTTCGCCTTTCCCGGGTGACACTGGATTGTGTGGTCATAATCCTTTAACAGCTCAAGCCAACGTCGTTGTCGCATGTTGAGTTCCTTCTGGGTGAAGAAATACTTGAGACTTTTATGATCCGTATAGATATCCACTTTTTCTCCGTACAAGTAGTGTCTCCAGATCTTCAACGCGAAAATGACTGCTGCCAACTCTAGATCATGAGTAGGATAATTTTTCTCATAATCTTTGAGTTGTCGAGAGGCGTAGGCTATAACCTTTCCATGTTGCATAAGGACACAACCTAGACCTTTGCCAGAAGCATCGCTGTAGATAACAAATTCTCCTGATCCTGATGGTATGGTCAGAACAGGAGCTGAAACCAGTCTCTTCTTGAGTTCTTGGAAACTTTTCTCGCATTCCTCGCTCCATATGAATTTTGTGCTTTTCCGAGTAAGCTGCGTTAATGGAGTAGCGATTCGAGAAAATCCTTCTACGAATCTCCGATAATAACCAGCTAGACCCAGAAAACTTCGGACTTCGGTTACTGTTTTAGGTTGTTCCCAATTTAGTACCATTTCAATCTTCGCAGGATCGACTGATATTCCTTGACTAGAAATCACATGCCCAAGAAACGCGACCTCCTCAAGCCAGAACTCACATTTCTTCAACTTGGCATATAATTTGTTTTCACGGAGCTTTTGTAGTATCAATCTCAGGTGTTGTTCATGATCCTCGCGACTCTTGGAGTATATGAGGATGTCATCAATAAAGACAACCACAAAATGATCTAAATGTTCCTTGAATATCCGGTTCATCATGTCCATGAAAGCTGCAGGAGCATTAGTTAGTCCAAAAGGCATGACTAAGAACTCATAATGCCCATAACGAGTTCTGAAAGCAGTCTTTGGAATGTCCTCAGCTTTAACCTTTAACTGATGATATCCAGAACGGAGATCAATCTTTGAGAAATGTTGAGCGCCTTGCAATTGATCAAACATGTCATCAATCCGAGGTAACGGGTACCTGTTCTTGATGGTGACATGGTTCAATTCTCGGTAGTCAATGCACAATCTCATACTCCCGTCTTTCTTCTTCACAAATAGAACAGGAGCACCCCAAGGTGATGCACTCGGACGAATGAAACCGGTATCCAACAATTCCTGTAGTTGGACTTTTAACTCTTGAAGTTCAATGGGAGCCATTCGGTAGGGAGCTTTGGAAATGGGCTTGGTACCGGGTTCAAGATCAATATAAAAATCAATTTCATGGTTTGGGGGTAAGCCAGGAAGTTCTTCAGGAAAAACGTCAGGAAACTCATTAACAATGGGAATATCATTCAAGTTTGACGTATTTTTGTTCAAATCAGTGACATGAGCTAAAAAGGCTTGACATCCGTTTTTCAATAAACGAATGGCTTTATGGCTAGAAATAACAGTTATAGATTTCAATGGTTTAGTTGCTTGAATTTGCATGACAGGTTGATTAGGAATATGAAAACTAATAATCTTATGAAAACAATCAATTTTAGCATGATGGGTAGTCAACCAATCAATTCCTAAAATCACATCAAATTCATGCATCTCCAAAGAAATAAGGTCAACAGGTAATGTGAGGTTGTTGATTTGAACTAGGCAAGATTTATAGACAGTAGATGTAATGGTCATTTCTCCTAATGGGGTTTTCAACTGATAAGTCAAAGTCCAAATTTTCAGGAGTTAAGTTTAAACGCTGAGCACATGCAGGTGAGATAAAAGAATGGGTAGAGCCAGTATCTAACAAAGCGTAGACTTCACGAGAATTTATGAATAGCTTACCGGTTATCAGCTCGTTCGAGTTTTGTGCCATTTGGGATGTCACAACAAAAGCTCTCCCTTGAACTACAGATTTTCCTTTATCCGCGCTAGCTTTTGGTATCATCATTGCAGCTGGACTTGATTTTGTGGCAGGACAAAACCGCGCAAGATGACCCTCTTTCCCACAACTGTAGCACTTTTTGGACTGCAGTGTACAGTTTGGGCTGATGTGACCTTCCTGACCACACCTATAGCATCTCACTGGTGGTCGATCTTCTCCCCTTGAAACTGGGGTCGGTGCTGGTGTTGGTACTGGTGTTGGTGCCCTTCCATAATTATTATGGAATCTCTTTCTTTTGAAATTGTTCCCACTAGATTCTCCTCTTTTGTTATTTGGTGTGGAATTACCACCGAAGTGTTGGTTACCTCCTCGATGGTTCTCGTTCCTGTGGTTGTTGTCACTCCTTTCTCTATGCTGATTATTAACTCTTGGCTGCAATGTTTCATCTGTTTGCTCCACCCTTTGAGCCCTATCTACAACATCTGAATACAAACTGAATTTATGAGAACTAAGTTGTTGACGAATTTTGAGTCTCAAACCTCTCAGGAACATTCGACTCATTCGTGCTTCGTCATCTACTAGATGAGTCGCAAAACGAGACAGTTCAGCAAACTTAGCTTCATATTGAGAAACTGTCATGTTTCCCTGTTCCAGCTTAATGAATTCCATTTCCTTCATATGGCGGATGCTTTCTGGGAAGTACTTCTCGTTAAACAGTTCTTCGAATTCTGTCTAAGACATTTCAAGTGCTGAAGGTTGGATACGTTTTACCGCTTCCCACCAATGGTCCGCCTCACCTCGTAACATAAAAGTGGCAAATGGCACCTTCTGAACATCATCACATTGTAAGACATCAAGTATTTTTATCGTCTGCTTCAGCCATGCCTCCGCTTTGAGTGGGTCAGGCTTCCCGTGGAATTCAGGTGGTCCTAATTCTTTAAATTGCTTAACAGTGACCATCCTCAAATTGCCAGCGTTTCTACCGTTATTATTAACTGGATTTCCTCTTCCTTGATTCTGTATGAACTGCATGAAATTCCTAAAGAATCCATCGTTCATCATGTTATCAGGAACATTATTTCCTGAGTTGGCAGGAGGATTGTTTGGGGCCTCTTGATTCTCGGCTACATTTGCTTCGGGTATTCCATAGTTAACCTCTTGATTTTCAGATGCCATACTTAACTGTGGTCACAAAATAAATGTTAGTTCAAATAAACTGACTCATCACTTCATGTTCCTACATTCAAATCGACTCATTAGATAATAAAATCTATTTTAGGTAGGACACACTAGTGACTGATTCTATTCGTCTCTCCCCTCCTAGTTCTACCCCAGATCTCCATTAAAGACCATATCCCTAAGCTCTGATGCCAACTGTGACGCCCCCAAATCTGGGCCCACACAGCCCAAACTTGAGTCGTCAAAAGACTACAACAAAATTATTACAACAAAGCACAACGTACTACAATACAGTGTATAATAATACACAACTAAGTCTTCACTATTATTGTCACACTATTTTACAAAACGTGAAGACTATGATAACTATTCCTCGGACCCTCACTCCATTCCCCGGCTAGACCCTGTTATGTTTTCATCTCCTGTTGAAAAACAATGGAACAAAAGAAAGGGTGAGCTCAAATAGCCCAGTAAGAAATATCATGACTAAGATAATGACAATAAATTATCATTAGCCTTCAACAGTTGAGTTCTTGATAGAATACAATAGAATACAAGGTTTATATCAAAAACTGCAGTTAAATTCTTAAACAATGTTCAGATCAATAATAGCAGCGGAATGAGCAATCTATTAGAAGAATAATGCAGACTATAATGTCCACTCGCTTCTCTTTTTCGTAAAAACATCATCAACTTTTATCATCTGAAATACCATTAGTCATGATAATATAAATTCACAGTTCCTGATCATAATCATGCACATCAACAGTTCATCTTTGCACTACGGGCCAAAGATATTCAATATAGCACCAACGGTCATGATTATACCAGATTCAGCCTTTGGTCATAATCATACCAAACAACAGTTCATCTTTGCACTACGGGCCAAAGAGAACATTCACCACGTGCCATAAAAGACACCGAACAGATGTATCGCCTTTAACCTATTATATCGCCTTTAACCTATCATCTGTTCAACAAATATATCACATCGGTGCCCCCGGCCACATATATTCACAACAACTTGATTTTTGGATGATTAGAATGATATAAATGATGAACAGAAGAGATAGGATAACAATAAGTATCGGAAGTTTACTTTGTACATATTCAAATAATGTCCAAATTGTCAACATGATGTGGAGTGACATTTAAAAATGATATTCAAGATCCACAGTTCAGAATAACGGTTACAATTCAATAGAAAGGTTCACATAAATAGGAAGGTTCAATTGAAATAATGAAGTTCAACTATTATAGAACATATAATATTTTCAGGAATTATAGAAGCAATAGTTCCATAATAAATTTCGATTTAGGAGTATGAAAGAAAATAATATCCCTTACCGTAGCAGGTTTGATTAACAAAAGGTGAAGGAAATTAATACAAAGGGTTATTCACCAACAGGCGGCAATCCGCTCTGTAAGGTTATTCCCACAGTTTAATAGAATTTGAGTACAAAAAGTTATTCACCAAACAGGCGGCAATCCGCTCCGTAAGGTTATTCTCAGAGATTAATAATGAATGAATACGAAAGGTTATTCACCAACAGGCGGCAATCCGCTCCGTAAGGTTATTCCCACAATTTAATACATGAAAATAAAAGGCACGTCTTATGAGTAAGGAAGAAACAATATTATTATCGAGAATCAAATAATGATAATCCCTTACCATAGTACGTTTGAATAATGGAAGATGAAAAATATGGTATCCCTTACAAGTAAGAAAAGAAAATGACATTCCTTACCGTAATAAATTTAAGAGTGTGAAAAGAATGATATTCCTTACGAGTAGTAAATTTAAGAGTATGAAAGAAAATGACATCCCTTACTGTAGCAAGTTTGAATAATAGAATATGAAAGAATATGATATTCCTTACCGTAGTAAGTTTGAATAATGGAAGATGAAAAAGATGGTATCCCTTACCTCAACACGTGACTGGATATTGATTTAAATGAGGTTGATTAACTTGAACAGTACACGTATACTTATAGATCTTCACAAATACTCAAGATGACTTAAGCACACTTAGAGAGAACTTTCACAAGAAGTATTTAGAGAGAGAAAGAAAGAACAAGTAAGGAAGTTTATGAAAAATCCTTAAGTTAAGACTTCTATTTAAAGCCAAAAATCTTATCATTCATTTAATCTAAACCATTCATTTAAAGATCATCTTTTAATCTACACCATCCATTTCAAATATTATATTATCTTTAATCTACACCATTCATTTCATATCACCTAATAATCACCTAACTTTATATTATAAACAAATCAATTTAATTATTCAACAATAATTCACACTTTAATCTACACCATTCATTTCATATCACCTAATAATCACCTAACTTTATATTATAAACAAATCAATTCAATTATTCAATAATAATTCACACTTTAATCTACACCATTCATTTCATATCACCTAATAATCACCTAACTTTATATTATAAACAAATAACTTTATCAATTCAATTATTATGACTAATTGTTATAAATACAGTATAGTTAGTTCTTAGATATCAAGTCAATAAATTAATGAAATACAACTGTTTAAATAACATCATAATAGAGATAACAATAATGTAAAATAAAGCATACGTTACTGTGTAATGACAATTATTGATTCAATAATGTGAATTACTGTGCATATGTTACTGTGACAATTATTAGGTTCAATAATTTTAAAAACAGTGCAACAACAATTATTGACTCAATGATATAAAATACAGTGTAATGACAATTATTAAATCAATAATGCAAAATACTGTGTAACAACAATTATTGAATTGATAATATAAAATATTACGCAGTGACAATTATCGATGAAATGATGCGTAACAGTTACGGTGTCAATTATCAGACCAATAATATGAGACACTATGCAATACCGTGTGTTACTGTAGAGTACCGAGTGCTACAGAAAATACCAATAACTACCGTATGCTACTATTCTTTTATCACCGGTATTTTAACAGTTCCGTTGACTATTTTTATTTAAAAAGGTTATTTCTGTCGTTTTCTATATCCGACAAATATTCCGTTGTGGGGTCCACCAATAATTTGTTATTTCGGCGCCGTCGGACCAAACGAATATTCCCCGACCAAACGAATATTCTCCGACAAAGCGAATATTGTCCGACAAAATAAAATTTGCACATAACATCCTTCACTTTTAACTTTATCGATTTAACCACTTACTGTTTCAAAAAAATATATATATGAAGAAAAATTAAATTTTGTATTTCATAAAATTCGGGGTCTTACATTAATTCTCTCTCTCTAACTCTTAGATGAAGAGAATTATGAATTATGCTCCTAATATTTGTGAATAGAGTATCCACCCCAATCCATAATAAGACTTTTTTTATTTATAGATTTGTTCAACTCTCCTAAACTCGTTAGGAGTATGGTTTTAATTTAACTCATAATCTAATTATGAACTAAATTAATTTAATAATTACAATCCCTAAACTATTTAAGAACTTAATTATTTAATATGAGAGTACTTATTATTAATTAATTCCTAAATCATTTAGGAACTAAATAATAAGACACCTCTTATTAATTTATAATTAGTATTTATAAAATACTTAATTATTAAAATTATGATATATAATTTATTCTATCACCATAGAATAAAATAAATATTCTTAATTTATTATTACCATTATGCCATTACTTCTAAAATAAATATTTCTCTTTTTTTGGTGCGACCCTTTAGGTTTAATATTAAACCAGTTGTAGAATAAATAAATTAGAACCATTCTAATATTGTTTATAACAATAAATTAAACACATTTAATTTATTTATAAATAAACACTTATTTATTCCACAATAAAGGTAAGCTCTCTTAGTAATTCATGACTTTTCAGATAATATGAATATCAACATTTGTTCACAAAGAACCTATTCTGTAAATAGTTACCGTACAAGTCAATCCTTCTACCACATAATATCTCAATTAAATATAAGACATGAAATTACTTTTAAGTCTTATTTAATTTGATTATATACATTTCAATTCTCAAATGCACAACTTAAATATAAATTAGAAACTGCTTTCTAATTTTCATTCCACATTAGCCAAGGATTTCTGAATTGTCATTTATTGAATTACATAGGACATTCTCTCCCTTTACTGGAAGTGGTAGATCCTTTGTTGATTATTCATCTACCTCCATGTATAACTTGTTATAGCCGAACATATCATTTGTTATACCCATATAGTCTTAAGAAATATGACAAAGTATAACTCATCATACATAAGGTACTATGATGATCTCAAGTCCAGTGATCACTTGTATAACTATCATATTAGGAACTTCTATTGACAGACAAGTAAAATTCCATTAGGTGTTTCTTAAGTGAGTCATGTTCAGTGAACTTATTATCTAATAAGCACCTACATACTTGCTTTAGTGTCTCCACACAAATGATTATGAGATTAATCATCATTTTCATAAGAGCAAGCATAGTATGTACTAATCTATCAAGATTTACTAATTCACATTTTAGTGATCTCATGATTAAAAATATTTTAATTTTGAGCTATCTAGAATTTAGATCTCATTAGCATGATCAATATCATGATTTTAAAAGTATTTCTCAAAACTATAGGTTTATCCATTTAATTAATTCAACGAATTAATCATGATTAAGGAAATGTGTTTAAATAAATTTTTTTTATTAATAAACGAATAAGATTATAAAGTATATGCTTATCACATCAAATGTGATTGACTTGAGGGCATACTACTTTCAATCTCCCGCTTGCACTAAAGTCTATCACCTTTGTTATCCAATACCCATCTTCTCTAAGTGGTGATTGTTCGAATTATCTAGAAAACGCTTTAGTTAATGGATCTATAATGTTGTTTTGAGAGTCTACCATCTCTATAATGTCATTTCCATTTCAATGATTCCTTTAAGCAAACGAAAATGCTGCAACACATGTTCGAATTTCATATGAGACTTAGGTTCTTCGGCCAATTAAACTCCTTTAATGCTAAGAACCATTCCAAGTTCTGTAAAGCATCCATTCTTCTTCGGGTTGGTGCAATTAGTAAAAATGTGCGCATCTTGTCCACAAGTATAACACACTTTCTTTCTTTACAAATATACTCCTACATGATTCTTCCCACAAATTTTACACGATTCAAACTTCCTTTTCATTTCCCTTTGTTTGTTTTCAAAGTTACGGTTGTTGTTGTTATTGTTTCACTTTTTCTTGTTGGAATTACTGCCACTACTACTCTCTCATCTGTTTTCTCCTTTACTTTTCTTCTTCTTTTGATCTTGATTATATTTGGTTATCGCTTCACTTCCGCCCTCGACAATTATTGCTTTCTCTAGCATTGTGAAAAACGAGTTCATCTAAAACATGAAAACTCAGCTGTAGATCCAGGGCTTTAGTCTCTGCTCGAATCTTTTCTCTTTTCGCTCAGCAGTATTTACTTGATATTGGAAAAACCTTGCCATCTCATTAAACTTTGCCACATATTCTGGTACTGTCATATTCCCTTGTTTTAATTCCCAGAACTGTACTTCCATCTTACTCTGCATACATGATGGAAAAGTAAGTTTCAAAGAACATTTCTTTAAATCTGTCCCACACGATGACTCCCTCTATTCCTTTAGTCTTATTTGTTTGCTACCAATAACTTGTGTCTCTTTTCATTATAAAGGTAGCAAAAGCAGCCTTTTGCTCCTTAACCACTCGGGCAACCTCAAACACCTTTTCTATTTCTATTACGCAAGTTTGGGCCACTATTGGATTTGTAGTCCCCTTTAACTCCGGGAGTCCTACCAACTTAAAATCTTTAAAGTTAGCTAGGTGAGTTGGTGGTGGGTTGGGATTAGCTACCCCCGGGTTTCTACTTTCCATAGCTCTTACTAGGAGATCCACAAATTTCTGTATTGGATCAACTAGATCCATCTCATCATTAATCGATTCTTCTTGCATCTATCTGACTGGCGGTACTCTTCGAGGTGACATTTTTCTATTTAATAAAACCCATGTCATTATTTCATATTTTCTTTTTAACGAATTCAATTTAAGATTTAAACACTTAATCCGCACAAGGCACATCTAATAAACATTATACACATATGCCATTTTCGTCGTACATCATATTGTACATTTACATCATGAAGCCTCAGACTACATATATCTCTATCCGACTTTATATGTAATATTCCGAACTTCTGAGAGAGTTGTAATCCAACTTTATATGAATAAATAAAGATTGAATTACATTTAATATGTGGTATGGAATCTTTGTTATTGTTTGTTTACGTGTTTCGATTCAAGTATCCAACTTTAGCACGAAAAAGGAGAATAAAAGATTTTTTCAAAAACTGAAAAAAAGATAAAACCTAAACCCTAAATTTGGAAACCATACGGGTTGAACCCTAAGGTTCAAACCCAAAACCCTAAAAAGTACTATTCATAAATACGCGTATAAATACAAAAATTATACGGATAGAATACGAAAATAATACGATAATTATATGGTATAAATACGAAAAAGTTAAATATGAATAGTAAAAGTCAACTATACAAATTAGTATATTAATCAAGATTAAGGCTAAACCAAGTAAGTTTGATTAATTAAATGAATTACTAATCAACCAATCACATGTTAGATTATTAAATGACTAAACTACTCCTTACTAAAGCTTGTGAAATGACCCTTTTACCATTAAATGGCCAGCCAAAAAGGAGCTCACCAAGCTTGCTTTGGAAACTAAAAAAATGTGTATTGGAGAAGCTTTGTTAAGCTTGTTCAAGAAGCTAGAAAATGGCTTAATGACTATGTTAGTTCCTAATGACACGAAAGATATCTAGAAGGGGGGGGGGGTTGAATAGATTCTTTAAAACCTTTTCCTTATTTTGGTTTTAAGAAAGAATGAATTATTAATCAAATAGTTTAGCACAACGAAATATGATTTAGTTACCCCTTCTTTAAAATGTTAATGTAATAATTCAACAAGTAGATATAACAGTTATAGTAGTTAATAAACACAAGATGAAAGACACCTGATTTTAAGTGGTTCAGAGTTCACAAGACTCATACTCCACTGTTCTGCTCATTGAGCAGCAAATCCACTAAGGATACTATTACAATTTTTGTATCACTAAGATTCCTTCAAGACCAGCGGTCTTGGAACTCTACTTCACTAAGAACTCTTCAAGTCCAGTAGACTTGGATACTCTAGTTCACTAAGAACTCTTATCATGAGTAGTGATGGTTGTGGTGTGCTACTAAGTTGCGTTTAGCATAAGTTTTTAAAGAACTTAGTAGCGGGGCAAGATTCTTTTCAGTTTGATCTTTTTGAACTCTTGCGTATATCTTTCTTTCTTGTAATACTTTCTTTTTCTTGAGTATTGAATCTGGGCTTCTCATATAGAAGCTTTAGATTTCTTCCCGTTTGAAATCTGCTCTTTTCTTCAATTTCTGTCTGTTACCTCACAATGTAGAGTTGTTGATATTATATTCATTTAGCTCATTAATGCTCTGACGAGGTATTAATTAACTTGCAAATACTGTCCAAAAAGGTGTTTCCTTTTTCCTTGGGACAAGACATGACAGTCGAAGGTTTCTACCAACATTCATAGAGTCATTTGGTCTTCCATAGAAATATATCTGATAAGACACCATCTTCTGACTTTACTGCCTTGAAAGTCTTTTCTCTGTTGCATAGCACACTTTGGTCAGTCCTCTGATATTTTTGACTTTAGGCTCTTGACAGAGGTTTATCTGACACATTAATGCAAATTGTTCTTCTTGACGAAGTTGCTTCTGTCTTATAGGACAAGAGAAGAGTTATCAAAACTTTTAGGTTTTTGATCGTAGCGTTGCTTACATGTCTCTTGTTTGCTTAATTCTACGATAGAGTTTTACTCTACGGCTACTCTGTTGGCCGTAGAGTCCGTTCTATGCTTGGGATTCTTCCTTGATCGTAGTGTTTTCATGGTATAGAATCATAGAGTCCACTCTACGAATAGACTTAGTCATTGAGTCTTCTTTATGCGAAGTTGTAGAGTCCACTCTACGAATATACTAAATTGTTAAGTCTTCTTTGTTTGGAGTCGTAGAGTCCATTCTACGATCAGACCGACTAAACAAATATAGCACAAGATCAACCTAACAGATTTGATCCTATCTAGCTAAGTCCTTGTACATCATAAACAATCAAAGGACTTTACAACTCAATACATTCATATCCAAAATATCAACCTAACAGTTTTGATCTTATTTAACTAAGTCGTTGTACATTATACACAATCAAAGGACTTTACAACTCTACTATTGAATGCATTTAACACTTTAGATCTTATCATCAAATCAAACATGCAATGTTCAACAATCTCCCCCTATTTGATGATGACAACAAAAATAGCAGAACGTAATTTGAACAACTTAATTAGGTAAATGCATATGAGTAAGTGAATGCCTAACATACAGTGAGTAGCTATATTCTCTAATGAAAAAATATGAATTTTATTGATGTATAGTTAGTTGAAAAATGAGTGTAAATAGAATACAACAAAAACAAAACAAAAAAAACTTATCTCATACTTCTTGGAGGTCTCCTTCTTTCATCTTCATGCCTTTGCCTTCTCTCATCTTCCTCCCTTTACCTGAAGAGTGTTCTTCTTTCCTCTTATGCTCTTATCAGTTCCATTTCATCCCTCTGCAAAGCTTTTTCTTCTTTAACTTGGATCCATGATTGTGAGCTGGGTGGTCTCGCAGTTGAAGAAGAAGGTCTTGCTGTTGAGACCTGTCTGGGATGAGATGGTACTATCTTAAATCTAGGAGGTTGTATCAACGTTTGAACCATTCTCATCCCTTGAGGTGCTCTTCCTCTTCTGTTGCTTTGTTCCGTGCTCGTTCTCTTCTCCCTCTTGTTGGCATAATTAATTTTCGCCACCTCAGCCGATAGCTCCTGCACACCCTGGACAAGTTCTTGAAGTTGAGTCTGGGTGGCAGCTACATCATTGCGATGATCTTGAAGTCATTCTTCAACTAGGATTTGTTTCTACTTGACCACTGATAGAGTTGTATCTGATCGTTGAGCTTGTTCTCTGAGGGATTGCTTCATTTTGAAGACCTGATCAGCGAGAAGAGCTATAGATTTAACATTGGTTTATTGAAAAAGGTTGATGGACTTCTGATGATTGGCCATTGCTTCCATAAACTTTTTGTCCTTTTCCTCGAGATTTTCAGAAACAGTTGTCCTTAATTGCTTCAATCTTGTGGGGAATTATTTTCCCAAATTGAAAGAAAGATCGTTGGTAGTAGTAACGACATTGTCTACTTTTTGTTAAATGTTGTGGGACGTGGATGCCAGATCTTTTTGTATCTCTTCTTGCATATAGCTCATAAGGTCTGTTAAGCCCTTAGTAGTTGGAAGCAGAGATATCTTTCGTAAAATGTCTTAGAGGAGTTGAGTTGTTTGCCCCTGGTCAGCCATGGAGCTTGGAATGTGGAAGTGTTCATGACCAGAGGTTGATGGAATGTCTTCTTGTGTGAGGAAAAGTCTTGGAGATTTGAAAGGTTGAGCATGAGGTATTGTGTGTGTAGTAGGCAAGATTTTAGGAGAGTCAGGAGGGCACTCTACGACTTGATCATTCAGGCTTCCTTGACCACCAGTTGTAGAGGGTAGGGACTCTACGACCGGGGAAGAGTTGGACGTAGAGCTTGTTTTAGGGTTGGCGTTTAATAACTCTTCAAATTTACTGAAGGTCCAAGAAGGTGTATGATTTTGTATGAGGACTTGAGGAATAAAATGTACCTTTTGCCCTAAAGCATGTGAGAATGAGCTGGTTGAAAGCAGCTTTTTGGGCAAAGAATAGGTTCTGTGGATAGCCTTGAGCCAAAATCAACACATTGGGATAAGCTTTGAAGGTCCAGAAGAGTTGATCCCATGAATTGTGTACGAAGGCTCGGTGGAATGGCATCAGTGGCAAGAACTTCAGCAGGCAGTTGTAGTTGAGGTGCCTCTGTTCATTTCTTCTGACTGCCACTATTTCGATGTCATCCTCTTCATTGTTATTTATTGCGGCTGAAGGGATTGAAATTTCTTCTTGAATTTCACCCTCAGCATGAGCATCTGCTGGCTCAGGAACTACTGATGGCTCCCCCTCAGTTTGAGTACCTACTGGTTCAGTTACTTCAAATGGCTCCCTCTCAACTGGAGCAACGACTGATTTTTCAGGTAGCTCCCCCTCAGCTACTGAGCCTTTTTCAATTATTTGATCGGTTAATTTCACTAGCCTTCTTCTTTTTGGCCTTGGCTCTACTGAAGTGACCTCCTCAGCCTGATGCTTGCTGCGAGTTTCCCTCTGCTGATCTAATTCTTCATCCTCCGTGTCAACCTCCTCCTTAGGAGCAACATCAGAGGCTTCATTAGATGATCCTTGAGGTCTTTGGATCTTAAGGGCTTTCTTTCCTTTCCTTCTCCTGATCAGACTAGGAGATAACTTGCTGACCTCCTGAGACTCTACTTCTGCAGACAGGATCTTCATTTGTGAAGGCCTATTTCCACTTTGTGTTCCTTCACTATTCTCATATAGGGATAGTTTTCTATTCTCAACTGGGTTCCTTTTCTAATTTTCGAACAGTCTCTGGGTCATCCTCTTATTAGCATCGGGACTTCTCCTTCTGCATGCTCAATCTTATCCTCTAAAATAGATTGAAGGAGAATGCTTATGAATCTCCCATAGGGCATTTTTCTGATGCCCTTTGCCTTTTCTGCATTTTGGATCCAGTTCCCGATCCATTCAACTAATAAGGAGCCAAAGTTGATATTCATCTTCTTTACTATGACTATCATTATCTTTAGTTGGATCTCGCTGACAGAGTCGTGAGCAGAGTCCTTGTAGAGGAGGCACTTTCCAACGATGTCAGCCAGAAATTCATATTTCTTGGGAAACTCTTTCTTCTTCAATCCTCTTAGTTCAGGATTCTTCTTGTTGTGCATTCTTTTTAGGCCCTCTTCTGCACTTACCAGGTTAAGAGTTGTGAGGCCCCCATGTTTAAAACCTAGGGCTAGGTTTATTTTTTCAGAGGTGAGGTTGAACTGAACCCCTCTAACCGTGGTGGTTAGGGTTGCATTTACATAGGTTCCATTCGTATAGAATTCTCAAACTAGATTTAATAGGACTCTTGTGTTTGTTCCCAAGGCTTCTCGAAGGCCAGTCCTTTCTAGCAAATGGATTATCCTCCGGTACTGTTTATTTGCCATTGTGAAGGCTTCGAAGTTTAGTTCGTTTCCAGAAATGACTTGAGCATGCGCCATTTGATTGTTTTTCTGAAACAGGAAGAATGATTTAACTGAGTATTGAAACTTTAGGGTTCTAGATTTTTGAGAGAGAGATAGAGAGGTTTAGGTTTTTGATTTTAAAAGAATAATGAACGACGCGCAGTTTTCAAAATATTTAAAACTTCCCTCTATATTTGCTGAGACGCGTGTCAAGTTTTGATAGGAACACTTTTAGTTTATTGATGACCATTTTGCCCTTTGTCTCCCCCTGAGCTTTACGATCCTTCTTGACATAACGATCATTTGTTTTGATGGTCGTTGAGTTAGCTTTATGACAGGGATGTACTCTGCGATCCTTGGCTTGACAGCCACGAGTGAGCTCTACGATTTGTAGTGTACTCTACGATCCTTGGCTTGACGATCGTTAAGTGGGCTCTACGAACTTAAGTGTACTCTACGATCCACGGCTTGATGATCGTTGAGTGAGCTCTACGAACTCTTCCTTTACTTTATTCCTTGAACACTTTTCTTCCTGCAGAGTTAGTAGCTTCCAAAACATGAAATATATATCAAGAGTATAGATTTAGCATCTTAAATCACTTATTAGTTTATTAAATCTTGATTCATCTAAATGTTTTGTAAATACATCTGCTAGTTGTTCTTCAGTTGGGATATAGTGTAGTAATATATTACCATTTTGTACATGATCCCTAATGAAATGATATCTTATATCTAAGTGTTTAGTTCTTGAATGCATGACATGGTTATGAGTTATGGAAATTGCAATAGTATTATCACAGTATATAGGGATTGAATTAAGCTCAAACCCATAGTCAGCAAGCCGAGTATTCATTCATAGGATTTGTGCACAGCAACTACCTGCGGCTATATATTCAGCTTCTGCAGTTGATGTGGATACTGAGTTTTGCTTCTTACTGAACCAAGATACAAGTCTGCTACCAAGCATCTGGCAAGTTCCACTTGCACTCTTTCTGTCTATTTTGCATCCTGCATAGTCAACATATAAAGTCTATAATCCATATAAAGTCTCATCAATCTATCATTCTTCTTTACAAATAGCACCAGTGCTCCCCATAGAGAAATACTAGGTTGAATGTACCTCCTATCCAATAACTCTTGTAACTAAACCATCAACTCCCTTATTTCTACCGGAGTAATCCTATATGGTGCTTTTGATATCGATGTTGTCCCTGGTACTAAATCAATTACGAATTCTATCTCCATATCTAGCAGAAGACTTGACAGTTCATATAGGAAAACATCTATGAACTCCTTAATTACTGGTATTTATTCTATCTCAGGATTCACCATCTGTGTATCCACTACATGTGCCAGATATCCTACATATAATTTCTTTAATTATTTCTTGGCCTACATCATCATTAGACAACAAGATTGTCTTGACGATTTGCTGTCATAAAATATGACCTTATACTTATTTAGTGTTTTAAGGTGTATACACCTCTTCTGATAATCAATTACCGCTCCATGGTTAAACAACCAATCCATTCCAAGTATAACATCAAACTCCCCCAAGCGTATTGGAAACCCCTAATCTCCGCACAATAATTTCTATGTATATACTCAATATGAATCACTTTTTTATTTGCAACTTCTATGTTCATTAGGTTTTTTAGTTTTTCTTTAGGCAATTCTAATCGTCTAGCGAAATCATCAGACACAAATGAACAGGTAGCACTCAAATCAAACAATACATAAGCATTTATAATATTGATCAGAATAATACCTAACACCACGTCGTTAGATTCCACGACGTCTTGCATCGTCATGTTGAAAGTCCGTGTTTTTGGTTTGTTCTGTTGCACTGGCCCTCCAATGGTTAACCTATTATTGCTACCCTTATTTCCACTTCCTCCGTCATTTTTTCTCATAAGACAATCCTTGATCTAATGGTCCACAGCTCCATATGAGAAACATCCTCACTTATTTGGTTTGGGACAATTAGGAGCGATATGCCCTTCTTGCCTGCAATTATAGTAGATGTTCTTGCCCTTCATATATTCCTCTAATTGATTCTTCTCTCACTTTCTGCATCTGTTCCCCTTCTTCTGGTTGCTTCCTTGAGGTTTCCCCGAACTGTTGTTGTTCCACTTGCGTTTGTTCAAGTTGCTGCCTCCGCTGCTTCCTTCTTTACTTCCACCTCACTTCTCTTCTTATTACGTTCCTGGTTGTACTTGGTTAGGGCCTCACTTTTACCTTCTGGTATGATGGCTTTCTCCAACAAGGTTGAAAAATTGTTAATTTGTAGTACTGCAACTCTACTAAAACCTAGGGCTTCAGTCCCTGCCCGAACCTCCTTGCCTTTCTTGCCTCGGTGTCCACCTGATGTGGAGTGAATCTTGCCAATTCATTGAATTTGGCTGTGTAATCTACTACTAGAATGTTCCCCTGTTTGAGTTCCAAGAATTTAACTTCCATTCTGGCTTGTGTGCTCTCCAAAAAGTAGTTCTTAAAATCTCATCCATGCGATAATTCCCTCTCGTGGCAAACGCTGTCATTTGCTTTTCAGCTATACGTGCAACCTTAAAGACCTTTTTCATTTCCTCTATCTAGGTATGCACTTCTATTGGATCCGTTGTTCCTCGGAACTCAGGTCATCCTATTAGTTTGATGTCTATGAAGTTAACCAGTGGAGCGAAAAGGTTTGGTGCTCCCATGGCGTTAGTGTTACATTCGTGGAATGCTCCTATTAGTATTTTCACAAACTCTTGCACTGGATTCGACGGTACCCCTTCTGTATTAATTGACTTTTCCGATGACGGTGGTGGCAATTGATTTCTTCTACGTGGTGGCATTTTCTATCTAAAAGAAAATTAAGTTATTATTTTTATCTCATCTTTTTACTTTTATTTTAATATTATTGCTTAAGCAGTTAAAACTAAAGTACAAGTAATCACATCAACACATATAAATATAAATATAACTGCATTTACATTCATATGCTAAAATAATAGTGCATAGCACCTTACATCATAAGCATACTGCTATAAATGCCTCTATCCCTGAAAGGCTACAAAAGATGGGATCTAAGATAAACATATCCTATAAACTTCCTAGAGTTGGGATTTACAACATACTAACGCTCTGTTAAAACAAAAGTTAGGTTCTAATGCATCTATATGCATATAATGTCATAAAATAACTACTACTAATGACTGTGCATACCCCGACGAATCGCATCACCATACTCATCATCCCCTATGGCCATCACCAAGCTCCTATTGATAGTGTGTCTGGACTGACCCTCCTCACCTAGGTAATAGTACACCCTACTCTGAAATCTACCAAATGAAGAGCGATAGATAGACCTGACAAAAAAGGCCCGACCCCGCGGGTCGGGCCGGGCTAACCCGTAAAATATGGGTCGTGGGCTTAATAATTCTAACCCATGCAGAGGTGGGCTGCTTTTGGCCCTACCCGTTTTGGCCCGGCCCGCCCACAAGTTAGTAATTTTTTTTTTTTTTATAAAAATAATGCTGCGAGTGGGGATAGAACTCAAGACCTCTAAGGCTCCAAGTTATTAAATAAGCATTTAAACCAACTAAGCTACAACCACTTGTTGTTTTAAATCTAATTTTCAACCATATTTGTTATTTCTTTCCCTTCACTACTTCAATAAGTAACCCAGTAAAACCCACCAGTCCACTATCTCTCTCTTACTTCAGTACTTTAGAAATCAGACTTAAGTCGCCTATTCCTAAATCCAAACTCTTCCAAACAGCAAACCCTAAATTGGCAGCCACACCCACAGGATCTTCATGCATTTGTTTCATCTCCATACTCTTCTCCATTCCAAACTTCACCAAACAATGAATCGATTTGGTTTCTAGACATAGACATATAAGAATCTCTGGTAATTGCTCTCTCTCTCTCTCTCTCTAAATTCAAGATGTCTCTTATCTGAGTTAGTGAGTTATCTTGTATAGTCAACTGTCAAACATCAAACATTTGGAACTTTGGATTCCTAGGATTTATTTTCTGCCTTAACTTTGGAAATTATAGTTCTATACGCTCAGAAGTCAGATCATTGAATTCATGGTATGGACTTGATTCTTTCGTTTGGCGTTAGCATTTTAGGATAAGTATACTAAGTTTACTAAGCTATAATAATAAGTATTAATTAATACTAATTGATGGCTGCATATGTGCAAAACAAATAGTCAAATGAAATACCAAAAAATAACTAATTTGTTTTCTGTAGACAACTGCTGAGAAAAGTGTATTCAAATGTTCTTCCATTGAAAGGTTTAGACAAATAGAAAAATACATACATAATACATTACGTATGACTCCATTATTTATATTGCAAATGGAATCTATAAAAATATACTGTTAAACGTATAAACTGTCTCATTGTGTAACAACTAACAGTTGACTCTTATATATATGTAAACTGACCCACCCCTAAAAAAGAAAGAAATGAAGAAAATTATTTATCTTCTGCTTGATCAAGCTAAAGGAAACAAAAATTCAGTACAAGTTTATATCCTTTGGAATTAAAAAATATACTTTGTTTGGGGTTTTAGTGTTTTACAGTTTTACTAATTGTTGTCTTTATGTGTCCATTGGTCTTTTGGATTTGTTAGAGGAGGGGGTCTTTAGTTGTGAATAAAGGATTAAAAGAGGTATTGCTTTCATTCAATTACTTCATCTGAACTTCCTTTTGAAATGTGTTTAAAATAATGTAATTTCTTGTTTAATGTTTCTAATGTTCTCCTTTATTCCTTTCCTTTCCCTGCTGAGGAAGAATTTGATGGGATTGGTCATTGGTGGATGAAGCTTATTATTATTATAAACATTATTGTGAATTTCAAGATGTTTCTTTTCATATTAAATTTTTAGGAGCATATTATTTCTTTTATGCTTAACGGAGCCTAAATTGAATATGTACCTTGTTGGAACTTCTATGACTATGGTTTATGAGTCAGTGAGTGAGTATGTACTTATTTTATTTCTTCTATTTTTTTTTTTTTGCAGAGTTATTATGGATCGTGTAACAGTTGATTTGATTGATGGGGATGTTGAAAGCTCAGATAATTTGACACAACCAATTGACGGTTCGAAGTCAAAACGTGTAAAAAGGGAAGAAAGTTCAATTTGGGAACACTATGAAAAAAAGCTAGATCCAATAACCAAAAAGTTGAGAGCATTTTGCAAAACATGCACTAAAAGCTATGTTATTGGAGATGGTGGTAGTTCTCATGGGACTAGAAATTTACACACACGTGAAAAGGTATGTCCCGACTTAGTTAACCAAAATGTGACTGAAATGTATCTAGATCATGAAGGAAAAATGTGTAATAGAAAATTTAGTCAGCTCATTTATAGGGATAGAATGGCTGAAGCAATCATGATGCATAACTATCCATTCTTTATTATTAAACATGAAGGATTACAAAGAGTGCATAATTATTTGAATCCGGATGCAAAATCTTATACTAGAAACACTGTCAAAGCGAATTGTATTAAAATTTATAAGCTTGAGAAAGTGAAATTGAAACATGCATTTGAGAACATCGCGGTAGAATTTGTCTTACTTTCGATTTATGGCCGTCCGGTACTAGTGAGGGTTATATTTGTTTAACCGCTCACTTTATTGATCATTATTTTGTTTTGCACAGTAGGATTATAAATTTCTGTCATTTCTCCCTACCGCATGCCGGTACTCTTTTATCAGAAAACATATTTGAGTGTTTGAAGGATTGGGGAATTGAAAAGAAGATCTTTTCTCTCACTTTAGATAATGCAACAAACAACTACAACATGCAAAATTTCTTGAAGGCTCATTTGAGAGGAAACTTGCTTTGCAATGGTACATTTTTCCATGTTGGGTGTTCTGCTCACATATTAAATCTCATTGTTCAAGATGGTTTGAAAATTGTAAGTGAACCTTTACGCAAGATTAGAGAGAGTGTCAAATATATTAAGGGGTCTGAAAGTAGATTATTAAAGTTTGTTGCATGTTGTGAACAATTGAATGTGTCAGTAGAATCAGGTTTGCGTTTGGATTGTGTAACTAGATGGAATTCTACATGGGAGATGCTTGATAGTGTTCTAAAATTTAAAGATGTATGCTTTCAATATTCTATGGTTGAATCAGCGTACACAACTTGTCCATCAAATGATGAGTGGGAAATAACACAAGCTATTACTACCTTCTTGAAACCATTTTGGAAAATTACAGAACTTTTTTGGGTACGAGTTATCCAACAGCAAATCTGTATTTCTTACATGTGTTAAGGATCAAGGAACTTTTAATGTTTAATAAGTCTTGTGAGATTAAGGTAATTAGAAACATGGCAAATGAGATGTTGTCGAAGTTTGAAAAATATTGGAATGACTCTGTTGTTATCTTGTCCATAGCTACTATTCTTGACCCTCGGTATAAGGTGCAATTTGTAAAATTTAAATTGAAAAAAGTTGAGACGGATGAGCATGTGATAAATAAAAAAGTTAAGAAAATTGTGGATGCTATGAAATCTTTGTACATGGAATATGTAATGGAGTTCTCAAAAGATGGTACACAACAACCTCAAGATGGTGTAGGGACTTCAACTATTGCCACCACTAACACAAGTGAACATAGTGATGATGAGTTTGATGTAAGTAAAGTTTTTCTGTATTATATATTTTTTAATTTTTTGCTTATTTATCTATTATTACATATTTATGTTGATGGAATTTTGTTTCAAATTTCTAATAGGAGTTTGTGAGGGAAGTGCAAGGTACTACATCAACAAGAACGGAATTGGAACAATACTTAGAGGAAAAAATGGTCACGAACAAATCTTCTTTTAATATTCTAGAAGAGTGGAAAATGCTTTCTAAGAGGTACCCAATCCTTATTTTTTATTCTAGTTTTATACCTTTATTTTACACATGACTAATGATTATTTAGTACTTTCAAATATTATGTTATTATAGATATCCAATACTGGCGAAGATGACATATGATATCTTATCAATTCTGATTACAACGGTTGCTTCGGAGTCGGCTTTTAGCATTGGAGCAAAAGTTCTCACAAAATATCGTAATTCACTTCTACCGGATAATGCACAAGCATTAATTTGTGGACGTAATTGGATTTGTGGATATGAAATACAAGGTTTGTTCTAGTTTTTTTTTAACTTTAATTATAGTTTTTTTTTATAACTTTAATTGTAGTTTTTTAGTTTAATTTTGGGTATTGATATTTAAAATTGGTATGTTTTATATAGATGATGGGCTTACAGATGACCAACTTTTGGTGCCGCTAGTTGCAAATCAAGAGTCAAAAGGTTCTAACGTGGCCGAAATTACAAGTGTTAGGAGTGACTAGACATTACTCACTATTCACTAGTAAGTACTATGCTTTTTTTGGACTATTTCTTTGATTTTTCTGTGTGATTTTTCAAGTACTAAGAAAGGGTAATCTTGTGCTGTAATTGTGTAGCAGAATTGGATACTTTATTAAACATAAATTTAATGGTTGCATTGTTCTTTAAAAAGTGGTTGCAAATGATGGTCCTATATAACTTCTGCTTTATGCTTGCCAAGTTGTACTGTTTTGTTTGTAAAATGTTATTATAGGCATAAATAATCTTTTAAGTCATTAAGTGTGTTCACTTGCTTGCTTTAATTTTGTAATACTTAGAGGTAATCCAGAGTTGGCATGTCTCAATCATTTGACTCCAACTGGAAGCACAAACCAATGCTAGTTAATATTAAGTTATTAACTGTAATGTTTTTGTTAACAAGTGGATAATTTTAAATTTTTAATGCTAAAAAGGTTACTCAAGCATTGTGGAAGAACAATGTTTATGGAAGAACAATGTTCACAGCTAAACAGGTTACTCAATATGTCTTCACTCTTCAGGAAATCTGTCTTCAGGTTCAGGAACTGCATTTTGGATGCCTTGTAATCCATGTTATTTGTACACCTTCAAGAAAAATATATTTGTACTTCTAACGGAAACACAAATGTTGATTGTTGAAATCTTCCTTTTAAATATATATGAGTACAAAATGTTTCAAATTATTTGTGACATAATTGTATAAAAAAATATTTAAAAAAAATGTAAATTGGCCCGCGGGCCAGCCCGGGCGAGTCATGGGCTCGCATATCCTAGCCCACAAAAATCTGGGCCATTTTTGGCCCGGCCCGACCCGTTTGCCAGGTCTAGCGATAGACATAACTGATCCTATCGATCTTCACCCTCTTCGCTTGGACCTCGTCCTCCAGCTCAAGTATTTGACAATGTGCAACATCCCTCTAGATCTCCATCTTGATCCTTTCCTCTATCACCTCCTGCTAGTGGGCCTTGTTGGCTTCTTTTTCTGCCTGTACCTGTTGAACCTTCAGCTCAGCCTTTGCTAACCTAGTCTCTGACTCCGCTAATTTAGCATTCAACTCAGCATCCTGATCAATTATCTAATGGGCTAACAACCTAATATACTCAACGGAGTTCTCATACCCTTACATTTGCTCCTCCAGATCTGCTATCTGCTCCTTCATCTCAGTGTTCTCGCCAGAGAACTGATAAACTACTACCTTGTACTGATCTTCCAAATGCTGGTGGGTCAGATTCTCCTCCTCCAAGTGCAGAACTCTACCCTCTAGCTCGTCATTCTTGGTAGTCAGCTCCTTGATGATGTCATTGGCAGTAGTGCTCATGCCATCAACATAATCAGCTAACTCATCCTCCTCTTCCTCTGACTTGACCTCATCCTCACTATAGCACCTCATCACCCTAGCTCTGACTAACTCTTCTCTATCCCCCATCTCTGGATTATACTAAGGATCTTCCCTTAGTTCAGCCAACAGTGGCTGTGCAGTATTCATATAGATATCAATGAAATCCTCCTCAATTGTGTGACTAGACTGTCCGATTTCAGGCATCCTATAATCACACAAACAAAACGACATCAATATCGTAATAAAATATATTCATTAATGAATGAAAGTATATTTAAATGTGTTACCACTCGACTTGATGAATTTCCACAATTCATCTCCTATAACTCTAAATGAGTTGACTCTTCTAAGGTTGTATCCTAAAGTTTCACAACCTAAAGTTCTATAACCTATAGCTCTGATACCAACCTGTGAGGCCCCCAAATTCGGGTTCTATAACCTCGTGTTTAGTGCTCACAATCCAATACATAATAACAACTAAATACATAGTCTTCATTAATCTTAACAGAATAATACATCACTGTTCCTTACAAAAAGGTAATACAATTCCCAAGGTATTCTAACATTAACATACAATATCTATAATATTTAAATAACATTAAACAGTCACACTAATAATATGCTAATTCTACGCTTTGGTTTTTCCCTTTCCCTTGTCTTTCTTGGAGTATTCAGACTTAACTGAAAAATAGGTCATAACATAGCAAGGGTGAGCAACTAGCTTGCGCAGCAAGTATAAGAACAATAAGTACAAGATTTATATATCAAGATGGAATGGGAAATAACTTCAGAATTTTCAATAATATATAATAATTGTGAATGAACAAGAAATCCGATATGTATCTGACCCTTTTATTGTTTTAGTATTCGAGGGGATCAGCCTCTTGTATCTTATGTATATGCATAACATTCAAATATCTTGCGCAAAGGTCGGTTTTCCAAATATAATCCCCTTATTTAGGGTTGTTCGTTCTCAGTCTTACTATAAGAAATCCGCACCAACCAATGGTTTGGATAAACTTTTAAAAATATTCAAGTTAATGAATTTATACATGTTGTGTCTAGCTGAAACAATTAGCTTAAACATTCTTAAATAGTTTATGAATCAAAGAACTATCAAGCTTCAAATGCACTAAGTGTGAATACATAAACAATATGGATGTGGATTAATTTTCAATAATTAAACCACTTAAAATTCTTGCAAAAATAAATAAAAGTTTAAGTAAAGGAAACTTGTCTTGATTGTTGATTACAGCTAACCAATACAATTTAATGTCCTTTAAATAGACCTAACAATTAATAAAGTTAATCTTCCAATTAATATCGTATCTAGGTTTATATAATAATATTTGAATATCTTAATTTGCTAACACTTAATCACATAAATAAATAATTAAATGTATATTAAACACTTAGAAATATTATCATCATTCTATAATATTTTAATCACATAAAACTTATATTAATAATTTAATATAGTTTAAACTTCAATATAATATTATTACTCAAATAATAATATTTAAGTCCTTTAACAATATTATGAATAACTAAATAATACTTTATTCCATCTCTAATATTATTAATCATTTAATAATATTTTATTTAATATTATTAATTCTTTAATAATATTTTATTCAACTCTTAATATTATTATTCATTTAATAATATTTTATTGAGTTCTTAATATTATTCATCATTTAATAATATTTTATTTATTTTTTAATATTATTATTTATTTAAATATTTTATTCGTTTTCTAATATTATTATTCGTTTAATAATATTTTATTGATTTATTAATATTATTAATCATTTAATAAAATTATATTCGTTTTCTAATATTATTATTCATTTAATAATTTTTTTATTGAGTTTCTAATATTATTAACTATTTAATAATAATTTTTTAATTTTTTAATATTATTATTCATTTAATTATACTTTATTTATTTTCTAATATTATTATTGCTTTAATAATATTTTACTGATTTATTAATATTGTTAATCAATTAATAATATTATAATTATTTAAAATGTCAAATTTTAATATTACATAAAATTACACTTTCTGACCCATTTTATTTTCAAAAGATCCGACCTGACCCGTTTGCTATGGCTCGACTTGACCCGATTAATAAAAGTTTATTTTTTAAACATTCTGGACAACCACTGTGGCGGTGACTCACAGAATGTTTCACCACGGTGGCGGTGAGACCTACTGCTGCGGCGGTAGTGCTGTTTTTCAAACCCTAATTTTTTTAACTTTAATTTTTTTGGTTCAATCTCTTATAAAATACAATATACACATTCAAAAGGCATAAAATCAGTTTTGTTATCTTCCTAACTTTTTATTCTTCAATATTTCATGAATCGATCTCATTTTCGAAAATGTCTTCGACATAAAATTTAAGATCGATCAATCTTGGGTTTCAAAACGATATGTTTTGCGAAAAACTTCATAACTTCCATATTTTGTCATATTTTTGAGAGATTCAAGTTGGGTTATCTTTATAACTCATAAATATAACTTTTTAGATATTAAAATCAAATAATCAGCTTGTACATTTCAAACTACAACTATTTATAGCTAATAGCTATTTAGGGTTTCTATCGGTAAAGCTCTATATGCACTTATCTTCCATTTATTTTCATACCAAGCATATTAACACACATGTTAAGTATTTTAAACCATGAATCTTCATATATATATATCTAAGATCTAGCACTATAGAGTATCAAAATAGGTTTTGAACCGTTAAAAATATATTTTGACCATATACCATATATATTGACCATGGAAAATGCATTTAGCATACATAGACATCTACATACCCATAATCACCAATAAATCTCCATCTTTATTCCTTCGAGCTTACCATAGCTCTATCATACACAAAGTTCTCCAATAACCAACGATGGCAAACATTTATACGATGAATATTAACCATAGAAATGAAGAAATGTAAAGATAAGAACACTTTTAAACCTCTTAAGCTTGGATGCTTTCTTTCTCCTAGACAAGAAATGAGCTAAAACCTCCACCTTGAACGCTGGATCACTAACACAAGAGACTCTCTAGTGTATTTTCTCAAGAGTTTTCTCTCCCTTTTCTCTAGAACTCTATCTCTCTCTAAAAATACCAACAAGGAGCAAATGAACCAACATTGCACAAGTGTTAGTGATTTCTATTTATTGAGCTCTAGGAATACATCATTAATTCCTTAAGTAGCTAACATTGGTGACATTAGAAGCTAATTCTTGCTTACTATTGGTTGGATTGACTAGGTGATTGACTAAGGTTGTTGGAGTGGTTGAACCACTTAGTCCTTAAGAAGATTTTCCAAGCAACCATGAACTACAAGTATAATATCCCAGATTTTTACAAGATTTGTAGATGAGATTTTAAATAATAAATTAAAGGTTAAGGTTTAAAACCTAGAGTTGTAAAAATGAGATATGTAGAAAATGGGTAAATATTTTTTTAACAAATTTTATTTGTTAGAAATTAAATGTGGGAATATTTTAATGATGCATGTAGAGAATTTATTAAGGAAATAAATTCAATTGAGAAGTGAAGGTGGTTATATTAATATATATACCTAAAGTGTGCTTGTTAGCCAAATAAGAAGATGAGTAATTAATACTCAATAAAACTAATAAATTAATTAGTTTAAGTGTGGATTAAGAAGGAAAGTCATGTAATATAATTAATTGATTTAATTATATAAGTCATGAATTAAAGTTATGATTAACAAGTAGAGAAGTGGAATATTGCCTAGAATTACAATATTAAGAAGTAATTAATTAAGTAATTAACTTAATTATTAAGTTGGTATCAGAGCTGATAGGTTAAAAGCCTTAAGTAAGAGTACTTCAGCCTATAACCGTAGTAGAAGATAAGTAAAATGATTTAGTGTAAGAATTGGTTGATATGTAATATGAGTGTTAAATACTCAAATTAATTGTAATAGAATGTCGTATCGTGTATGATATTGAGACATACTAGAAATGTTTAAAGATTTCTATTCTCGAATATAAAGAGATGTTGTAAAATTGCAAATAAATGATTATTTAGCAATTATAATATTGTTGCAATTCATTAACAATAAGAAAAATGTAGTACTAGTGTTGAACCGGATCCGAGGTTCGAAGGACCCAGATTTGAGGTTGTCACAAGTTGGTATCAGAGCCATGAATAAAGAACCCACGAGGGGGCGCCCAAGAGTAGTGGCATACTGATATAACAAAATACGGGTTGGTAAATCCAGAGAGTTCAACCCTGAGTGAAGTCATTGTGCACAGCGCCAGAGTACGATAGATTGATCACCTAGCGTACAAAATAATTGTGGAATATTTTCAGTCTTTGTGATTGTTAAACCTTCTCGCAGATGTTCACGGTCTTTATGACCACTCAGCATAGTATGAAAGTTTTAATGAATATTTTGATTTTCAATTTATTCTTTTGCAAGATATTGATTTTCAATTTATTCTTCTGCAAGATACTCCATTGTTCTGGAATTGTAAGTTAGAAGTATGAATTTTCTAGAAAAGGGTGGTCATAGAATTTGATGAGTAAAGAGATATCTGCATAGATGAAAATTGGTAGAAATGAGTATGATGAAATTTCAGGGACGAAATTTTTATAAGAAGGGGTGAATGTAATATCACAGATACTTACAAGATTTATAGATGAGATTTAATATAATAAATTAAAGGTTAATGTTTAAAACCTAGAGTTGTAGAAGTGAGATGTGTAGAAAATGGGTAAACATTTTTTTAACATAATTTATTTGTTAGAAATTAAATGTGGGAATATTTTAATGATGCATGTAAAGAATTTATTAAGGAAATAAATTCAATTGAGAAGTGAAGGTGGTTATATTAATATATATACCTAAAGTGTGCTTGTTAGCCAAATAAGAAAATGAGTAATTAATACTCAATAAAACTAATAAATTGATTAGTTTAAGTACGGATTAAGAAAGAAAGTCATGTAATATAATTAATTGATTAAATTATATGAGTCATGAATTAAAGTTATGATTAACAAGTAGAGAAGTGGAATATTACCTAGAATGACAATATTAAGAAGTAATTAATTAAGTAATTAACTTAATTATTAAGTTGGTATCAGTGCTGATAGGTTAAAAACCTTAGGTAAGAGTACCTTAGGCTATAACCGTAGTAGAAGACAGGTAAAATGATTTAGTATAAAAATTGGTTGGTATGTAATATAAGTGTTAAATACTCAAATTAATTGTAATAAAATATCGTATCATGTATGATATTGAGACATACTATGAATGTTTAAAGATTTTGATTCTGTAATATAAAGAGATGTTGTAAAATTGTAAATAAATGATTATTTAGCAATTATAATATTATTGTAATTCATGAACAATAAGAAAAATGTAATACTAGTGTTGAACTGGTTCCGAGATTCGAGGGACCCAAATTTGGGGTCGTCACAACATGTCACCCCCTAGTAGGGCCCCAATGTGCCGGCTAAATGGTCATTTAATTAACCAATTTTTTATTTATTAAAATTATATATATATATTGACCTAGTTTGGGCTTCACTTTGGACTTAGTAATTGATTCTATTGGGCTCATTCATTTAATTTATTTGGGCTCAATTAATTCCTTTCATTAGGCTGATATTAGCTAACACATGCTACATGAAATTAAAATAAATATTGGGCTAGTTCAAATATAACATAGACCAATAAATTAACTATGTTCATGGACTACTAGGTTGATTTTATTAGACCTAGTTTAATAATTCATTTGAAATTAAAATATAATCTAATTAGACTTGCTTTAATTAATTCTACTACCTTGATACATTATTAGATTCATATATATATATATATATATATATATATATATATATATACGTATATTTATTCAATCATGTCAAAGCACAATTAATTCATATAAAAATTTTAATTCATTGATAATTATTTAATAATCATCATTATAATGTAACTTAGAATTCATGGTCATTACAGCTCATGAGTCGACTAACCGCTGATAGGAAAGTCAGTGATAGTCCATAACAAGGCTGCCTTCATCAAGCAAAATTGCTTGATCGATTTATCATAAGTCTGAACCCTCGTCTCCCACAACATATTATTTTCATCGACTAACGGCCTTAGGTACGCGTTTATGTCCTTTGTAAGACTCTTATCCCCCGATATGAGTAAAGTCAATAATAGATACGGGTCTCTCATGCACATTGATGGTGGAGGACTGTAAGCTACCATTATCACTAACCAAATAGAGTAGGGCTAGCTAAAATTTTAAATGGGCAAAACTCATCTATAGCCATGCCAAGCCTAACTTTCGTCGCAAATTTTGGAAAATTTTCATTAAACTTCTTCCACTCATCTCCATCTGCAGGGTGAGTCAGTTGACCAAGCACAACATCACCTGTTCTATACCAACTCATATGTTCAGCAGTGTGGGCCGACTTGAATAAGCATTGAAGCCTCGGCACAAGAGCAAAGTACAGTATGATCTTCTTAGGCACACGCTTCTCCTCCCCCCCCCCCCCTGCCCCTCATGTTTAGTCATTTTGTATCGAGGTAGGTTGAAGATATCACACACTGCACTTTATCTCTGTTATTCCCATAGTATAACATGCAATCTTGCTCACAAGCATCGATCTTTTTATAGCCCAGATTCAACCCATTTACCATTTTCTTCACTTCATAATAATTTAAGGACAAAGTGTAACCCTTTAATAATAAGTCGTTGATAAGACCAAGCAATTCATTGAAACCTCTCACACTACAGTTATGCTCATTCTTGAAGTGTAAGAGCTTTGTCCTTGTAGATAGCCTGGTGTGCTTATCATTTTCATCACATAATGGAACTGCAGATTCAGATAGCATCTTGTAAAAAGTAGTTGCTGTGTCATTTGGCTCTTGTTGAGCATTGTTTGACGATTGTGGAAGGTATAGTGGTGGCGGTGGAAGTGGTTGCTACAACTGTGGGGATGAGGGGCACTTCCCCCTAGACTGCCCGAGCTCACCTCGTTAGAATGAGTTCTTTGTCTCATTCTAACATTTTGAGCTTGGGCAATCTGAGGGGAAGTTTCCCTCATCCCCAAAGTTATAACAGCCACTTCCACCGCTACCATTATACCTTCCATTGCCACCACCTCCACTATCGTCCGATTGTATTCATTTGCCATATGTCCAATCTCACTACACTTGCTCACCACACTTGTAACAAGCGTCCACCACCAATTCCTCCTACGTTGTCCCCGCCACCACCACCGCATCCATCGCTGTCACCGTACCCTCCATGAAAAAGAAGTTATATTAATGAATCAAGAAAGATAACTGAATTTATTAGAAGATTTTCACATAAAGAACAATTAGGGATATGCCCATATATAGTATCTCCATCCTGTAATGTATCGTTCTGCAATATTACACGAAATAGGCCACATGAGGGTTTTTAAGCTCCTAACCAAACTACCAAACTACATGCACAAATGATTTGATTAAATTAAGACTACTTGATATTCACTCTGTCGACGTCGGGATTTGTCGTTTCGTTTTTTAATAATAAAAGCCCTTTCCAATTTTAGCCTTTAGATTAAGATGTGATTTTTGAAAAGGGTCGGCTTAGTGTCGACGGGGTTTCGAAAGGTCGATTTTTTAATGAGCCAATTGACCAGAGTCGCCGGTTGGTATATTTGAAAATGGATGTACCAACTCATCCGAATTTGATTTTCGTAATCGCTGGCTCATATGTGACTCCGAATTAATTGGTCTGTGAACCGAGATTCATAGAGTTCGGGGGCTTGCTTAAGCGAGGGGAAGGTGTTAGGCACCCCCCCGACTTCCGTGAAAACACGGTTACCACAATCTTGATGTTTTTCTATCCTTTTAAATCCTAAAATGCGTGTGTTCGCATGTGTGTGCGTGTGTGCCTAAATGAATGTCGTTGGAATGCTTTATTTTGAAAGTGCTTCAGAAATCTCGTTGACCCTATGCACGAAGGATTTGATTTAATCGATTTTACTAGTAAAGTTCCGACATCGAGTTCGTTTGAATGAACAATAACGCGCAAGCATACGCGGTCAACAAGTAATAAAGTGATAAGAAAAAGTCGATCCCACGAGGAATTAGTTCTAACGATTTCCCAAATATCGAGCCTATCAAGTCGATCTTAGTTCGAACATTTGATTGAATGAAGGAAGTGGAATGTAAATGGACATAATGCAAATTAACATTTAAACTACTAAAACGGCAAAGATAGATGAACCTATGATTACGTTTTCTCCCAATACTTCATTTAAATCTCCTCACTCTCCCTATTTGGTCTTACGGTCACGATGACTGGTTAACCGAGAATACAATAGTATTTACACGCCTCTTTTGAAGGACATGTAAACAAACCAAATCTAAACCTATCCCATTCGACAGAATTCAGACAAGGACACCCAAGCTAAGCATTTCACTATATGTCTATGAGAAATAGCAACGCAAGGATTTGAAGCACGTATTCTCACATTGGTTACATGTGGCACATAGGTATATGTCTATCCTACGCACAAATTATGCATACGCTCCTAAGAACACAACATAACACATGTTATCACATTCGGGTCAAAACACTATAATCCGTTTTCCAATTTCATATAGGTTACCAAATTAACCACTTGTCCAAGCAATTAAACATGAAAAACTAAATGTGATAACCCAATTCATATGGTGCCATCCAAGAGACTACAAACCTAAGCCAACGAAGCAAAACGATAAGCCAAATACAAAACAAACTTCACTTAGGCATTTTGTCGAACACTTGGCGTGCACAATGAAATCCTTCTCTCAAAGAACTCACAAATACAACAACAACCAAATAAGAAAGAGAGATTCAATTAAACTAAGCATTAGACACCCAACACAATCATAAATTCCATGCTCAAGCCAAAACAAATGAGTAAAACCTCATCAAACATGCATACAATATATACATAGATAAATGAGATCAAAACAACAATCACAATGGCTTAAACATGTTATAGATTCAATACCAAACATAGATACAAGATCAATGGATAGATATTAATCCATATTATTCCAAAAAGTAATCATCAACAATGGAAATACAAATTAAAGGAAAGAAGAAGAAGATAGTTGTCACCCATCTCCAAGCATTCAATCCATAGCTTCCTTAGATGTTGAAATCCATTCCTAACCTCCATGGAAGGTGGCTCTCTTCATCCTTTGGCCTCCAAAATCACCTCTAGCCGCCTCCCAAAGAAGAAGAAATGAGATTGAAATGTTAGGGCTGCAGTTTTTCCTCTTTAAAACTGATTCTGCGCGTATGAACAGTGCCACCGCCGCGGCGGTCAAAGCCACCGCCGCGGCGGTCAAACTTTCTGCTAATTTCAGGTTTTGTACTACCGCTGCGGCGGTGGAAACCTGTTGAGTCGGTTTTGTACATTAAAAATAAGTGTTTCTTAACTTATATATTGTAGTCCTTAAGCGTTTTTATTTCAATTTTATGCATTTTTGTGCATTTATTTCAGGTTTGCATGGAAAATAGCTTGCAAGGGCATTTCAGTAATTTCGAAGCCAGGTTGACGCAGCTGCGTCACAATTTGAAGCAGCTGCGTCACAGAAGCCATTTTTCCAGAATGTTTAGACGCAGCTGCGTGATATAATGAAGCAGCTGCGTGACTTCAACGCAGCTGCGTGACTTTTAAAGCAGCTGCGTAAGACGATTTCAACGCAGCTGCGTTAATAGTGAAGCAGCTGCGTCAGGCTATTTCAACGCAGCTGCGTGATGATTGAAGCAGCTGCGTCACGTTCAATTGACTGATTTCTCCCACGATGCTGAGCAGTTGATAAGTCAGTTTTTGGGCGGTTAACATGCGAAGCAGCCGGAGTTTTCTTTAGAAAAGGAGAAGGAAAGGAGACGCGTAAAAAAGGAGAAAAAATACGGAGAGCGAATTGAGCGAAGGGAGAAGAGATCTACAGTTGACGGAAGAAATTCTGGTCTTGGTGCAGAGAAGGGCAAGATTACATATTTAGTTTATCTCTGAACTCTTGTACTTCAATTATTATTTATGGCTACAATTCACTCTTGTGTTTGTTATCTTAGATTGAATATGAGCTAAATTTTATTGTTTAGGGTTTACAATGCGATTATCTGTATAATCTGAAGCAAGTTATTATCTGTGCTTGTTATATACATGTGGGTTTGACTACCATGAGTGATTGTTATTTTTAATTACTTGGCCAGTAATTTAATCTAGTATTTCATATAGAATTGAGAGATGATGTATGAAATCAGACCCTTGCATGGTAGCATGTGAACTTATTATTAATGTAAGTTGTGATTGAGATAGAAATATACTCAGTTGCCGCATGTAATTGGTAGAGAACTGAAGCTTGCCATCTTTTTAATTCAGCAATCATAGAAATATAGGTTGTTGTTTTAAAGTGACGTTCTTCTTCAATTTATTCCTTAATCGGTAGAATTGGGGAAGATTTGCTTAATAATAATCGAGAGATATTATTCAGTTATTAAAGAGTTCTCAATTAGCAATCTTGTGCATGTATATTAACTTTATAGAGATAAATTGATTCAGTTGATAACAAGTGATTGAGTTGTAAACCCTAAACGGTTTTAAATCCAGATATTTTAGTTTTGAGTAATTTAATTGTTGAAATTAGCTACATTACTTGACAATATTTTCAAACCATCAAAATCAAATCGATGATATTTCGATTATTAACTAGTGATTCAATGCTTAATTTACAATTCCTCGTGGGAACGATACCTTGCTACCCTTATACTACACTTAAACCACGTGCACTTGCGTGAAGTATTTCCTGAACGGAAAAAGGCGAACAAGTTTTTGGCGCCGTTGCCGGGGACTTGTGTTAAATTAAGTGTTGTTATTAGTTTTAATTGAAGTATGTTCTTGTGAAGGTTAATAAATTTTTGGTTTATTATCTTTCGTTTTCAGGTAGACTTGGTTGTATATGCAAACTCGTTCACAGGGTAAGGATACAGTTCCTTTCGAAGACGAGATTGAAAGAAGGTTACGTCGGATTCGGAATTATATCCAAGAAACAACGCAACACCAGGATCAGAAACAAGTGAAGCAGGTAAGAATGGCAGAGGAGGATGGGCAAAAGTCCTTACGGGACTATGCCACGCCGCAGATGACTGAGATACAGTCGAGTATTATAAGACCAGCAATCACTGCGACACAATTTGAGATAAAGCCGGGAACAATTCAAATGGTTCAGAATTCTGTACAGTTTGGGGGGTTAACAAATGATGATCCTAGCATGCATTTGAGGAGTTTCTTGGAAATATGCGATACCTTCAAATATCCAGGGGTTTCGGATGATGCTATTCGTTTGAGGCTTTTTCCGTTTACATTGAGGGATAAGGCAAAGAGTTGGCTTCATTCACTGCCCCCGGGATCAATTACTACATGGGATGATTTGGTGCAGAAATTTCTGGCGAAGTTTTTTCCTTATGCAAAGACAGTGAAGATAAGATTTGAGATCACTACATTTGCTCAGCAGGATTCAGAAACATTATATGAAGCATGGGAAAGATTCAAGGAGTTGTCAAGGAAATGTCCGCATCACGGAATTCCAAAATGGCTTCAAGTGCAGACATTCTACAATGGGCTGGTACAAGCAGTGAGATCAAGTATAGATGCAGCAGCGGGGGGTGATCTGATGGTCAAAAGTTGTGACGATGCATATGCTTTACTAGAAACCATGGCATCAAATAACTACCAATGGCCGACAGCAAGAATGAATCCACCCAGGGCAGCTGGAGTTATTGAGTTAGATGCTGTCACAGCTTTGTCAGCACAAGTGTCGGCCCTCGCTAAAAAGATAGATGCAATGGGAAGTCAGAAGGTACAGCAAGTGGAGGTAATTTGCGAATTATGTGCAGGGAGTCATTCAAGTGATCAGTGCGCAATCAATCCAGAGTCGGTGCAATTTGTGTCCAATTATAATCGTCAGCAAGGGGGAAGTTCTAACAGTTACAATCCAGGGTGGCGTAATCATCCGAATTTTTCTTGGAGCAACAATCAATCTCAACCTCAAGGACAGAGTTCAAGGAATACATATCCACCGGGGTTTAATAATCAGCAGAATCAACAGCCACAGCAACCGGATAAGTTGGCTCAGATGGAAGATATACTGGCTAAATTGGTTAACCAGTTTGATTCGACGGTGAAGACTCAGGCTGTAGCTATAAAGAATCTGGAGAACCAAATGGGACAAATAGCTAATGCATTGAACAACAGACCTCAAGGATCGTTTCCAAGTGATACGGAGGTAAACCCGAAGCGAGATGGTAAAGAGCATTGTAAAGCTGTTGAGCTCAGGAGTGGTAGAGAATTGCATGAAGCTAAGGGAAAACAAGATGAAGTTTTTGAAAAAGAGAAAGAAGACGAGGGTACTTCAAAGTCTCAAGTTACAGAGAGGGTAATTATGGATAGGAAGCTTAATGAGGCACCTAGCGTCCCGTTTCCACAGAGATTACAGAAACAGAAGGTTGATAGGCAGTTCTCGAAGTTTTTGGAGGTTTTCAAGAAGCTACAAATTAATATTCCTTTTGCAGATGCATTGGAACAAATGCCGAGTTATGTGAAGTTTATGAAGGACATCTTGTCCAAGAAAAGGAGGCTGGGCGATTATGAAACCGTTGCATTAACTGAAGAGTGCAGCGCCATCTTACAGAAGAAGTTGCCTCCAAAGTTAAAGGATCCGGGAAGTTTTACCATACCGTGTACTATTGGGAGTCAACATTTTAGCCGTTGCCTATGTGATTTGGGGGCAAGTATAAATCTCATGCCTTTCTCGGTGTATCAACAATTGGGTCTTAAGGAAGCATCTCCTACAAACGTAACGCTCCAACTAGCAGACAGATCACTCACCTATCCACGAGGTATAGTGGAGGATGTGTTAGTTAAGGTTGATAAATTCATATTTCCAGCGGATTTTATTATTTTGGATTATGAGGAGGATCGAGATATTCCTATCATCCTAGGAAGACCGTTTCTTGCTACTGGGAGAACTTTGATAGATGTTCAGAAGGGGCAATTGACGATGAGGGTGCAGGACCAAGAAGTTACATTCGATGTGCTGAAGGCGATGAAATTTCCTAATGAGGATGCTGAGTGCTTAAGAGTTGATATTGTGGATGGAATTGTGAACGAGACGTTTTTGGGAAACAGAATTAGTGATCCACTGGAGAGGTTAATCAGTATTGAGGAAATTTCGGGGTGTGAGCAAGCGTTGGAGTACGTGCAATTAATGGATGCTGCACCGAGGTTTACAAAGTTCAGGCAACATTTTGAGGAACTTAATTACTCGGAAAGTTCAAAGGCAAATGGGAAGTCTTCATTTGAGGTGCCACCGGTCTTAGAGCTGAAGCAATTGCCTAACCACCTCAGGTATGCTTATTTGGGTGAGGCGTCTACTTTGCCTGTCATAATTTCAGCGTCCTTGGACAAGGTTCAAGAAGAGAAATTGCTGAGGGTGCTTCGGGACTGCAAATCAGCTATTGGATGGGTCTTAGCGGATATCAAAGGTATTAGTCCATCATTTTGCATGCATAAAATTTTAATGGAAGATGATGCAAAACCAGTAGTTGATCAACAGAGAAGGTTAAACCCAATTATGAAGGAGGTGGTGAGGAAAGAAATAATTAAGTGGTTAGATGCTGGGATTATTTACCCAATTTCAGACAGTGCTTGGGTAAGCCCTGTCCATTGTGTCCCAAAGAAAGGTGGCATGACGGTTGTTCCTAATGAGAATAATGAGTTGATTCCGACGAGAACAGTTACGGGGTGGCGAGTGTGCTTGGATTATAGGAAGTTGAATAAAGCCACGCGTAAGGATCATTTTCCCTTGCCGTTCATTGATCAGATGCTGGATCGACTTGTGGGACATGAATATTATTGTTTGTTGGATGGGTATTCGGGGTACAACCAGATAGCCATTGCACCAGAAGATCAGGAGAAAACGACTTTTACGTGTCCATATGGAACATTTGCTTTCAGGAGAATGTCGTTTGGTTTGTGCAATGCTCCAGCAACTTTTCAGCGGTGCATGATGGCTATATTCTCGGATATGGTCGAGCGGAATTTAGAAGTCTTTATGGATGACTTCTCGGTTTTTGGAGATTCATTTGATGTCTGTTTGGAGAATCTAACGTTGGTGCTGAAAAGATGTATGGAAACGAATTTGGTCTTAAATTGGGAGAAGTGCCACTTCATGGTTCAAGAAGGGATTATCTTGGGACATCGGGTGTCAATTAAAGGAATTGAAGTGGATAAGGCGAAGATTGAAGCTATTGAAAAGTTGCCTCCTCCGAACTCAGTTAAGGGTATTCGTAGCTTCTTGGGTCATGCAGGGTTTTATCGAAGGTTCATAAAGGATTTCTCTAAGATTACAAAGCCGTTGTGCAGTTTACTAGAGAAAGAAGTCTCGTTTGATTTTGATGAAGCATGCCTTACAGCATTTGGGATTTTGAAGCAGAAGTTGATTACAGCTCCGGTGGTAGTAGCTCCAGATTGGGGTCATCCTTTTGAGATGATGTGCGATGCAAGTGACTTCGCGATTGGGGCAGTTCTGGGCCAGCGTAAAGACAAAGTATTTCAAGCTATTTATTATGCCAGTAAGACTCTAACTGATGCTCAGCTCAATTATACAACCACAGAAAAGGAGTTGTTAGCCGTAGTGTTTGCATTCGATAAGTTCCGTCCATATCTCATTGGAACAAAGGTTATTGTCTTCACGGATCATTCAGCAATTAAGTACCTTGTTGCAAAGAAAGATGCTAAGCCTAGATTGATCCGTTGGGTTTTGCTACTTCAAGAGTTCGATCTTGAGATTCGGGACAGAAAAGGAACTGAAAATCAAATAGCAGATCATTTGTCTAGAATGGAGCAGCCCATAAACAATGAGATGGCAGTAAACGATAGCTTCCCAGACGAACAGTTGTTTATAATTACGTCTGAGGTACCGTGGTATGCCGATTTAGTAAATTATATTGTTGGGAAGGTCATACCTTCAGAACTGTCAAGTCAACAGAGGAAGAGGTTTCTATATGATGTACGGCAATATCTTTGGGATGAGCCATTTTTGTACAAGACTTGTGCCGACCAGTTAGTAAGACGTTGTGTTCCTCAAGAAGAGATGGGAAGCATTCTTCAGCAATGTCATGCATCAGGTTATGGAGGACATTATGGAGGCCAAAGAACAGCTGCTAAGGTTCTTCAATCAGGTTTTTTCTGGCCTACTTTATTTAAGGATGCTTATTCATTTGTTCTACATTGTGATCGATGTCAAAGGGTAGGTAATATTTCGAAAAGACAGGAGATGCCCCCTTAATTCTATTTTAGAAGTTGAAATGTTTGATGTTTGGGGTATTGATTTCATGGGACCTTTTCCCTTGTCTTTTAACAATTCTTACATCCTTGTAGCAGTCGATTATGTGTCTAAATGGGTGGAAGCAATTGCAACCTCCACTAATGATGCTAAGGTGGTAACTAATTTTTTGCAACGTAATATCTTCACGAGGTTTGGGACACCTAGAGCAATAATCAGCGATGGAGGATCTCACTTCTGCAACAGACAATTCAACGCCTTATTAGCGAAATATGGAGTCAAGCATAAAGTTGCTACTGCTTACCACCCACAAACAAGTGGACAAGCGGAGATTTCTAATCGAGAAGTGAAAAGGATCTTGGAGAAGACAGTAAATCCTAATCGTAAGGATTGGTCCGTTAAGCTCGATGATGCACTCTGGGCGTATAGAACAGCGTTTAAGACACCACTTGGAATGTCGCCTTATCGGTTGGTTTTTGGGAAGGCTTGTCATTTGCCGGTGGAATTAGAACATCATGCATACTGGGCAACTCGGAAGTTAAATTGGGATTTTAACCTAGCTGGTGAGGAACGATTGCTACAGCTAAATGAAATGGAGGAGTTTCGACTCCAGTCCTATGAAAATGCAAAAAATTACAAGGAACGAGTCAAACGTTGGCACGACAAACACATTGTGGACCGAAAGTTTGAACCAGGTCAATCGGTGTTATTGTTCAACTCCCGACTCAGACTTTTTCCAGGAAAGCTGAAATCACGGTGGTCAGGTCCTTTTACAATTCATGCTGTTTATCCGTATGGGACGGTGGAGTTAAAATGTAAAGATTCAGAGGCCACGTTTAAAGTGAATGGGCAAAGACTCAAACATTACTGGGGAGACACCTTTAATAGGATGAAGTCCTCAATTTCTTTCGAAACTTAAACAGGAAGTACTGTCAGGCTGATGACAATAAAACAAGCGCTGTGTGGGAGGCAACCCAAATTTCATATCTTTTAAGTCCATTAATTTACTGAGAATAAGTCGTAAAGTTTATGCAAATTTTTGGTTTTTGATTTGAATTGTATTTAATGTGGTCAGGTACAGTTCTTTGAAACAGAGGTTGACGCACCTGCGTCATTAATTGAAGCAGTTGCGTGAGACTTAACGCATATGCGTCTGTAATGACGCCCCTGCGTCAGAACTCACTGGAAATGTTGCAGCTGTAGACGCCCCTGCGTCGCAATTCGACGCAGCTGCGTGCAAATCAACGCCCCTGCGTCCAAATCAACGCCCCTGCGTCACACCTTATTAAATCAGACTTGACGCAGCTGCGTCACAATCTTACGCAGCTGCGTGACGGGGAATTTTAGAATTAAAACGGACGAGTGTCTAAACCGTGTGCCTTATCAGCTGCCTCTCTTGACAGCTTACGTTTCTTCCGTGAGGCCTTTCATTTCAGTTCTCAGTTGCGTCCGTTATACATAAACAAGAAGTTGAATGGTGCGTTTGGGAAGCTATAAATCGAACTCTCAAGCTTTCAACTCACTCACAGTGTTTCCATTGCCTTCCGATTCTAAACCAACACCAAGCTTGGGGGTCTTCTCAAAAATATTCAAGTAAGAGTTTCTTTTGACAAACTTCATTTAAATAGTCTTGGGATAGTGATAGATTCTTGTATCCCTACAAATTGTTGTGTTTGGGCATTCTGCGTACTAGTGGGAGGTTTAATCAAGCACCAAGGCTATAAGATTGGGGGTTTTTAACAAGGTACCCGCCAACTGTTTGTTAAAAGTCCTCAAAGAAAAAGCAAAGTGTTCTTCGATTTGGTTTGTGTTTTAAAAAAAAATTTGGAAGGGTTGTGAGATCAATGGCACCAAAACGTCATCGAGGAGAGAGCTCAAGGTCCACTCCTCCGTATGATTCACGCCGATTTGTGAGCTTTGAATCGGCAAAGTTCTATGAGGAGCATGTCGATGCCAAAAAGCTTATACCGGAGCGAGGCTTGGATCCAGGACCTTTGGATGGGGCGTTATGGAGAATGATCAGCCGGAATTGGGGTACACTACCTCACCAGCCTCAAGCTGCCGTCATTTCAATTGTAAAAGAGTTTTATGCTAACGCCAAGGCCGTTAAACATAATGACGTCATCGTTCGGGGTAAGAAGGTCTCCTTTTCTCCTGCGAAGATAAATGAGTACTATGGAATTCCCTTGCTTTCCGAAGCGGATGAGTATTCGGCATTTGCTAAGGAACCGGTAAATTATGAGGAGGTTATTCGAGGTTTGTGCCAACCGGATGCCGTTTGGAAATATAGAGATGGTGAGCCCAAAACCTTCAACTACACATACTTGAGCCGATTTGGGAAGGCATGGTATTATTTCCTGTGTGCTAAACTCATGCCAACAACACATTTCACCGAGGTCATTAAAGACAGAGCGGTTCTGTTATACTGCATAGTCAATGATAAATCCATTGATAAGGGACAGGTGATTAACAGTTCGATTAAGTATGCCATCAAGGGAAAACCGATTCGGGGCCTACCTCATCCGTCGTTAATTTGTGGGCTTTGTGAAGCAGCGGGAGTAGAATGGGATGATAGTGAACCAATTCAGCATCCCCAAGTACCCATCGACTCTAAAATCATCAAGAACTTCAAGCAATGGAATGGGGCACCTCCTGATCCAAAAGGAGCGGGATTTCTTTTGGGTGATCCACATTCTCCGGACACCGAGGAATTATTTGCAGCAGAGCCGGAGCATGATGCAGCTTCATCGTCCAACACGATTGACACATTAGTGGCGGAGGTAAGGCAGCTTCGGAGAGAATCTCGTCGACAAGCTAGACGGGATGCTCATCTGGCAGAGACAATGGGCTCTATGATGCAATACCAAGCAGCATTCAACACAACTTTAGCGGAGGCGTTTAATCGTTTAGACATGAATGCTGGTCATGAGCCATTGAATTTTCCAATTCCTCCGGCTATGCCTGCATTACCTCCTGATTCACCGGACGACGAAGCTGAGGAGTAGTGCTCTAAAAGGGAAGTCCCGTTATTTCAATTCTACTTTAATGCTCATTGAGGACACTGAGTCTGATAAGTTTGGGGGACGTTTACGTTTTTGCATATGTTGTGCCTTGTTTGGGTCTTTTGTTTGTCTTTATTAAAAATAAAAAAACAAAAAAAAAAAAAAAAAAATTAAATTAAATTAAAAATTAAATTAAAAATTAGGAATGTAGATGAATTTTGAGGGTATATTCACTGCAAACCCTCACGAGACTTAACTCGTCCTCATAAGGTAATTATGGGGTTTAAAAGGCTTGTTACACGTGCTAAGTGTGACCGTGAAACCTACGAAAACGGTTAGCTGTAGTTTGCGTTTTATTCTATTTAGCAAGTTCAAAGTAATCATGAAAACTAGTGTAAGGTCGATGATAAGAATGTTGTTTTTTTTTTGCTAGCCTTTAATGATAAATGAATGAACATGTTGAATTTCAATCTTACAATCGAATAGTCTCGCGTTATTTTTGGTTCCTATGTCTTTATAAGCACAAAAATTTGATTGTTGGGACTAGTTGAGAATTAGAAAACTTACAAGATTAATTTTCTTTTGAGTTTCATGAGTGAACTTCAATTCTTACTTGCAAATTCTCGTATGCTGAGTTAAGGCTTTTATATAAGTTTGGGGGATCATATATTAAGTTATTATCAAAAAAAAAAAAAAAAAAAAATATATATATATATAAAAAAAATAATAATTAAATAATTGACTCAGTCAGAATTTCGTGGCCTTTGCTATTCGAGCAAGTAAATCCTTAGGGATGTCTTTACATCTAGTGCCCTAAAACCAACTGGTTTGGGAGTCACTGGTTCAAAGCTCGTTACATGGGTAGCATTGAATAGCCTAATGGAATTGTGCATTGCACGAGTCATTATTAATGAGTTGGGGGTGAAATGGAGCGTAAAACGCATTCACTCTGTATTTCTAATGAGTAGTATGATCCCTAATTTATGTGATTGCCTAACTCGGTTAAGAGATGTATAAGTAAGGACGTGAATTCAAAATGAAATTTTGCTTGTGATTAATCTAAGAAGTTTACCTAATTTTTCTGACTAGTTGAAACTACAAAACACACGCACAATTAGGAATCTTAAATAGGGCTTGATTGTCGATTCTGTGAGATTTGTGAATTCGGTAGCTCTTGAAAATTCTATAAGGCTATTATGAGTTGCTTGAGGCCTGAATCTGGTGTGGGGTAACAATAATTCATGCTATACTAAAATTCATAGTTGCTACTAGATTTCAGTTTTGTTAAGTTATTTGTGCTCGAGGACAAGCAATTAGATAAGTTTGGGGGTATTTGTTGAGTCGGTTTTGTACATTAAAAATAAGTGCTTCTTAACTTATATATTGTAGTCCTTAAGCGTTTTTATTTCAATTTTATGCATTTTTGTGCATTTATTTCAGGTTTGCATGGAAAATAGCTTGCAAGGGCATTTCAGTAATTTCGAAGCCAGGTTGACGCAGCTGCGTCACAATTTGAAGCAGCTGCGTCACAGAAGCCATTTTTCCAGAATGTTTAGACGCAGCTGCGTGATATAATGAAGCAGCTGCGTGACTTCAACGCAGCTGCGTGACTTTTAAAGCAGCTGCGTAAGACGATTTCAACGCAGCTGCGTTAATAGTGAAGCAGCTGCGTCAGGCTATTTCAACGCAGCTGCGTGATGATTGAAGCAGCTGCGTCACGTTCAATTGACTGATTTCTCCCACGATGCTGAGCAGTTGCTAAGTCAGTTTTTGGGCGGTTAACATGCGAAGCAGCCGGAGTTTTCTTTAGAAAAGGAGAAGGAAAGGAGACGCGTAAAAAAGGAGAAAAAATACGGAGAGCGAATTGAGCGAAGGGAGAAGAGATCTGCAGTTGACGGAAGAAATTCTGGTCTTGGTGCAGAGAAGGGCAAGATTACATATTTAGTTTATCTCTGAACTCTTGTACTTCAATTATTATTTATGGCTACAATTCACTCTTGTGTTTGTTATCTTAGATTGAATATGAGCTAAATTTTATTGTTTAGGGTTTACAATGCGATTATCTGTATAATCTGAAGCAAGTTATTATCTGTGCTTGTTATATACATGTGGGTTTGACTACCATGAGTGATTGTTATTTTTAATTACTTGGCCAGTAATTTAATCTAGTATTTCATATAGAATTGAGAGATGATGTATGAAATCAGACCCTTGCATGGTAGCATATGAACTTATTATTAATGTAAGTTGTGATTGAGATAGAAATATACTCAGTTGCCGCATGTAATTGGTAGAGAACTGAAGCTTGCCATCTTTTTAATTCAGCAATCATAGAAATATAGGTTGTTGTTTTAAAGTGACGTTCTTCTTCAATTTATTCCTTAATCGGTAGAATTGGGGAAGATTTGCTTAATAATAATCGAGAGATATTATTCAGTTATTAAAGAGTTCTCAATTAGCAATCTTGTGCATGTATATTAACTTTATAGAGATAAATTGATTCAGTTGATAACAAGTGATTGAGTTGTAAACCCTAAACGGTTTTAAATCCAGATATTTTAGTTTTGAGTAATTTAATTGTTGAAATTAGCTACATTACTTGACAATATTTTCAAACCATCAAAATCAAATCGATGATATTTCGATTATTAACTAGTGATTCAATGCTTAATTTACAATTCCTCGTGGGAACGATACCTTGCTACCCTTATACTACACTTAAACCACGTGCACTTGCGTGAAGTATTTCCTGAACGGAAAAAGGCGAACAAAACCACCGCTGCGGCGCTAGTACAAATTGCCCAAAAGTGTTCCTCTTTTGACTGCTGCAGCATCCTTCAGTGTTTTGGGCATATCTTCTTCATACGAACTCCGATTGAGATGATTCAAGATGTTTCGGAAAGGAGACTCGTAGACCTACAACTTTCATGTTTTACAAAATTGAAGATTAGGAATGGATCAAGGCCAAAATTGGACTTTAATTGGCTGCTGCATAAACGGAGCGCAGAAAATGCGAACCGGGCAATTCCAAGCCTTGATCAACCAAGCCCTTATTATAATTCCTACAAAATGAAATAGAAACACATAAAAATAATATAACACCACATCCTATACAATGTGGTACAAAAACACATACAACTAAATCAACACTTAACATATAAATTACGAATAAACTACACAAAAACGACATATAATACATAAAATACCTAAACATGATATAATTCACCATATTATACAATAACATAAAAACACGTATAAAATCACATAAAACACTTAAAGATTCACAAATTATCAAAGATTAAATGTATTCAATTCGTAGGTATAAAACTCACTCATCAAATACCCCCAAACTTAAACATTTGCTTGTCCTCAAGCAAAACAAAGACCCACTAAATAAAGCAAAATAACTAAATAAAAAGATCAAAATAAAAAAAAATTCTACTAGTTAAAAATCACAGGAAATTACTTGAAGAATCACAAATTATCAAGGTCAGGAGTACTCTAAGCATATATATAACATTAAATAACCAAAATACCCCCAAACTTAAACATTTGCTTGTCCTCAAGCAAAACAAAGACAAACTACACAAACAGAAATAACAACACGAACTTGAGCGATGAATCGATATGCAAAACAAAATGGCCACATAGATTATTCAAATGATAATTACAAGAAAACATCAAAACGTTACCATGTCTAGAATTTCAATCTATATGTTAATCATACATTACTCATGATCCAAGTGTGTGTGTGTACCATTCGTAACAAACTAATTAAAACTCAGATAGGTTATGTAAACAAATTACCTTATTAAAGAAAGCAAAAACTTCGAACACTTGCATAATACATCACTCTACACTAGTCCCAGCAAGATTCAAATTAAAATCTTGACTTGTGCAATGTCTCCTTCTATTAGGCTATACAGAGTTACCCGTGTAACGAGCATTTGGCTAATGACTCCCAAACCAGTTGGCTTTAGGGCATTAGGTGTAAAGACACCCCTAAGAGCCTATTAACTCGAGCAACAAAGGCCACAAAATTCGACTAGTCAAACAACTTATTATATTTTATTTATATATATATATATATATATATATATATATATATATATATATATATATATATATTTTCTTTTTCTTTCTTTCTTTTTTTATTTCTTTTCTTTTTATTTATTTATTTATTTTTATTTTTTTCCCGTAGTAAATACACATATGAGTGCGTTTTACGCTCCATCTCACATTATTACTAAATAAACAAATCAAAAGTGGGAAAACTAGCTTCGAATGATGCATGAACCAGTTCTAAAGTAAAAGCTTGCCTCGATAAGCATGTAGTCCTATAAACCATCATTAAGCAATTAATAGGCTTGAACAAATGGATAAGTGCTCAAAAGCGGAAAGGATCACAAGAAATGTAAAAACCAACAACAAATCAAGCACACAGACTACGCAATATTAATCCATTTTCTACGAGTTATAATAAGAATAATCAATTGCCCGATACTCGATTAAAGTTCAAATCACATCAAAACAAGGCTCAAGAGACTCAAACCTATGCTACAACGACTCAAAAACAAAACCGCACGAAAACAAAACAAACGAACACAAAACAAAAATAAAAACATAAACCGACGAAAATAAAACAAAAATAACACTAAAAACTCCATTTTCGTAGGAAACACGGTTGCACTTAGCACGTGCAACAAGCCGTTAAACCCCAAGGTTGCCCAAGAGGACGAGTTTTGTCTCGTGAGGGTTTGCAGAGAATATACCCACAAAATTCAAAACTTAAATACAATTAAAAGCAAAAAATAATAAAACTAAATACAAAATCTTAAAGCAAAACAAACTAAACAAAAAAAAACACAAATCATATCAAAACAAAACGCAAAAGACCCCCAAACTCGGAATTGACAACGTCCTTTCTATAAGCAATGAAAGAAGTAAAAACAAGGGACTTCCCTGAAAAATTGGGCCAATTTTGTCAACTGTCGCCTTCCGCGACCGGCTATTGCGAATCGTTACAATATGACCTGAAATTGAAAAACAAAACTAAACAAAACATTAGATAACCTGGGTTGCCTCCCAGTTAGCGTTTGTTTTATAGTCAACAGCCCGACTTCATTATTTCTTATTTTGAACCTTGAAAAAGTCGCAGACAAAATCAAGAGTCCAAGCGAAAAGTAAAAGCAGAAAAGTAAGTTTAAACAAAGACCAACTCGAATGAAAATAATAGTGAAAAACAATCAGAAACTAATTCCCCGGCAACGGCGCCAAAAACTTGATGAGCGAAATCGGAACGGTTTTATTTTACTAGTAAAGTTCCGACATCGAGTTCGTTTGAATGAACAATAACGCGCAAGCATACGCGGTCAACAAGTAATAAAGTGATAAGAAAAAGTCGATCCCACGAGGAATTAGTTCTAACGATTTCCCAAATATCGAGCCTATCAAGTCGATCTTAGTTCGAACATTTGATTGAATGAAGGAAGTGGAATGTAAATGGACATAATGCAAATTAACATTTAAACTACTAAAACGGTAAAGATAGATGAACCTATGATTACGTTTTCTCCCAATACTTCATTTAAATCTCCTCACTCTCCCTATTTGGTCTTACGGTCACGATGACTGGTTAACCGAGAATACAATAGTATTTACACGCCTCTTTTGAAGGACATGTAAACAAACCAAATCTAAACCTATCCCATTCGACAGAATTCAGACAAGGACACCCAAGCTAAGCATTTCACTATATGTCTATGAGAAATAGCAACGCAAGGATTTGAAGCACGTATTCTCACATTGGTTACATGTGGCACATAGGTATATGTCTATCCTACGCACAAATTATGCATACGCTCCTAAGAACACAACATAACACATGTTATCACATTCGGGTCAAAACACTATAATCCGTTTTCCAATTTCATATAGGTTACCAAATTAACCACTTGTCCAAGCAATTAAACATGAAAAACTAAATGTGATAACCCAATTCATATGGTGCCATCCAAGAGACTACAAACCTAAGCCAACGAAGCAAAACGATAAGCCAAATACAAAACAAACTTCACTTAGGCATTTTGTCGAACACTTGGCGTGCACAATGAAATCCTTCTCTCAAAGAACTCACAAATACAACAACAACCAAATAAGAAAGAGAGATTCAATTAAACTAAGCATTAGACACCCAACACAATCATAAATTCCATGCTCAAGCCAAAACAAATGAGTAAAACCTCATCAAACATGCATACAATATATACATAGATAAATGAGATCAAAACAACAATCACAATGGCTTAAACATGTTATAGATTCAATACCAAACATAGATACAAGATCAATGGATAGATATTAATCCATATTGTTCCAAAAAGTAATCATCAACAATGGAAATACAAATTAAAGGAAAGAAGAAGAAGATAGTTGTCACCCATCTCCAAGCTCCAAGCATTCAATCCATAGCTTCCTTAGATGTTGAAATCCATTCCTAACCTCCATGGAAGGTGGCTCTCTTCATCCTTTGGCCTCCAAAATCACCTCTAGCCGCCTCCCAAAGAAGAAGAAATGAGATTGAAATGTTAGGGCTGCAGTTTTTCCTCTTTAAAACTGATTCTGCGCGTATGAACAGTGCCACCGCCGCGGCGGTCAAAGCCACCGCCGCGGCGGTCAAAGCCACCGCCGCGGCGGTCAAACTTTCTGCTAATTTCAGGTTTTGTACTACCGCTGCGGCGGTGGAAACCACCGCTGCGGCGCTAGTACAAATTGCCCAAAAGTGTTCCTCTTTTGACTGCTGCAGCATCCTTCAGTGTTTTGGGCATATCTTCTTCATACGAACTCCGATTGAGATGATTCAAGATGTTTCGGAAAGGAGACTCGTAGACCTACAACTTTCATGTTTTACAAAATTGAAGATTCGGAATGGATCAAGGCCAAAATTGGACTTTAATTGGCTGCTGCATAAACGGAGCGCAGAAAATGCGAACCGGGCAATTCCAAGCCTTGATCAACCAAGCCCTTATTATAATTCCTACAAAATGAAATAGAAACACATAAAAATAATATAACACCACATCCTATACAATGTGGTACAAAAACACATACAACTAAATCAACACTTAACATATAAATTACGAATAAACTACACAAAAACGACATATAATACATAAAATACCTAAACATGATATAATTCACCATATTATACAATAACATAAAAACACATATAAAATCACATAAAACACTTAAAGATTCACAAATTATCAAAGATTAAATGTATTCAATTCGTAGGTATAAAACTCACTCATCAAAGTTCATTGTTATTGTTTTTGTTTCGATAATAAAACCGATGATATTTTGTAAAACATATTTTTCAAACCCTTCGTCAAATAGGAATAGAGCTCATTCGACACTTACAATTTTATTTTAGCCTACGGATGATCTAATATCCTAGTTTGATTGATTTTATGAAAATCTTCATCTTTTAATTCCAAAATTCTTTTTCCGTGTCGAAAGGGAAATTCAAGCATTAAAATGGCGTTGGAGTTATTCATAGGCATGTGAGCCATCTAAATAACCCCAAGCATCCACAATCGCACACTTCACTATCACGGGGCCTTAAACCCGACTTTCGACTCGATGTCGTTTTAAGGCCCAAAATTTACATATTTACATACAGGCGCATTGCAATTGCTACATACGTAAAAGCTAAAAACAAACTAAAAGGATATCATCGGGAGGTTAGGAGGAGATTCCATCCGCAATAAAACCTCTCTAACCGTCCCTAATCCACAGATCTACAACATATATTGACTACATTGGATCTAACTTCAAAATACACAAAATTAAACTATTTAAATAGCAATGCATCAAATATTTTCGGATTTACAGTAGATCCACCCAACAAATACAATAAGAACGAAGTGAAAATAGATCTAACTAGATAAAACCTCAAATGCTATAAACATGGATTTTTTCACATTTTAAATGACGAAATACATGCTTTGACACTTGGAAATCACTTAGAATACCATATATAGTGTAACAATTGAATAAAAAGGAGAAGAAATCTCACATTTAGGACCAAACCCGTGACCCTCTCTCTCTTCTTCTCGCTATTTTCTCTCTATTTCTCCCCTATTTCTTCCTCTTTGCTCTCAGATCCTCCTCTTTTTCTTTCTCCCGACAGCCCTCTTTCTCTCCTCTCGCGTCTCCTTTCTTTTTTCTCTTCCGTCCGCGCCTGCTAAAGAAATGAACTGGAAGTGGCGATTTAGAACTTCAGATCATGGTCGCAGGTGCAACTGCGGCCAGCCGCAGTTCCATCTGCGGCCGGCTTCGGTGCTTTCTCGATTTTCGTGTACTGATGTCGGTCTTTCGTTTTTCCGCTGGAAGGCTCGTATTTTACAATCCGCAAATCCTTAGGAAACGTGTCATATTGTTCTGGGAGGCTAGTTCGGAGGGCTGCGGCTTGATATAGAATTTGCTATTTGTGCTTGGCTTCCGGGGGGAGCTGCCCCCTTCCACTCCCACCAGCTCACCGGTGAGCGAGACCCCCGAACATCGTAAGCGTAGTGACCATTAGTCGTCTTTTGTGATCAAATCAGGTTCTTCTGGATCAACTGTTTGTCTTGCATCAAGTAACCTGATGCTCGTTATTCGTTGTGGTGGCTTTGACCGTAAGTCGTTGGGGTGGCTTCGTGTTGGGGTCCACCTTCCTTTTCGCATGTCAGGTCAAGTGACGACTTTGCCCTCCTGTTAGGGTTAGTACAAAGGTGCAAAATTTGGGTGTCTACACACTCGTTAGGAGTGAATGTCAAGCAAGTAACATTCTACGAAAAATATTGTTACTTAGGAGTACAAATAAATAATTAAAGAGAAATTTAGTGAATTAATCGGACAGTTGTAAAAGGCAGTTGTCGTGTCATTTGATTTAAGTATATTTGGTCTTATTTAATTTATTTCTTTATTTTACTTAAGTAAATTTGGTTATATTATAGTATTCTTACTTTATTTTATAAACCACTGAAACTAAGTAAATGCTACTTAGTTTATTATATTATAATATTTAATTTAATTTAATTTAATGTAATTAAATTAAATTATTTTATTATGGTTTATGTTATTTATTTTAATTTAATTTAATTTAATTTTTTATTTAATTTAAATACTTTGTATTATAGTATATTATAGTATTTAATTTAATTTAATTATTTTACTTTACCTTAATTATTTTATTTTATTTAATGTAATTTTTTTATGTTAGTTCATTTGATTTTATTTTATTAGTAGAAAACTAAGTAAATACCACTTAATTTAATTTAATATTGGAAAGTAATAAAATACATAAATACATGTAGGGTCCACAAATGTTGCAATTGAAGAATTTTGATAGAAATTCCATGGAAAATAGAAAATTTAACATCCAAAACAAAAACCGAAATAGCATAAAAGGAAATCAAATTGAAACAATTATCAGATGTTATACACTAACAGAAGCTACAATTGCACAAAGTAAACCCAAAGGATAATTTCCAATACATATTAATTCCAATTAATGTGCACAACAATCAATCCAATTTGCAGGACATCAATAATCTCAATTTCGAAAACAAAATTTGCATAACACAAATAATCCCAAATTCAACAACAATTCAAATTAAATTCCAATTTCAGTAACAATTCGAATTATGTTCCAATTTCAATAATTTCACCAACAATAGATATATCCCTAGTAATCCCATATTTAAGCAATATATATATATATATATACCTTAAGTCGGAGGTGGATCGGAGTGAGGCGTGCAGTAGGAGGTTTTTCTCGGTGGGGGATAGTAATGGACAGCTGCGGGAGACGGCAACGAAAGGCGACGGAGATGGAGTGAGACGGTCGGAGGTAGAGTGAGAGAGAGATCGATGGATGCTTCGAAGAGAGAGAAAGAAAATAAAAAAATTAATGTGCACAACAATCAATCCAATTTGCAGGACATCAATAATCTCAATTTCGAAAACAAAATTTGCATAACACAAATAATCCCAAATTCAACAACAATTCAAATTAAATTCCAATTTCAGTAACAATTCGAATTATGTTCCAATTTCAATAATTTCACCAACAATAGATATATCCCTAGTAATCCCATATTTAAGCAATATATATATATATATATACCTTAAGTCGGAGGTGGATCGGAGTGAGGCGTGCAGTAGGAGGTTTTTCTCGGTGGGGGATAGTAATGGACAGCTGCGGGAGACGGCAACGAAAGGCGACGGAGATGGAGTGAGACGGTCGGAGGTAGAGTGAGAGAGAGATCGATGGATGCTTCGAAGAGAGAGAAAGAAAATAAAAAAATGGAATTCCGTCAATCATAATATACTTACTAGGGAATTAATTATCGTCGACAAAAATTTTTGCGGAATTAGCTTAATTACGACGGAATTTAGTCCATCTAAAATAATTCCGTCAAGATTACCCATTTTTCTTGTAGTGTTCGGGGATAGCGCCCTTGACCCTAATTTTTTGAATAATTTTACACTTTCGAGTTGCATATATAAGACATATATTTGACTACAATGATAATATAATAATTATTAACTCTATATATATTTATATGCATGTATATATACATCCTATTGACCCCTAATACACTTTTCTAAAGACAAATTATTTATAAATAATTAATTTCTTCAAAAAATAATATAAAATAAATTATTAATTAGTTTAAGAAGATTATATGAATATACATATATAAAGGAAGTAAGAATGATATGAGATTGAGAGTGATATTTAACTGAGAAAGTTATAAAAATTTAATTTGACCCCGCATATTAAAAATTTTACAAAATTTCAATGGGATCAATTTTTATATAATATTTTAATTTTTCAATTTTTTTTCATATATTATAATACAAAAAAATTAATATTCAGTAGAATTAATTGATCTCATAACCTTGTATGTATGTGGCTTTGTCAGTGATGGATTGGGCTGTCAAATGTCAGAAATAACTCAAGAGAGAAAGGGTATATTATATATATATATGTTGTTTCTTGAAACTTTCGCTTTCTCAAGTAAACCATTGAAACTTTCGCTTTCTCAAGTAACCCACCCTAAAAGTTTGATGTGGATAAAAATAGATTTTATTCAATGTGCCGCAAGCATGTTAAGTGAAATATCCTGAAGAAAGAAGAAATCACGGACCATAATTCGTCAATTAAATAACAGATCGAGCTTGCCGCAGCTCTTGATAAATATATCTTCATCCTTATTAGATCGATGTCCATATCTGAATCCCATAAAGAGGTTACAGAGGTTGAGATTTTCAAAGAAGGTACGCATACAAAAATATGTACATACATTTTATCATAATGCTAGTTTAACATGGGAATCCAGTTGACATATATATATGCACATATTTTTTTAATACATATAATTGGGATTTTAAATTTTGCAGCCGTATCACATTGATTGTGATAGTAGTTATGTCACATATAGTGTTAACATATATTACTAGTAATTATATGTGAAATATTATCATTTAGGCATATTTTGGTGAATTTAAGTTTCCTAAATAATGCTTTGAATCTCTTCGTAATTTGTGACGAGATTAATCTAGTATAAGTTTCTCTATTATATTTATCATATAGGGTGCAGCATTAAACTGGAATAAAGAAAAAGGTAGAGGATTGGGGAGTCTGTGGGATATACAAAGTTTCAAATCGGATAAATAATATTGGGAAAAATAAACCCTAGAGACTCGTTATATAATTTTGATGAACCACTTGTTAAAGTTCAAATTTTTCTACATATTCAAAGAACTATCATAAAGTAGCTGACGGCTTGGGCCGCTGGATGAGACCTCAGGTGTGGGAATAAGAACATGTTTCAAAATGAATTAACAGTGAAGGTAAAAAATATTAGTAGGCTAGAATATTGTATCTCCTCGTACCTCTATTGTTCAGATTCGTATAGTAGATATCTTATTGGAAAAAGTAATTACTATACAAATTAGTATTGGATATGATAACTGGTTAATTAGTGTCTTAAGTGGTAATGAAGTGAGCCTAAGTTTATTGGATTTAAGAGTCTCATGTGAGTGCACTAGGCCTAATGAGTTGTGTGAGGATGAGACTTAATATAAACATACTATTTGCGCTAATAATTATGTAGCCCAACACTATTCGTATTAGTTGGTTAGAATGCTTCAACATGGTCTTAGAAGATGCATTAGAACAATCTAAATTCTGCACAAGCATTTAAACAATCTAACAATCTAACGAAGTCATTTCAACATTTATATGACCAATGATCAGTAAATGTTTTTAGGCTATGCTTTTCATGGACTTTTTCTCAATGTACTGTTATCCCATGTGTACAAGGGGATTATACAAGGGATAACTCAAAATCAAAATAAGATCGTGGATTCTTTGAAATATTCAAACCCTTGACCATATGCAACCGCATAATTTTTTTTGTTTTATTTTGTTAGAACAAATGTTACATCCCCGCCAACTCAAAAAAAGGACGCTAGCTAGAGAGAAAAAAGGACATCTATTTCAAAACTGGCTTCACCCAAAAGACACAACAGCTGGGTGTGTCCACATAGAATAGATCTCTTCAATCTTACAATTAACGGGGATAAAGTGATAAAGAACTCTTCTTTTACCATAGATTTCTCTTTGAGGCCCACTCTCTTTCAACTCATTTTATTGCTTTTCAGATTTTCTAGTCGTCTTCTACTTGACAAAAGCTCAACAAAGACTCGAAAAAGAAATTTCTTTTCTCCTCTCTACATGAAAAACAATAGCATTTTTAATTAGGAAACTGATATTTCTACAGCAAATTAAAAAATAATATATTTTCACAGTCAAACTGTCGTTATAGATTTATAGCAACAATTTTGATCGTCGCTATACATTTATAACGACGGTTTGGCTGTCAAAATATCAAAAATAGCTGTGAAAATATAAATTTCCTTTTAATTAATATTATCAGCTTGTTATAATATTTTAGACTTAATATTAATATTTTGTTATAATATAATATAGAATTTTATCAATTTCTGGCTTAGTCTTATCCATCTAAAACAAACAAACAAATTTTCTATCAAAGCTTAGTTTCATGCCTCAATTTAACTTCTCAATCCTAATTAATATTATATAGTTTTAAATTTCTATAAATATTTTAAAATTTAAAATCACCAACTTCTATAAATTATTTATTTTTATGTATTACTTACCAAAATTCTAACAAAATAATTAATTTATTTAAAATAGGATCAACTTTAATTTGGTTAATTCATTTAAAAATTATAATTAATATGATATTTAGTACATGTATATAATTTAGAAGTAATTTCGTACATGTACATAATTTAAATATATGTATTAAAAGCGACTATCTCCTTTAAATTTGAATTTATGAAGAAAAAAAAAGGTTTGGTCTGGCCGCATGAAGGACATGCGGCCAGAGAAAATGTTCGTCTGACTGCATGTGGGAGGTGCGACCAGGCAAAAAAAAAGAAATCTCCTTGACCACATGAAGGACACGTGATGAGGTCCCTCTCCTAGCCATTATATATATATATATATATATATATATATATATATATAAAATTAGAGATACAATTTAACTTTTGAGGTCAAATGACAGTATATTAACTTTAAATTTATGTAAATTTATTTAATTTTATTAGTTGATATAATTATTATAATTGTATAGTATATAATAAAAAATATTAATCACAAAATTTATTTTATTCTAAATTTTTATAAATCATATTAATTTTAAAATTTAATATAGCGTCATTTGACTTCAAAATTCAAATTATATCTTTAATTTTAAAATAAATGATACAAACATCATTCTTAGCGTGCATGTGTATATATAATGTGTCACATCATCAATATATTCTCATATTTGCATTAAACTTTCACCTTTCATTTTCATTTTATTCTCAGTTTCCCCTTAGAACTAACGATATATACAAATTTTTACATGGTCAGAAACACCAATGGAAGCACCAGAAGAGAAAGACCTAACCTGGTACCTACCACTCTACAAGGCTGCACTAAGAGGCGATTGGGAGAGTGCCAAAAATTTCTTAGACCTACACAAAGATGCAATCACAGCCAAAATTTGCAAGGATTCGAAAACAGCAATGCATGTAGTAGTTGGGACAGGAAAAGCAAATCATTTTGTTAAAAATTTGGTTAATATGATGCCAACTGATGCACTAGCTATGCAAGACGAGTACGGCAACACAGCCCTTAACATTGCTGCTCTGGTTGGTAACACTGAGGCTGCGATTATCTTGGCGAAAAAGAATCCATGTTTGCTTCATATTAGGCACAATATTGGTTATTTGCCGGTTCATAGGGCTGCTCTAAATGCCCACAAAGACACACTTCTATTTTTGTTAGATTGCCATTATAAGGATGACATTAATCCTAGATCTTTAGCTGGACAATATGGTGTTGAACTTCTGGTTAGTGTTATCGGTTCTGGATTCTTTGGTGAGTCATATCTTTGTTATTTATTTGGATATACATTCATGCGTGCTTTAAATTCATAAGAATCAATATGTTACATGCATACATTTTCACATAAAATTCTCATACAACATACAAAAAATCTAGGGGGACCGGTTTTTGGGACCAGAAGTTGCGACCGGTCCCAATTTTTTTTGTTTTGTTTTGTTTTTTACTCTTAAAATATTTATAATATTTATTTTGATATTTTTTTATAGAATTCAGTAATTTAGGTGTAAATTGGATGCATGTAAATAATAGTGTTGTACAATATGTATAACACTGTTATTTATATGTATTCAAATTATATCTAAATCACTGAATTCTGTAAAAAATAAATTATCAAAATAAATATTATAAATATTTTATGAATTAAAAAAAAATAAAAATGAGACCGGTCGCTAAAATTGGTCACTAGGACCAGTCCCCTAGAAACGCTCTACAAAATACCAAAATGAAAGATTGTCCCTTCAGTTTTTTCCCTTGTGACGTTTTAGTCCATGAGGTTAGGTATTAACGTAGATCCTCAGTCAAGGTATATTGTAGTGCAAAATTGTACTTTTTGAGTCAGTTTTGTATTACTAATCATTAAAGTGTATTTTTTGAGTCACTTTTACATTATTAATCATTAAACTGTATTTTTTGAGTCAATTTTATGCTTTTAATTATTGTTTAAAAGGTACAATTTTACACTAATAATTATATCTTAAAATAGAGGTTTGGTAATTAGTTAAACTCAAACACGAAAATTAATATTACACAAGTACAAGCATGCATAGAGGACAGTTTTGCATTTAAGTCCATACATATGTTGTTTTTAATTTTGCAGACGTGGCATTGGCTTTGGTTCAACACTACCCTAGTTTGGCTACGTTGAAGGCCGAAAATGGTGACTATGCTTTACATGCAATAGCTAAAAAGGCATCTGCGTTCCCAAGCGGAAGTAGTCTAAACATCTGTCAGTGCTTAATCTATTGGAGTTAGGTGCTGTTTGTTTACGTCTTAATGGCTCTTAATGGACAACCTCTTAATCGCTAAGAGGAACAAAGTTGTTTGTTTTTTTTTTTGTTACATCTGAATGCCTCTAAATGGTTGAGATACAAAATCAAGTCTAAACTATTAAGAGGGACATCTTAATGAACTTGGACAAAAATATCCTCTTCAATATTAACAAATTCCTTTTATATCCAACACTCAAACCCTTATTATTATTATTATTATTAATAATAATATTATAATTATAATTATTATTATTTTTATTATTATTATTATTATTATTATTATTATTATTATTATTATTATTATTATTATTATTATTATTATTATTATTATTATTATTATTATTATTATTATTATTATTATTATTATTATTTTTATTATTATTATTATTATTATTATTATTATTATTATTATAATTATAATTATAATTATAATTATAATTATTATTATTATTATCATAATTTTTATTATAATTATTATTATTATTATAATTATTATAATTATGATTATTATTATTATAATAATTATTATCATAACAATAATAATAATAATAATTATTATTATTATTATTAGTACTATTATTAATATAATAATAATTATTATTATAATTAATATTATTATTACTATAATTATTATTATTAATTATAATTATTATTAGTATAATTATTATTATTATTATTAATTATAATTATAATTAATATTATTAGTACTATAATTATTATTATTAATTTTAATTATTATTATTATTATTATTATTATTATTAGTACTATTATTAATATAATAATTATTATTATTATAATAATTATTATTATTATTAATTATAATTATTATTAGTATAATTATTATTATTAATTATAATTATAATTAATATTATTATTACTATAATTATTATTATTAATTTTAATTATTATTATTATTATTATTATTATTATTATTATTACTATTATTAATATAATAATAATTATTATTATAATAATTATTATTATTTTTATAATAATTATTATTATAATTAATATTATTATTACTATAATTATTATTATTAATTATAATTATAATTATTATTAGTATAATTATTATTATAGTAATTATTATTTTTATTAATATTATAATTATTATTATTATTATTATTATTTTTATTATAATTATGATTATTATAATTATAATTATAATTATAATTATTATTATTATCATAATTTTTATTATAATAATTATATTATTATTATTATTATTATTATTATTATTATTATTATTATTATTATTATAATGTTTAACTGTTCATAGGGTTAAAATGGTAAAATACTGTTATTCAGACATCTGAAAAAATTGATTATCAAACAACATTTTTTCATTCAGATACAATTCTATTCAGATGCTCTGTATTATTCAGATGTCTAAATTATTCAGATCTTAATAGAGAATTTTATCAAACACCAAATCAAACGATGACATAATATACTTTAAGTTAATGTGAATTTATTTAATTTTAAATTAGAGATACAATTTGACTTTTAAGGTCAAACAATGGCATATTAAACTTCAAATTGATATGAATTTATTTAATTTTAATTGATACAATTGTTATAATTGTATAGTATATAATAAACACTATTAACTACAAAATTTATTTCATTCTAAATTTTTCTGAGTCATACCAATTTTAAAGTTTAATATGTTGTTGTTCGATCTCAAAAATCAAATTGCATATTTAATTTTGGAACAAAAGGAGTATGTCTCTTTATAATACTATATATTAGTTTCTAGTCTAGCCTCGGAAAGCATTTTATGCAATTTGTTGCCTCATCTGTTGTCCTACTTTTGCTACCACATAATTCTTTTATATGCATCTATAGTTAACATTGTAAATAATTAAGATTACATGCTAGCAATACATGGAGCTGAGAGAGCAGATGAGACAGAAAATAAGATGGCAGATTTGGATTTCTAATTTGAGGGCTTTCTTTAACTTTGATCGTGAACATCTACTTTTTATTTGAAATTCCCTAAATTTGGATTGGCTCTTTTTTTGGTGCAATATTCAATTTACAAAACATGAAAATTGTAACTCAATTATATGATTGTACATGTGTTCGGTAAAAGCAACATATTTCATCTTGAAGGTGTTCCTGTCAAGTTTGGGGACTACTTAAACAAGCCTGATGAAGGTGACATCGAAGATCCATTTGGCAACTCTGAAGTGTTTCCACAGATGTCTGGCTCAAGTCTATTGTTTCGAGGAAACTGTTACACCTCTGGTTCGTTTTAAATTTCCAGCTAAACAATCTAAATTGAGAGCATAAATCCATACTGTTACTTATATCATTTTTATATAAGTTTAACCAAGTTGGATGGTATCATCAACGTGTACCCAGCATTGGAAAGCATATACATTATCATTTGTAATCGCACTATATATTAGGCATTGGCTGCCATGTCTTTTTTTGGTACATAAATTTTTTTATTACCGGAGTCGGCTATCCCACAACAGGGCAGGGCGCAGTCTCAAGAGTCACGGAAGAGCACGAACCTAGACAGAAGTCATATGTCAGGGCAGGGCATTGTGAAATAGCCCTGGATATGTCTACCTCTCGAGAGTCTCACGAAAGAGACTCGAACATATGACTTACACTAACCCTGAATGTCTACCTCTCAAGTCTCACGAAAAAGACTCGAACTTAACAATCCTCAAGGGTATTGTCTGCCATGTTAAGGGAAATGTTAACATAAACCGATTAATATGAAAAATTGTCCCTTCAATTTAATCACTTGTGACTTTTCGTCATGAGTTTAGATATTAATCAATGCACTTCGGTCAACATACTATTAGTAGTATAAAAGTGTCTTATTTAGGCTATATTTTGCATTATTAGTTATACTTTATATGATATTAGAGTAAAAAAAAATAAAAATTAGGCTTACTCTTTTTAAGTTGAATCAAAATTCTAATTGTACCTTGAGGGAGTAGTTTGCAACATAGATGACAGTTTCATAATTTAGAAACATTAATAAATTTATAGTCTAAAGGAAACTAAAATCAATAATACACATAGTGGAAGCAGAGTTGTTACTATATGAATCTCAAATTATCAAATAAGTACATTACTAAGTATGACTTGAGCATTTTCACAAGATATAGCATTTCACAAGATATAGCAACATTCCCCATTCTATCTGTGCAGTGTGGCAAAAGTTGCTTATGATATTTTGGAAAGCCATCAAATATTTAGGTAAGCAGCAAGTGAAAGTAAAAATAAATAATCTTTGCTTCTTGTCGAAAACATGGAATTTCTGTTTAAAATTTAAGTCTTTTGGTTGCAGTGCCAGGAATCAAGCACATAGAAAACACAAAATTGATGCATTATCAAGCGCTTGATCTTGTCCAAATCTTGTGCAAAGAAATCAGATCATTAAACAATGCAACAGCTTGTGCATCCCTTTACGCAAAACCAATCCTTGAGGCAGCAAAGCTAGGTATTCATGAGGTAGTCGAAATGATTGTGGAAGAATTTCCAGATGCAGCTTATTCTAGGGATGAAAACAACTATTACATATTTGAAACGGCAGTTATTAACCGCAATGAGAACATTTTCAACCTCATATATCAGATGTCCGATTATAGACAATACACGACATTGCTTATAGACAAATCTGGAAACAATATCTTGCATTTAGCTGCAAGATTAGCCCCTCCACACAAACTCAAGCTTGTTCCTGGGGCAGCTCTACAAATGCAATCCGAGTTACAATGGTTTAAGGTAACAAGTTCTTTCTACTTAATATTTCAAAGATTACCAATTATGACGAACTCCCAGATTTTCACTATCAGTTAAAGCCTTTATTCCCTCCATGCTATAAAAACAGTCTTATTTGCAAATTTGTAAATATAAAAGATGTACGCTAACTTAAAATAGGTTCAATTACATATCTGTTATTCCAAGTTGTCAATCTGTTTCAAAGTAGCCCCTCAGTTATCAAAGTGAACACTTCTCTCTTACAGTTGCAAATTATTATGAATATTGTGTTCCTTATGTTGAATTTTGCCTAATTCTGTGTCACGTGCTAATTTGTACATCCTTTTAATGAAAGAATCTTTGTAATTTGATTATGTAAAATAACCAATTCTCATGACTAATATGTGAATTGCGTGAACTAGGTATTTTACGTAGTCAAATAATAAAGAGACATTCATGAAATCGGAGTATAACTAGCGCGTGGCACAAAATTGGTGAAAAGTCATCCTAAGGAACAAAATATTGACACCAAGTGACAATTATAAGCAAACAGGTGTTCACTTTGGTAATTGAGGGTTACTTTACAACTGACTAACAACTTTGAGGGATAGATTTGTAATTCAATCCTAAAAATAACAAGTTGTTAGTTTAATAGAAGTAACATGATAATAAATTACGATAATTGATATGAGGCCAATGTGTCATTTTAAACTGCAATCAATAGAAAAAGAACTCTTTTTGCAAGTACTTATTTCACCTTATGATCCTTATCCCTGGACCAATTCAAACTAATTCTAGGGAATTTTTCATGCAGGAAGTTCAAAAATTTGTGATCCCAAGCTACAATGAAAAGCTAAACTCAGCTAAAGAAACACCTGCAATGGTATTTACGCGGGAGCACGAAGATTTGGTAATAAAAGGACAGAAATGGATGAAAGACACCGCGAATTCCTGCACAATCGCAGCAGCACTCATTGCGACAATAACATTTGCAGCGTCCATTACTGTACCTGGTGACACCGATAAGTATGGCTTCCCAAAATTAAACAAAGAAAAGACCTTTAAAGTCTTTGGCGTGACAGATGCAGTCTCTCTCTTCACATCCAGTACTTCATTGCTAACGTTCTTGTCCATCCTCACTTCGCGCTACGCAGAATCTGATTTTCTACTCGTTCTTCCAAGGAGATTAATTTTCGGACTCGTTACCCTTTTCTTCTCTATAACTACCATGATGATGTCCTTCAGTGCTACATTTTATCTTATGTTTGAGCGAAGTAAGGAATGGCACGTGGCTTTAGTGGTTGCATTTGCCTCTCTACCAATCACTTCTTTCGTCTTGTTGCAATTTCCCCTGCTCGTCGACCTGGTTCGTTCAACTTATGGCTCTGGAATTTTTGGCAAGCAGAGTAATCGTCCCTTCTACTAAGTAAAAGACCTACCTTAATTGCATAGAAGCTGTTTCTTCTAAATTTTATGAGAAAGACCTACCTCACTGTAGATCCTTGTGGCACTTTTAGCTTAAAGGCTACCCTTAATAGTCCTAGGCATGAGCTATTATGTTGACTTGGTTTTGTTTTATGATCTCTTGAGTTTTACTTCTTAGTTGTATGTTTAGTTTTCTCTACTTTGGACTACTTCTAGTTTTGCAAACGGACAACAAATCAAACAAGTTTAAAGGGCATTCTCTAGAAAAATACAATCAACACTAATATTTTGTACATACATAATTGTACAAAATGTAAAAGATATGTTTGACTAATATCTATATACATAAAAGTACAACTTTCAAAGCGAGACGGCTCATCAGCCCCTTTATAGGACTTCAGAGCTCTCGCGGACCAATTCAAATAAAAATACGTCTCATTTGTAGCCCCACACCCATGTATTACGCTCCAAATAATCCTTGTTCATTTACGTGGTTAATTGTAGATAAAGAGTTGGTAGCAGCAATACGTTAGGGTAGGACATTAAATGGGACAACAAATTTGGGCTCCCATACTCATCATACAAACCCTCTTTCTTGACTGAATATTAATAATTACTGTTGCAAAGTGATCTGTCAATGATATTTGATTCAAGAGACAGCCCTCTAGGATTTTTGAATTTATGACTAGCACCTATTAGAGACACTACTAATGATACTATTACTCGAGCGATCATAGCTGCACAACATATATTGGAGAAAAAAAAAATCATCTCGATTAAAGAAAGATAAATGAACGAGCAGAAAGCTCTCAAATAATGCTTACCAATTACAAAAGATCAAGGCACTAACAGAGATGGTCGAACGTTAAGAGAGTTCATTTTCAATTCAAGGTCTTTAGCCACATATGGGCTTTTCCATTTTTCATCTTTTGTCCTTTCCTCACCAGAAAAAGTCACCGAAAGATGGATACCGAGGCAATACAACTGCACAATGGATTCAACAAGTTCATAGAGAGGTGCAAGTTGCCCCTTGTCGATCAAGCAGAATTCCGGTGTTAACAGAATCAATTAGAAATACCAAATATTGTTGTATATCGTCAATAAAGCATACATAAAAGAAGAGGGGATAGAGAGTGTTGGCTCTTTAACAGTGGAAAAATCGGATGAAAGTAATAGATTAGGGGGTTCTTGGAAGTGGAATCCATTCTTTTACGAAGCTGAATTATTATTTCTATATACATATAGGATTAGTGACAAAACTGTTCCCGCAAGTTTGAACAAAAATCAATTTGCCTCTCAAAATTTAGGAATTGTCAATCAATACCTTTAAGTATTTTAAAATAACAATTTTCTCCCTTTTTGTTGGTTCGACCAATTTCCTTGTAGGAGATAAACATGTGTCATTAAATTGTGGATTGTCTACAAATTGGATACAAAAAAATCAGACCGAAGAGATAACTCCTTCGAGAGCCCGAAGGAATCGAACTGAAAGGATAGCTCCTTCAGGAGCCTAGAGACGTCAGGTTGAAGGGATAGCTCATTCAGGAGTCCAAAGGTGTCAAACTGAAAGGATAGCTCTTTCGGAAGCCCGGAGATATCAGACTGAAGGGATAACGCTTTCGGGAGTCTAAAGACTTCTAGATTTAATAGGGACTTCGGGAATTTGAAAACTACTGACCAAAGAGTTTGGGCTTTGAGATTTCAAAGACTTCAGAACGAATAGATTAGGCTTCAGGATTCAAGGATTTCAGGCTGAAGAGGTAAAAAGTTTTAAAATTCCAAGGACTTCAGACCGAAGAGATTACGTTTCGAAATTTCTAAGACTTCAAATCGAAGAGATAACGCTTTCGAGAGTCAAAAGACTACTAGACCAAATAGGGACTTCAGGAGTTTGAAGGCTACTATCCAAAGAGATTAGGCTTTTGGGACCCCAAAAAGGCTTCAGACCGAATAGATAAAGCTTTCAGGAGCCAAGAAGGCATCTAACCGAAGAAATATTACTTTCATCCATCTTCATAATTTCATAGCGTTTTGCTATTCTCAGGGCGTCTATCCCTCTTTCGATTTTCTTTTCCAATTTTTCTCCCTTGGTGCTCGTAAGGAAAAGGGGTTTCTATCATCTTAGCAAACAAGTTAGTAGGGAAATGCTGATGGAAATCCTTTCTAGCAACAAGGGGTGGCACTAGGACTAGTTTTTTCATTAGGCGGCTCGATACCTAATGGACTGGCCCCTAGGCTAAGCCAAATCGATCCGAATTAAACCCTATTAAAATCAATAGGATCAGATTAGGAGGATTTTGAAGCTTTGTACTCCAAGAGGCCTTCGATGAAGGAAAATCGGGAGCTTTTGAGTGTCCAGGATTGGTTGCATGCCTATGGCTGAGTGTATAATATATTATATTTGCTTCTGTTTTATTTATTCTATGTACTAATCATCTACTTGTTTTGTTTGCAGTGACCAACCAACCGAAGAAAGCACACAATGAAGCAATTTTGGAGGTAGTAGGGGATCAAAAAGTCCAATGACCCTTGCTAAAGAAGTTTTGGATGGCAAAGAAAGGAAAGGCTGCAGCGCCTCCAGGTACAAAGAAGGTGGATAAGAAGGCTGCGGTTTTGACACCCCCAAATTTGTCTGCTCTCCAAAGCGGATCTGGTGTTCACCTGAACACATCTTCCATAAAATCTACTAATAATCTTATTGGTTTAACTAGTCTATTACATCAATATTCATTCATGGACCGCAACATGATCTCTAACTCTTGCTTTGATACCAAATTATCACTCACATCCTTCACTACTAATAGCACCACACAGTGGTACCTAACAGTCTGCATCTCACTATCTCATTATCTTTCATAACTCTAACTAACAATCTTTACATCTACTAACTTAAATGTAAAATACACAATACATTTCAATATAACTCTGTACTCTTTTATTCACCTTTCCAAAGTTATCACAACTTACTTCCTATTATACAAATAAAGGAAACAATAATAATACGCTTCTTAATTTAATACTCTTCTTTTCTTTGCAGCCAGATTCTTCTTGTATTTCTTCCTTAACTGCAAATTAAAAATATTTGCATGACTAAATATAATTTGCGTGAGCATTTTCATTAGCATATTCAATTAAATGTGATTTTCTAAATCTTCTTGTGATTAAGGGACGTTAGTTCCTGGGCATTGTTAAATATATCAAAAGAAATCCAAAACCATTTGTTTTTTAATCGTGTGCTGTAATTGCTGTAATTCTATAATTGTAGAAGCCATGACTGATAGAAATTTGTTGATTGTGGGTTTTCTTTGTGAATTTAAATAAAATAACACAAGATGCTAATCTAAGCTCTTCCCCATTTGTTTTTTCAAGAAAGACGAAGAAAAGAAAGCGCACGTAGAGACTGAATCTTTATTAGTAGTAAGTTCTCCTAAACCTCCCTATGGTTTTGAAATTTGTCTTTCGTCATTTTCATAATATAGTTATCCATTTCATTGTTGTATTTACCCAGTTTATGAGATCTCTTATAGGATGTAATGAAATTTAGTAATTTACTGTTGAGATTTGTGTGACTCAAGTAGCTCCAAATTTGTTTAAGCATACTGTCATTTTAGCGAGGTGTGAATTATACCCACCATGGTTTTTCAAATCATTATTTGATTAGCAGTATCAAATTGATTCCATTTATCTGAGTATTATTTTGATATAACGTGTTTATCATAGAGTATCAATTGGTTTGCTCATATATTATATGGTATTCATTGGGCTGACCAAATTATGCAGTGAAGTCATTTTCCCTTTTTCTTTCATGAAATCAATTGACGTTTAACATAAAATTGTGGGTTTTTGTTGTCAAAGGTGTTGGATTTATTTGCTTGTAAGCTTTATATTCACCTTAATGATTCTTACCCATTTGATTTTTTATTTCAATTTTTGAAACCACTGCTGTGATCATTCATTCCAGCTACAGGGTTTAATGTAATTCTCCAGATTTAACAGTCACTATCATTTAATCGGGATTTTGCATCAAAGAAGAGGAGAGGAGCTGGTTTCTGGCAACTTGGGAAGTCAATCGCCCGTCGTCTTGCTCAGGCTGATAAGAAGGCTGTGGTGTGCAGATGATATGCCACAGAAGCTGATCTCAAGAGGACAGTTTTATATGATTTCCATGCTGCCAATGGTGTGAAGATGGTGCCATTCACTGGTTGGAGTATGCCGATTTAGTACAAGGACTCGATCATGGACTTGTAAGGATTTAAGCCCAAAAAAACTCAATATTGATATTTATTTTATTATTTTAATAATAAAATTTTATTTATTTTTGCATAATTAAATGTGTCATAAATTTTGTCCATAATTATACTTTTTATAATTTATGTATATAAAGGAGTGTTATATACGGAAAACATAAAATATATATCATATATAATTAAAGAAATTATATTGTTCTCAATTTTAGATAGAGATAGGCATACTATTCTAGTAGATTGTGTAATACACTTAATTAGATGACTTGTCTTAGTCATGTAAAGTAGGGTTTAATATAGTGTATTGGTGTATTTTTTTAAATACATAGAACTAGATCTTTACGAAAAAATATTTAATAAATATTGTTATTATAAATAATTTTTCAATTACTATTAATGTACAATTACTCTTAATCCTGAGAGAATAATGAACTTGATTTTATAATATGTGTCACTTTAATATATTAAAGAGTGAGATTTTTAATATAATCAATACCTCAATGTTAGGTGATATATATTATGAAATTAGGAACATGTATTTTCAAGATGAAATTCTACAATTAAATTCTAATATCCCCTTGAGATAATTTATTGGTTGATCACCAGAATCTTGGCCAAGTATTTTAGTAATTCAAATTACTAAAGTATTAATTTAATTTATTAAATTAATGAGTAATCAAAGGTTTATAAATTATGTACTTGAGGATACAAGCAATAAACGTAGTGGGTTTACAGTATTATTCCTACACACATTTATGGATATTGTGTAGAGGAGTATTTATGCAAGATACTAATAGTGGATGAATTTAATTAATTAATTTTAATTCTATTAATTCTAGAGTACAATTATAACTATTTAGTGAAATTAGTTATAATTAATATAATACTAATTGATTAAAGAGTTAATCAGAAATTAGTGTTATATTGGAGCTAAAATTATAGAATTATACTTAATCCTCACTCTAACCCTTGTTAAGATATAACAAAAGGAAGGCTAAAATATATACGTAAGTTTTTCATTTATCTTGACAAATATCAGGGAGTTGAGGACTTTATATATTCTATCACTCAATATTTTGAGCCCACAGTCAGAAAAGTACGTGATATCAAAATAAGGGTCATAAGGAGGAAAATTAGTAAAAAGAGAATCCATCATCAGAATAAAGTCAAAGTTCTCTACTGTGCTACAACCAAACACGAGATATGTAATATATTTTTGATTATGCTAAATTATGAGAAAATCTTGAGATAATAATTTTTTAAAAATAAAAATTATTAATAGAAATGGAAATCGTTTCCTATAGGACTTTATCTTAAATTGTATGGTGAATGGTAGCCTCTTTAATGTATCTCATATGTGTGCTAGTCTCAAGAGGAAGGACAGTGCTTCATTTCTTGAAAAGCTGAAATTCTCTAAGGAATATATATATATATATATATATATATATATATATATAATGTATTAATTCAAAGTTGACATGAAATCTTTTAATTTTAATTTCTATGATCACTAGAAGAAATTAAAGATGTAGTGAAGGAAAATTTGTGAAGAAATTTATTCATAATGAGTTTTTTAGCGAGAGAACAATGAAGGAAAAAAATTTAATGACAATATAGTTATTTTGAAAGAAACATCTTTCACAATTTAAATTTTTTCCTTCGCAAAATTGAGATGGTAGAAGGATGTTTGACGTCAATCTTTGATAAAAATTTGTGAAGGAAAAATAATATTAATGAAAAAATTATTTCTCGCCGTAGACACCCAATTTTTGCACTTCTCTACTAACCCTGGCAGGAGGGTAAAATCGTCATTTGACCTGACACGCGAAAAGGGAGGTGGACACCAACACGAAGCCACCCCAACGATTTACGGTCAAAGCCGCCACAACGGACAACGAGCATCCGATCACTTGAGGTAAGGCAAATAGTTGATCCCGAAACACCTGAGCTGACCACAAAGGACGACTAATGGCCACTCCGCTTACGAAGCCAAGCACAAGTATTAAATTCTATATCAAGTCGCAGCCCTCCGAACTAGCCTCCCAGAACAATGTGGCACGTTTCCCAGGGATGTCCGGATTGCAAAAATACAGCCTTCCAAAATAATACCGCAGAAATTGGCGAATTAAGACCGCGTGGCACGGAAATCGAGAAAAGCAAGCCAGACAGCCGCGGATGCATCTGTGGCCAAACGATTTTTGAGGTTTCGCACGGCTCGAGGAGACGGCACACGACAGCCGAGGAAACGGCGCAGGCGGCTTGCCGCCCAGCCGCAGATGGATCTGCGGCCAGCCGCAGATGCATCTGCGGCTGCCTGGAAATGCCTATAGAGCGGCCATTTCCACCCGAGAGCAAAAAAGAGAGAAAAAAGTTAGAATTTTGGAGAGAGAAAATCGCGAGGAAGAAGAAGAAGGGGCTCGGGTTGGAGAAAATTTAGGGGAAATCTCACTTTCTTTTGCTAGATAGTTGTATATTCTTGTGGGTTTGATCAATCTTGGAATATAAAGCTTGTTCCGGTGTATTGCAAGGTGAAAATGGGTGTTTATTTTGAATTTTTCTTGTTTATATAAATGTGATAATATTGTGTTTTGGGTTTGTGTAGTATAGTTGTTGTTGTAATGGTGATGATCCGTGGATTAGGGGTCGTTTAGCGAGGGTTCCATCGGAACGTAATTCCTCCTAACGCCCCGATGACATCCGTACGGTGATTTTTCGCTCGTTGTGGTAATGAGTAATGCGTAGTTCTGATTTGGGTGATATTTGGGTTATGTAGTGCGATATCGAGGTTTAATATTGTTAGATTTGGTTTATTATTGGTTATGTAGCTATTTGGATGATTGTGAGCCTAGGGAGGAGATCCTAGTGGTCGAATCCCGATGATGGACGTTTTGGGTATATGTAATCGTGATATAAGGCCCATGTATGTGTATTTTGTAATATCGGGCCTTAAAACGACACAAAGTCGTTTTAGGGTTAAGGCCCCGTGATAATAATAAAATATGTGATTGTGGGTGTTTGGGGTTGTCTGGATGGCTCACATGCCCATGGATAGCCCCGACACGTTTTGGGATGTTTGTTTTAATTTACGACACGAAAAACGGTTTTCCAAAATAAGGCAAACGATGAAGATTTTCTAAAAGTGATCAATTTAGGATATTAGATTCACGAGGTTTAAAGGTTAAGTGTTTTGGCAAACTTTAATCCGTGATTGATGAATAGGCTTTAGTTGGTTTTAAAACGTCACAAAAAACGATTTTGCAAATAAATAAATGTTTTCATTAAACTTTGTGCATAGGGTTAAAGAGTTCTAGAAGTTGCCCTCGTTTTATTTATATTAACTGTTAAAAGGCAATGTATGGTCTCGATTCCTATTTGACAAAAGTTTAAAACTATTGTTTTCTAAAATGACATTTAAATAAAAAAAAAACCCTCAACGCTTTCGAAATTAAAATCAATCTTTCTTATAAAAAGCGAAGCCTCGTCATTTGGGTCAAAGAACGTCCAAAACACTTTCCAGATAAACACTTTTGCCATATAAAATAAAAAGCAAAATTGTTATGCAAAACGCACCACAAACGTCCATTTAGGCACACACACACACACACACACACCTTTTAGGATTTAAAAGGATAAGAAAACATCGAGATTGCGGTAACCGTGTTTCACGGAAGTCGGGGGGTGCCTAACACCTTCCCCTCGCTTAAGCAAGCCCCCGAACTCTATGAATCTCGGTTTGCGGACCAATTAACTCGGAGTCACATATGAGCCAGCGATTACAAAAAAGGCTAAATTCGGATGAGTTAGTACATCCATTTCAAATATACCAACTGGCGACTCTAGTCAATTGGCTCATACAGAAATCGATCTTTCAAAACCCCGTCGACATTAAGCCGACCCTTTTCAAAATCACATTTAATTCAAAAAGCTAAAATTGGAAAGGGACATTTTAATAATAAAAAACGAAACGGCGGAAATCCCGGCGTCGACAGCTGGCGACTCTGCTGGGGACATTAGAGGGCTTAAGCCGCGTTCGAATCTTGATGTTTTCCTATCCTTTAAAAAATCTAAAAAATGTGTGTGTGTACATTACTTACGATTAATTTACCTTTTGTACGCGTATGAATGAATGTGCGAGTTTTGTGATTGCTTTACGAATGCTTTACTTTAATGTCATCATTTGCATACGGTGAGGAACGATGAATGTATGATTGAATGTATGTTGAGCAGTTCCTCCTCCTGAGGCAAACCCGTCGGATGTGGATTACTGGACTCAAAGGGGTGCTCCCCGGCGAGGCTCAGGAAAAGCATCCACTCGGATCCAATCCAATTGAAAGATCGGATTTTTTCTTTCGAGTATGTTGCGAAGATCTGGGAACCTTCATGCCGAAAAGCCCGCGAGAGTAACTTAGGGTAGGTCAGCCTCAGATAAACCCGACGCTTGGTAGGTCTTTTCATACCCTTTTACGATTTACGCACATGATATCATACTGTAGTCAATCATTTTGTACCTCCCACTTTTGTCAAAATAAAAGATACTAACCTCTGTTTTACAGGGACAGCTTGGAGAGCATCATAATTGCACACTATCATACTTTGGTTAAAATAAAGGGATACTAACCCTATTTTGCAGGAAAAGATTACAAAACTCAAAAACACAAAAATATTTGCTTTAGCATGCATCCACCAGTGTCATTTCCCGGAACTAAACTTGGTTTGTTTATTCGCAGGATTGCTCCCCAAACCCGTCTCCGATCTAAGAAAGCCAGAGAATCAACAGTCGAGATGGCTGAGAACCCTAATCCTGACCTGGCGCCCGTATCTCGGGAAGAGTTCAATGCTGTGAAAAATCAAATGACAGAATTGACCATGTTGCTCAAAGAGCATTTCAAACTAAAATCAGGGCCACAGCTCGAGGACCCGTCGGGGCCATCATCTCAAGGGAATGTACTGACCCCCGAAACTCCAAAAGTAGAGCTACCAAAGCAAGTCATTATCATCCCAGAAGACGAGGTGGCCAGTGGTGTTAGTAAGAAGATAAAGCAGATGGAAGAGGCCATCAAAACGATGAAGGGGATCGGGTCATATGGCAGCGTGAACTATTCCGACCTTTGCATCTTTCCAGGAACCAGATATCCCGAAAAGTTCAAGCTCCCTGAATTTGAAAAGTACAACGGGTCGGGGGATCCATACACGCATCTGAAAGTATACATCGGAGAGCTAGGGGGATATGCTGAGAACGAATCGCTAAGGATGCAACTGTTCCAGAAAAGCCTGACAGGGGAGGCTAGGACATGGCATGCAAGATTGGATAATGCTAAGATCCACAACTGGGAGGAGCTGGCCCACACTTTCCTAACCCAATACAGCTTTCAGTCCCAGATGGCCCCGGACCGATATCAGATGACTAAGATCAGAAAACAGACCAATGAATCCTTCAGAGACTATGCCCAACGGTGGAGGAGGATGGCCGCCCAAGTGAACCCACCCATGAGTGAGGCCGAAATGGTTATGACTTTCATCGATATACAAGAGGCCCCTTACTATGAAAGGGTGATAGCGGGGATAGGAAAGCCTTTTGCGGAAATGATCAAGCATGGGGAGATGGCTGAGATGGGTTTAAAATCGGGGAAAATTCGAGACTTCACTGCTCTCAAGGCTGTCGCGGAGCAAATCCAGAGTGGAAACTATGGCAGTTCTTCCCGGAGACCCCAGAATAGAAAGGAAGAGGATGTGTCCCTGGTACTGCAAGGATTATCTGGGAAAACAATGACCAGCCCCCCGGTCCACATACAAAGAAATGAGGCCCCGCGTCCATCAAATTTCAACAATCAGAGGTATGAGGGGCGTCAAAAATTCGAAAAGCCGCTAGAGATTCACCCCATTGAGGGATTCATTGGAACAGATACTGGCCCTGTTGGTAAGCCAGAAGAAGATTACCGAGCTATTGCCTCCGTCAGACCCAAAGAGCAAGAGATATGACCCTAGCAAGAGATGCGCCTACCACTCGGCATCCCCGGGGCATGACACCCAGGAGTGCTGGTCTCTCAAACACAAAATCCAGAACATGATTGACAACGGAGAGATCGTGGTGGAACAACCAGAATCCCCGAATGTAAAGGCCAACCCTCTTCCCGAGCATAATGGGGGAGGCGTGAATGCAGTGGAAACTAGTGGGGCGGAGGGTCCCCTAAGATTGAGATACATAAGGAGGATAGAAGGAGAAATCGCTGTGACCAATGCCCGGGAGGATGCGCCAAAGGAGCCTATCAAGTTGGTTGGAATAATTCAAGGGACCAAAAAAGAGCCTATCCGGTTGTCAGCCCCAAGACCCCTTGTCGTAATAGCTAGATCACAATTGCCAATCACCAACCTGAAGACTGTTCCGTGGAATTATGGGGGAAAGACCGTGGAAGAGGCCAGTTGTGCATCGGTCAGCTCTAAGGGAAATCCATTGTATTTACCAAGGCGGATTTTTGAAAATACAAAAAAGGAAAACGGAAAAATATCAGAGGAAAAAGCTTTGGAATTTTGGGAGAAAATGAGCCGCGGCAAGGCGAAAATGGTTAAGGCACTGGAGGTGCAACCACCACTGACATCCATCATAGACCTGGCATTGGCATCCAATGATCACCATCGGGTGTTAAGCAAAGTCCTGGAAGAGGCTCATGTCCCCAAGTCAATTACTACGGAGAGATTTGGCCACTTGGTGGGCCACCTGTTGGACAGCAACGTAATATCATTTACCGACGACGACATCCCTGAAGAAGGAAGGGGGCACCGAAAGCCGTTACACATTTCGGTCATCTCGTCCGGATATGTGATGAACGGAGTCTTAATTGATGGGGGGTCAGCCCTGAATATTTGCCCATATAGTACTCTGGAAAAGATGAAAATCAGCCCTAAGCGCCTGCGGGCCAGCCAGGTGGTGGTGAGGGCATTCGACGGATCTAAAAAGGACACGGTGGGAGAGATTGAGCTGCCGGTGGAGATCGGACCTTATACTTTTGACATCTCTTTCCAGGTGCTGGATATCACAGCCAGTTACAACATGCTCTTAGGGAGGCCTTGGATTCATATGGCTGGGGCAGTTCCCTCTACCCTGCATCAGCAAATAAAATTCATCGTTGAGGGGCACTTAGTAACAATTGCAGCAGAGTCTGACTACCCTGTTCCCTCTGTGAAGGGCATGCCTGTTATCCACGTGGACGAATCAGCCGAACCAATCAGCTATCAGGCGTTTGAGATCAGCGCCCCCCAGTACAAACAATTGGAAGCTCCGGAGTTAAAGCTTAAAGTGTCCCCCGAGCTCACCTTCGTTGCCCAGGAAATGATGGCGATGAACTTTCAGCCGGGGCAAGGGCTGGGCAAGAACAGCCAAGGAATCACCGAGCCCATCCAGATACCAGTGCAGTCAGGCAGAGCGGGGTTAGGATATCACGGAGGTATAAGGACAAAGAACTCATACAAGAAAATTCTCGTTCGGATAACCGGAGTCCCAATACCGAGAACCAATAATGAACACTCCCTGAGGGTAGTCAAGCCTGCATCTGAAGCAGAGGATAAAGTGGAGGTTTCCCCAGCCAAAGGATTGGTCCCGCAGGTGGAATTCTTGCAGGAAATCATGGAACAGTTTGAGAGAAAGTGCCATCTCCCGGGGCAGTCAGGCCCCAATGAAAAGGGAAAAGAAAAGATATCGGAAGGCGAGCAGGTCATGCCATTTATCAATTGGGTCGGGTTAGAAGTGCCCGAGGGAAGTGAAAATGAGAGCCGAAGCCAAGTGGCCGCAGTCATAGAAGAGGTGCCCGATACAGAGATCCCCTCCATCACTAGCTATAAAACCGAAGTGATCCCCAGGAATTGGACCGTGCAGCCAGTTGTATCCAGAAAAGGGTAAATGCAGGAGTATCCGGGAATCTTGTCCAGTAGAGGGATCAAGGGGTTTTTAAGACGGTGTTTTTGTTTTTATGTATCTGCACGTCTATTTCATATTTTGTCATGATTATTGAAAAAGGAAGTCATGTACTTAATGTTTATATATATGACAAATATTTTTGTTTCATGTCAGGTGTACCAATTTGAGTCATTCTAGCCTAACAAACGATTTTCCAAATTTGAAAGACGATTATGATTTTGATATAGAACTGGATTTCGATTTGATAGGAATTGAGCAGGACGAAGCAGATGATGACGACGCCCCCGACGAGATCAAAGAGTGGGTCGAGGATAAACCCAAACCCAACCTAGACCAAACCATCACCATCAACATAGGAACCCCTGAAAATCCCAAAGAGCTAAAAATTGGGGCAGACTTGACTCCAGACCAGAAAACTGAGATAGCTGAACTATTGAGCCAATATGAGGATGTGTTTGCTTGGTCACATGAAGACATGGTCGGTTTGTCCACGGATATTGTGGTGCATCGATTGCCTATCAAAGAGGGGTTCAAGCCAGTTAAGCAGAAGCTGAGAAAATTAAAGCCGGAGTGGAGCTTAAAAGTGAAGGAAGAGATAGTCAAGCAATTCAAGGCTGGGATCATCATGGTGTCCACTTACCCAGAATGGCTGTCCAATATAGTGCCAGTGGCAAAGCCCGGAGGAAAGGTGAGAGTATGCGTCGACTATAGGGATCTGAACAGGGCCAGTCTCAAGGATAACTTCCCAGTGCCTTTCATACACATCTTGGTGGATAATACGGCTCAATATGAAATGTATTCATTTGTCGATTGTTTTGCGGGGTATCACCAGATAATGGTGGCGGAAGAGGATCGAGAAAAGACTGCCTTCATCACCCCCTGGGGCACGTTTTGTTATAGGCGACTGGCTTTTGGCCTCACAAATGCAGGAGCCACTTATCAGAGGGCCGTGATGGCCCTATTCCACGACATGATGCACAAGGAGATAGAGGTTTACGTGGATGACATTATTGTGAAATCAAGGACGGAATCTGACCATGTGACTCACCTCAAGAAGTTATTTGAGCGGCTCAGAAAGTATAATTTGAAGCTCAATCCGGCAAAGTGTGCCTTCGGGGTTCAGTCAGGTAAGCTCCTTGGATTCTTGGTGAGCAATCGAGGCATCGAACTGGATCCGGCTAAGATCAAGGCTATTGTGGACATGCCAGCTCCCCGTACAGAGAAAGAGATAAGGGGATTTTTGGGGAGGATAAACTTCATTAGTCGGCTAATATCCCATCTGACCACCACCTGCGAACCAATCTTTAAACTGCTAAGGAAAGATGCCTCCCTAAAGTGGAACAGTCAATGCCAAAGGGCCTTTCAGATAATTAAGAAGCAATTAACAGAAGCGCCAGTGCTAGTACCTCCAAAGGACGGGATTCCCCTTTTCCTGTATATATCCGTAAATGATATGGCGATGGGTTGTATGTTGGGGCAGAAGAATGAATCCGGTAAGGAGCATGCCATTTATTACCTCAGCAAGAGATTCAGCAGTTGTGGACAGAATTACACGCCGATCGAGAGAACATGTTGTGCCTTGGCCTGGGCTGCTATGAGGTTACAGCATTACCTTCATGGACACACTACCTATTTGATCTCGCGGATCGACCCCTTGAAGTATATATTTGAAAGACCAATGCTGAATTGTCGATTGTCAAGGTAGCAGTTAATCCTCCAGCAATTCGACATCCTTTATGTTACCCAGAAGGCCATAAAGGGGCAGGGAATCGCAGATCAATTATCAGAGATGCCGACAGGGGGGATGGAGCCTTTAGAGACTTTCCTACCGGGTGAAGACATACTGTGGGTCCAACAGGCGAGGTGTGATGACGAAGGGCAGTTTTGGAAAATGTATTTCGACGGTGCCATGAATGCTGAAGGGGCTGGAGCTGGGGCGGTCCTGGTCTCCATTACGGGCGAGCAATACCCTGTTCTCACCAAGCTAAAGTTCAGTAACTTAAACAATACGGCTGAATACGAAGGATGTATATTGGGATTTAGATTCGCCCGCAATATGGGAGTGAAAAGATTAGCCGTGTTCGGAGATTCAGAATTGGTGATCAGACAGGCGACAGGGGTGTATGGCACTAAGGAGCTTCGGTTACTCCCATACCACCGGTGTGTAATCCGGTTGATGCAAGAATTTAAAGACATAGCTTTCCGACACATTCCCCGGGGGCGGAATGACTTTGCCGATGCATTGGCCACCCTGGCTTCGTTAGTCCACGTACTCAAAAATAAAGTCACTCCCCAGATTGAAATAACAGTGCAAAATGCTCCCGCTTACGAAGAATATGTATTGGAGTTATCAGAAGAGGTGGTGCAGCCAAATCAGCCCTGGTATCATGACATACAGAAATACTTGAGGGATAGATCACTCCCCGACCAGGCAAACCGAACGGAAAGGCAGAGGATCCAAAAGATGGCGATGAAATTCTATTTAAGCGGAGATTCCCTGTATAAGAGGGATGTAGGCTTGGGATTATTGCGATGTGTGGACGAAACTCAAGCACAGAAAATCATGGGCGAGGTGCATGGTGGAGTATGTGGGCCGCACATGAGTGGACCGATGTTGGCCAAGAAAATTCTGAGGACGGGGCATTTCTGGCTATCAATTAAGGCTGACTGTGACAACCATGTCAAGCGATGTTTCCAATGCCAAGCACACGGCAATGTGATGCATGCGCCCCCTAATGAACTGCACTGTATGACTTCCCCTTGGCCTTTCTCCATGTGGGGTATGGATGTGATCGGACCCGTGGAGCCCAAAGCAAGCAATGGCCACCGTTTTATTTTCGTCATGATTGATTATTTCACTAAATGGGTAGAGGCGGCTTCTTTCCCCAAGGTAACACAGGAGGTTATAGTCAGTTTCATCAGGAACAATGTCATTTGCCGATACGGACAGCTTGAGATCTTGGTGTCCGACAATGTCAAGAATCTGAACAATGCCCTTATGAAAGAGTTGTGCGCCCAATTCAAGATCAAGCATCTCAATTCTGTCATTTACAGGCCCAAAATGAATGGGGCCGTGGAGGCAGCAAATAAGAATATAAAGAGAATTATGGCTAGAATGTCTGCCAATCATCGGGGATGGCCGGATTTGCTGCCCCTCACATTGTTTGCATACCGGACATCAGTTCGAACGTCCACATGAGCAACCCCTTACGCTTTGGTATATGGGATGGAGGTCGTTTTGCCAGTTGAAATGGAGATGGCATCCCTCCGAATTTTGCTCGATGCTCGGATTGACGAGGAGGATTGGATACAAAGTCGATACGACCAGTTAGCCTTAATAGATGAAAGAAGGGTGGCGGCTATATTACACGGTCAGTTGTATCAGCAACGCATTTCTCGATCGTACGACAAAAAGATTCGGTCCCGAAAGTTCAAAGAAAATGATTTAGTGCTAAAGAGGGTCATGCCCTGTCAAGACGAAGCCAAAGGGAAATTCGCTCCAAATTGGGAAGGAGCCTTTGTGATCAAGAAGGTTCTATCTGGAGGGCCCCTCATCCTACAGGAAATGGATGGCGAGGTATTTCCGCAGCCCCTGAATTCCGACTCTGTGAAACGATTCTACGCTTAAAAAAAAAAAAAAAAAAAAAAAAATCTTTCTATCTCTATTGCAACTCGAACTACGTGGGACCTGATCTCCCGACCTTGTGGGAGTACGTAGGCAGCCATCATGGCACGGTCCGTTCTACCCAAAATAATAAACCTTGTCCCTATACCGAAACCACTTCCAGAAAATCCCGAAATCCTATACACTCCAAAACTTACCCAAACCTAGCCACATAATTAACTCAAAGTCCAAGACTCACCTCGATGAAATCAAAGGGGGCACGCGGCAGTATCTGTGGAGTTCCAATCAAGACTTGAGGAAAGAAATAAGGCAATATATCGAAATCATAATCGGCTGGATAAAATGAGGATCCAATGAAGGGCGACGATGCATCAAAAAGGGAAATGACTAAAACCATAAATATTTCTCTATATATACAAAACATTTTGATTACAAGTCTGTCTTTTAAATAAAAGTGATGAAACTGACATGGTCCGTGCAGGAAATAAAATCATCTACAGGTCAGAGACCAGCTGGAGCAGGATAGACAGAATAGTCAAGGCCTCATGAACCTCCGGCTCATCCGCAATCTGCTGTCCCATCATGTCAATCCGAGTCAAAAGAGCAGCAGCGCTGGTAACAGTCGCCGAATGGCCCTCCACGACAAATCTGACCTGCTCGATAACACTATCTCTAGCAGAGAGGGAGGCATCACGAGCCAGTACAGCAGCATCCCGCTCCGCGTGGGCGGTATCCCTCTCAGTCTCAGTAGCACTCAAGGCTGACCGGAGTCTGGTACCCTCAATCATTAATCTCTGGATCTGATCTGCCGAATCAAGGGAAGGGACATGTATCGAAGCAGAAACCTCCTCGACCTCAAATCTGGGCGCTAATCCTGAAAGCTCCGGAGGAATGACCACAGCTGAACCGGTCTCAACCGGGAAAGGTCCCCGAGGACCACCCAAGGCCCCAATCTGGTCAAAGTCGGCAATATCGGAATCTCCTCGCGACCATAGCAGGTAAGAAGGGGTCTGGCCAGGATGACTATCCCCGAAATCGGCCGAGACTCTGTGTGACCAAAGATCGTATACCCTCAGCAGCTCCCTCTCCGTCTGAGGCGATATGAGAAATCGGTAGTCAGCTGCCCCCGCAAATAGATAGAGATCCTGCATCTGGTCAAACTGCCCCATGACAGCTAAAGGATGATAAGTCGTCACCCCTCTCAAGCCAAGAAGAGGGAGGAAATCAAAAGGTGGCACATGAGTCAAGAAGCTCTGGAAGGAGCAATAACCCGAATAGATCAGAAGATGGAAGGGCTCCTCAATGGCCGATAAGAACTCCCTCCAGGAAGCTGTGTCCGTGCATCGCCGGGGACGGAATGAGAACTGCATGGCCAGGCTGTGACTGAAACAAAACCCATGCCGACGAAACTGTCCGATAAGTCTGAGATGGCTCATGAACCATACATACAACAAAATGGAACTTCCCCTGAATATGCGACCAGAGAAGGAATGACAATACGAGGCCGATAGGTAAGTCTCGGTAAGTATCATGGGAAGGATAGTATGATCCTCCTGAAGGGCCTGAACCGCCACAATGACCCGCATATCCAGAAGGTCATCCCCTGCAGGCATGTACAAAGCTGATATGACGCAAGCCATCAAAACATCCACTCTCAAAGCGCCCCAGCGCTCCTCAGATACTGAAAAATCACTGGAGAATCGAGAGAAGCTATCCACCGAGCCAAATCTGTCAACCAAGAAGGGTAGAGGGACAAGGTGGCTCGAAGAAATCACAGATAATAGAGCTGTCCTCCGCAAACCTGTGAAAGTAAGAAACTGACGGCGCATATGGCCTGAAGTAACCCGTGCGCAGGGACCATCCACCGACAAACCGGTAAAGCGAGCATACTCCTCGAGAGTGGGGGTCAGATACTCCAGCCCAAACCTGAAAACATGTCTGTCCGGGATCCAACAACTGAGAATGCCGTCAACAAAGCCCGGCGGCACCTGAAATGGCAAAAGGGAGAAGGAATGTCCCAAAAGACCCTCTGCGATGATCCGGTCAGAGGGTAGCAAACTATCCAGCCACAAGCGGAGCCTGCCAATGATCCCTGACGGGGCGCGAGGGTCCACGCGAACCACATCTATGGATGACATCTGTAAAAAAGCAGTATCAAAAGACTATACAGGGGTCAATTTTTCTTTATCCACGTATATAATAAATCATGCATCATACAAGCTATAATGGAATAAATGGAGCATCAAAAATAAATGATTGTGCATAAAATAAAATAAATCTGTACATAATCCATGGAATGAGAAATGATAATAAAACGAGCAGGTTTGAATACAGAGGTCCTAGCCTATCAAAGTCTAATTAGTGAAGTCTATGCCATCAATGAAGGCATCGTCCTCAAACTGATCTGCAGGCAAATCCTGGGGAACGGAGGCCTCATCCTCAAAGTTCAGGTCTGGGCAAGAATAAGGCGGAACTGGGGCATACGAAGGACCGGAACCCGCACCAAAATCGTACCCCTGTGGGTCTGCTGCATAAGCCTCCTCGGGATCTCGACCCAAGCTCCGAACAAAAAGGGATAGCTGATCCACCTGCCGAGTGAGGGAAGCGATCTGGTCCGAATGGGTGGGGGCCCTGACACACTCCATCCAATCTGCCATCATCACCGACCCGTGAACCAAGTCTCCAAGGAAGTAGGTGGCACGGGTCTGAGGCCCGATAGTGCGGGGTCTCCACCATGCACTGAAGCTCTCGCTCGAATGAGGACCGGCAGAAAGCATATATCCGTCCTCCCCGGCTATCAGGTCCTCTGGGAGGTAGGCATCCGCAAACCAAGCTCTCTGTGAGGGAGGGGCGAAAGGGATACGAGCCTCCCCAGTCACACATCTGATGGCGCGCTCCCCTAGATACAGCTCCCATCCACCATAGGTCAGAAATGGAATACGACGAGTGGACAAGGCATGCTCCCGATCCGCGGCATAGCCACCGGCGAGGCCAGCCGCCAAATGATCCGTCGTGTAGGGAACCCAGGTAACATCCGCGGACGAGATCAGCTCTAACTGCAGCCGACAGTGAGCAAAACTATCTGACACTGGGGTCTCCTCAAGAGTACTATGGTGCCATCTACGACCCCTGGGATAAGTCTCCGGGCCGAGGGTAGTAACTGGCCGCAAGCAGGGTAGTCTCTCGTAAGCCCAGAACTGTTAAACAAAACAGGAAAATCGTAAGTAGCAGGAAGGGACAAAGAAATGGAACAGATCAAGGACTATACAATAGAAAGGGACCTACTAGCAGGAAGGGGTAGAATCCGAGCCAAGCATCCGTTTGTCCCTCTGAGCGAAGCCGAAGACCCTGGAGGAAGTAAGCAAAGGTGAAAGAGCCCCAATCATAATCCCCGATCTGGTCAACCTCCCGGGTGGCTCCAACGATACTGAAATGGATAGTCGAGGAGTTGTTCCCCAGAAAACAGCCCCTCATAATGGTCAGGAACAAACGTCGGAGCAGAAAGTCACGAGCAGTCCGGTCCTCAGGGAATGGCTCGGAGAGGACCCCTCCAATGGCATCTACAGCCAAGGCTCCCGATCGAATGCTGCGGACCTTAAAGACTTTCTCCTGGGGAGTAAAACCCAACAAGGATCGAACAGCTGCGAGGGTGATGTCAGTCTCCAGAGGGACCCGGGGTCCAGAGAACTCCACCCCGGTGATATAACGCCAGTCGAGAGGGGTCAGCAGCAGCTCGCAGTCCAGAAGGTGAAGTGACTGTGTCTGGTGGAACCAACGCTCAGATAGGGCCCTCATATAGCCCCACGGACATCGGCGAGGGGCGATGGTGAAGAAATGTCTAAAGCCCCAAGAATCCACCATCCCCCTGTAATCAGAATGCATCGCATGATAGAGGGTGTAGATGCTGAACCAGTTTCCCCGAGGCTGGGTAAACTCAGGAACCTGTGACAGCCATCAAAAGTCAGGCATGGTAACCATACAGGTGTGAATGAACGTGAACAACGGATATACCTCGTTAGCCGCCAGGTAGGCTGAGGGGTGACTACTGAGAACAGGACCGAGCAGATCCGGTATCCTGGTACGGGCCCCTGGTAAGATCCGACGCGTGGGGGGAGGAGCCGCTGTGCCCGAAGGGCCCGCCTCTGCCTCAACTGGGGCATCCTCATCAACATCCGGCTGAACGGGGCGAATGACAGACTCCGCCAATCTACGAGAATGACGGGTCAGGACTGGAGCTGGAGCTGGGGTGGCCGCTCTGCGACGTCGGACACCCGCAACCCGGGGCACTGTGGAGCCACTGGGAGCATCAGGATCCATGACTGAAATGGCATCACGAAAAGGAGGTACATCCTTAGCTCGTTGTCTTTTAAGTAAATCTTATTGCATATTGCTAAAGAATCATAGGGCAGCATGACATGTTTATAAAGGGGAAATGCATAAGTAAATTCCTGGGGGTGCGCTAGATTTCCCAAAATTTCGGCAGAGTTTCGTTTGTAAAATGGACATCCCATGCACGGTCCGGCATGTTTAATCAAGTCAGGCAACCAACAAATCCCATATGCAAGTGAAAATGATGCACCAGGAGCATAAAATGACTAAGACCATGATTTTTCAAAATAAATAAAGCATAACTGCAAGACCCATTTGTTTATCTATGCTACGTCTAGTACCAATATCTCACATAGGCATGCATTGCTAAGATTAAAACATTTAAACAAGTAAATACATAGCCAAACGAAAGCGGAAATCAAAGAAAAAGGAGTTAAAACGTTACCCAAAGTGCGTAGACTGATTTAATCGGAACAGATTTTGCCGAGAGGTGTCCAAAAGACGAAAAAGCCGGGTTGGGGACGAGGAAAACCGAAAACGAGAGAGGGAGAAGGCGGAAAAGTGAACAAGTCGGGGGGGTCGCGATCTGAAATAGGATCCGATTCCAGCCGCAGATGCATCTGCGGCTGGCCGCAGATGCCCCTGCGGCTGCTCCCGGTGCCCTTTTGACTCCCGTTTTGATACCCCGAGTCAACATGTAGCTTATCCCACGATAAGATGCAAGATTTTAAAACTAGATGACCATTTGAAAAAATGACCAGTCAGATACGATACCTGACCAATTGAAAAAACGACCAGTCAGATACGATACCTGACCAATTGAAAAACGACCAATCAGATACGATACCTGACCAATTGAAAAACGACCAGTCAGATACGATACCTGACCATTTCAAAAACGACCAGTCAGAAACGAGACCTGACCAATTCAAAAACGACCCGTCAGATACGAGACCTGACCAAATCAAAGCGACCAGTCAGATACGATACCTGACCAATTCAAAAAACGGCCCGTCAGATACGATACCTGACCAATTCAAAAACGATCAGTCAGATACGATACCTGACCAATTGAAAAACGACCAGTCAGATACGATACCTGACCAACTGAAAAACGATCAGTCAGATACGATACCTGACCAATTGAAAAACGACCAGTCAGATACGATACCTGACCAATTGAGAAACGACCAGTCAGATACGATACCTGACCAATTCAAAAAACGGCCCGTCAGATACGAGACTTGACCAATTCAAAAAACGACCAATCAGATACGATACCTGACCAATAAAAAACGACTCGTCAGAGACGATACCTGACCGCCCCAAAAAATGACTCGTCAGAGACGATACCTGACCATCCCAAAATCGACCCGCCGGAGACGAGACCCGGGCAGTGTTCATTCGTAACTTTGAAAATAACCTCTACAGGAGCATATTGAATGTGAATCGCATCATCTTAGCGCATTGCGACATCGTTAAAAATATATTTGGCATTTTCATGCATCGGGTGCCTACTTCTTTATCAAGTTCATTTCATATTGCATTCCATAAACATGATAAAGAGGGGCAGCTGTAGACACCCAATTTTTGCACTTCTCTACTAACCCTGGCAGGAGGGTAAAATCGTCATTTGACCTGACACGCGAAAAGGGAGGTGGACCCCAACACGAAGCCACCCCAACGATTTACGGTCAAAGCCGCCACAACGGACAACGAGCATCCGATCACTTGAGGCAAGGCAAACAGTTGATCCCGAAACACCTGAGCTGACCACAAAGGACGACTAATGGCCACTCCGCTTACGAAGCCAAGCACAAGTATTAAATTCTATATCAAGTCGCAGCCCTCCGAACTAGCCTCCCAGAACAATGTGGCACGTTTTCCAGGGATGTCCGGATTGCAAAAATACAGCCTTCCAAAATAATACCGCAGAAATTGGCGAATTAAGACCGCGTGGCACGGAAATCGAGAAAAATAAGCCAGACAGCCACGGATGCATCTGCGGCCAAACGATTTTCGAGGTTTCGCACGGCTCGAGGAGACGGCACACGACAGCCGAGGAAACGGCGCAGGCGGCTTGCCGCCCAGCCGCAGATGGATCTGCGGCCAGCCGCAGATGCATCTGCGGCTGCCTGGAAATGCCTATAGAGCGGCCATTTCCACCCGAGAGCAAAAAAGAGAGAAAAAAGTTACAATTTTGGAGAGAGAAAATCGCGAGGAAGAAGAAGAAGGGGCTCGGGTTGGAGAAAATTTAGGGAAAATCTCACTTTCTTTTGCTAGATAGTTGTATATTCTTGTGGGTTTGATCAATCTTGGAATATAAAGCTTGTTCCGGTGTATTGCAAGGTGAAAATGGGTGTTTGTTTTGAATTTTTCTTGTTTATATAAATGTGATAATATTGTGTTTTGGGTTTGTGTAGTATAGTTGTTGTTGTAATGGTGATGATCCGTGGATTAGGGGTCGTTTAGCGAGGGTTCCATCGGAACGTAATTCCTCCTAACGCCCCGATGACATCCGTATGGTGATTTTTCGCTCGTTGTGGTAATGAGTAATGCGTAGTTTTGATTTGGGTGATATTTGGGTTATGTAGTCTGATATCGAGGTTTAATATTGTTAGATTTGGTTTATTATTGGTTATGTAGCTATTTGGATGATTGTGAGCCTAGGGAGGAGATCCTAGTGGTCGAATCCCGATGATGGACGTTTTGGGTATATGTAATCGTGATATAGGGCCCATGTATGTGTATTTTGTAATATCGGGCCTTAAAACGACACAAAGTCGTGTTAGGTTTAAGGCCCCGTGATAATAATAAAATATGTGATTGTGGGTGTTTGGGATTGTCTGGATGGCTCACATGCCCATGGATAGCCCCGACACGTTTTGGGATGTTTGTTTTAATTTACGACACGAAAAACGGTTTTCCAAAATAAGGCAAACGATGAAGATTTTCTAAAAGTGATCAATTTAGGATATTAGATTCACGAGGTTTAAAGGTTAAGTGTTTTGGCAAACTTTAATCCATGATTGATGAATAGGCTTTAGTTGGTTTTAAAACGTCACAAAAAACGATTTTGCAAATAAATAAATGTTTTCATTAAACTTTGTGCATAGGATTAAAGAGTTCTAGAAGTTGCCCTCGTTTTATTTATATTAACTGTTAGAAGGCAATGTATGGTCTCGATTCCTATTTGACAAAAGTTTAAAACTATTGTTTTCTAAAATGACATTTAAATAAAAAAAAACCCTCAACGCTTTCGAAATTAAAATCAATCTTTCTTATAAAAAGCGAAGCCTCGTCATTTGGGTCAAAGAACGTCCAAAACACTTTCCAGATAAACACTTTTGCCATATAAAATAAAAAGCAAAATTGTTATGCAAAACGCACCACAAACGTCCATTTAGGCACACACACACACACACACACACACACCTTTTAGGATTTAAAAGGATAAGAAAACATCGAGATTGCGGTAACCGTGTTTCACGGAAGTCGGGGGGTGCCTAACACCTTCCCCTCGCTTAAGCAAGCCCCCGAACTCTATGATTCTCGGTTTGCGGACCAATTAACTCGGAGTCACATATGAGCCAGCGATTACAAAAAAGGCTAAATTCGGATGAGTTGGTACATCCATTTCAAATATACCAACTGGCGACTCTGGTCAATTGGCTCATACAGAAATCGATCTTTCAAAACCCCGTCGACATTAAGTCGACCCTTTTCAAAATCACATTTAATTCAAAAAGCTAAAATTGGAAAGGGACATTTTAATAATAAAAAACGAAACGGCGAAAATCCCGGCGTCGACACTCGCAATATATTATTAAGAGATTTTTTGCAAAAGATAAAATGAGACTATTGTGAAGGAATTAATTCCTTTGTATAAAAGTTGTATACCGAAGGAATACCGAAGGAAAAAGATTCCTTAGCAAAAAAACTATAATTGAAAGAAATATCTTTCGCAAATTAATTTTTCTCTCTCACAAAATTAAGGCAATAGAATAATAAATTGCTTTTAATTTTTTATTATAAAATTATTGAGATAAATATTATTATTGAAGAAATTTTTATTCATGATACATCGTTTCCGAAAGCCTTTATTTTGGACATAAAAAGATTTTAAGGGGAAAAAACAAAGTTATGCCACCTGACCCTCATGCTTAAAATACAAATTAACAAACGGCCTAGCAAATTTACATCCTCCCTCTTATAATATTATGGGGTCTACATGAGATTCACTATTTATGGACTTCATGATGTTGTAAGAAGGAGAAGCAAATTATAAATTTATTCTAAAAACAGCCAATAATTTATCTTAACTAAAACAAATTTTACGTTATTTTATTTAGCCAAAAAAAAGGATTTTACATTATTTTAAAAATAATTAAATAAATAGTAAGTTTAATGTTAGCTGATTTATAATTATTCCACATTTTTTATTGTCTCCCAGATTCTCTCTTCCCCCTATTCGGCTCCTCTGTATCCATGCCCAATCCTTTGATTAGATAATTAGTTCATCTCAAACAAAAATTATTAAAACAAACATTAAATTAATATTCTATTACTTATATATCCTTAATTGACTATCTTTTTCTTCATTCTTATCCATCATGTGACTGACAATTGAAGCCCTAAATCTAGAAAATCAAATGTTAAATTGATGGAATGGTGTTCCATAGAAGGACGAAAAAAAATGTCAAGGGGGCTTCATTGATCTTCGTGTGCTCCACTGAATAGCAACAGTCTCCATCCTCAATATTAGTCGACAATTTCTGCAGGTTCTCTCCCTCCCTCGATACATGTAGACATAAAATCACTTAATTGAGTTTGTTTTCTTTTTTTAGTGGAAATAAAAACAATCTTAATCAACTTACAATTGTGTTCCAAATTGGATTAGGATTTTAATTTTTGGGTTCTTTTTTGTTTGATAATTGTTGTTCGTGAGTTTCATTTGTTTCAATCAAGTTATGCAAGTTGATTATTTGATATGATGAGTTCCAACACCACCCCATCAGATAACTTACGTGAATATGTATTGGCAGATTCATCTATCTGGGTATCTTTAATTTAGAGTATATTGTAGATTGGGTGATTTGTGAGTGCTTAGTATTCACTGTATGGTAAATAATTAAACAGAAACAAGTGATACATAATAAAACAGGGACACACCCTGAAGCCAAACTATATGTGCTCAATTAGAAATTTTCTTAAATTCACCATTAATTAGTTGCAATCCAATTGTTGTACATTAGCTTTCTCCACCTCCAAGTGAATGAAATTTTTAACATTTTGAGTAGTCCCCTCCCTCACATGTTCTGTTCTGTACTATTTTTTTTTTTTCTTTTTCTTTGTTCTCGTTTATTAATTATTTTTACTTCTCTTTTCAGTTTTTTAGCTGTTGTTTGTGTCACATGCAAAACTTAGTTTAATTGATACTAAGCCTTGATTTCCAGTATTATGCCATAATACCATATGGTAGTTTTGGTACATTGTTGTTGTTGGCTTCAATAAGGAAAATGTTTTTTCACCTAAAAAAACTTAGTTTTGGTATTGTTGGTTTGATTTGGTACTAATTCATGTTCCTTAGCATGAACATATTATTGATCTTGCTACTAATTTAAAAACAAAAAAGGTGTATTTGAGATGCAAACTTTTGGGATAAATGTACGGTGACTAAGTGATGAATGCTCGGATTTCGGAGCACGCGGAGTACTCACTTATGAATCAATAATACAGGATAAGAAGTAAGGAATCACTTATGAAGCTGTAATTCGTAAGTAATTGGTCTTGAATCACTTAATCTATTTATTTTTATTTTTTTGTGTTTTACATATGATAATTAGTTTGATTGTCAATGAAATTGATGAGAAGAGAAGGAATCTTAATTTTTTTAATTTTGCTTGAACTTCTTTTAGGATTAGTTTGTTGATTTAGTACTTGGGAATGTACTATATTTTGAAGGAAAATTTTGCATATTTACTTCAGGAATAAATATATCATTAATAGTTCTGTGTGATTTGGAGCTTTTAGTCGATTGAGTGATAAAAAATGCATTCATTTCTTTCCGAATAAATAACCAAATATTGTTGAAAGTTTTATAAATTATAAGGAAAAAAGAAGAAGAAAGGTACCTTTAATGGTTTTAGGTAATTTGAAGATGATCGATCAAACTGTTATCAATAGGTCCTTCATTCGTTTTTACTACTTGAGGAAGCTAATTTGAGTCACTTGTCGTGTCCCCTATGTATTCAACAGCAGGAGATCATATTCCTATTAAGCAGCTTGATCCTAATATAGTGGCAATGTATGTGGAAGATATGAAAGTGAGGCTTGATGAAATCTTTATGCAATTTAAGAAATTATGCAAAACCAAAAAGGTGACTATGTAGCTGAGGTCTACATTACTTAAATTAGTACTGAAGTATAGTCTAATGTTTAAAAACTTTGTAGATAGAAACTATGTTGTTGGAAGGGGATAATCCTGTAAAATCACTTGTGAGATACATATTTGAGTCGAGGATAACAAGTTTAGTGCTAGGCTCTTGTTCTTCCAACTGCATAACACGGTACAATGTCATGATTTTCTGTATGAAGTATGAATATTATCTTCTTTTGTTAATTCAATGTTAAAACTGTTGAGAGGTTTCCATGTCAAAATATCTGCTTCACTTAATGAATATATATATTTATATATACAATGTCATGATTTTCTGTATAAAGTAAGAAGATTATCTTCTTTGGTTAAATTCCATGTTAGAACTGTTGAGAGATTTTGATGCCATAATATCTGCTTCAATTAATGAATATATATATATATATATATATATATATATATATATATATATATATATATATAACAAGTTGGTGCATATTGTGGCGTTTGTGAGCTTTTAGTGCTAATGGTATTTTTGTGGACTTGTTCTTACATGCATACATACCAATGCCTCTGGTAATATTTCAATCGCCTTGTTTTAGAAAGCTAAAGGCCCCTGGGGTACCTTCAACTGTTCTGAAACTTGCTCCTGGCACTTGTAATGTCTACATGGTGTCTAGATATCGACTCATGTCGAATTCAGTGAACTCATTGTCGACCAGTAGTACTTTTTAAACTCTTGCTTTTATTATTCAGCATTAATCTAGTCTAGAGTTAGTCTCTAGTTCTTATGAGGCTATTTGTCATTGTACTGCCTTTTTTGTTGCAGATAAAATCTCCAATCACTAGTTGTTTATTCAAAGGGAATGTGGTGCTCATACTAAGAATGAACTTCCACTTGGTATCTGTTCTTCCTCCGTGGAGTGCAGAATTGAGAGCAATTTTGGAAAATCATCAGTGACAGATCTAAATTCTGAGGCATATGAAAGCAAAGAGAGCAATCATCAAAACTTGGGAAATATATAATTTTTTTGGGGTACATACCTATTCCTATTTCTAAAAATTTATTCAGTACCCAAGCAAAGCTGTTCTTAAGCCATGTATTAGTTACTTTTTACTAGTATACTGCAACAAGGTGTACTAAAATGACAAGTTAATTCTAACATTCAGGGATGCAACATCTTATGCAGTCAGATGTACAGGTTGAAGTTGAACAACTGCGTCTAGAATTACGAAATTTTGTCAATCCGTACAATCGAGCTTGTGAAGACCTTGTCTATACCCAAAACAAGGTTTAAGCTTGATCACTTAATCGCGTCCTAGACGTTAACTATGTTGTTCATCTTTGGTTTTTGTTGATATTCTCTAGCTTGTTTCAATCCATTTCAAACTCCATTACATCTTTCAGATATTGATCTAGAGTAATTACATGTACAATTTTCTTTTTTAAGTACTAACGTTTTAGGTTAAATTATGGATATTCCATTCTGAAGGTTCACATGCTTTGTACTGAATATCCATAATTAAACCTTAAATGTTAGTACTTAAAAAAAAAATTGCACATGTAATTACTCTAGATCAATATCTGAAAGATGTAATGAAGGTTCACATGCCTTGTAGAATCAAAAAGAGTGAATGCAGCAAAAAAAAGTGAGGAAAACTTCAGAAAAATTGCTTCTACTCCGTCAATTGGGTATAAAGTTTATATACGATGCTTCTACTGATGATAGATATAGATATTAATGAATGTATAACTAAAATGGCAGAGACGAAGTTTACTTCCTTCAAACATTTACCAACTATAAATCAATTGAGGTATTTACTTATAGCTATATTTTTCTTTATATATCCTTCATTAATATCTCTCCCCCTCTTAATTTAAGTTTATCACTTTCATCTTTTCTTGTTCCTCATTTCATCTCATTGAATTTTAGTGTTTCTCTTGTAGCATGAAGTTTACAGGTCCAACCTTGATTTTCTTAAAGAAAATGACGATGAAGCTAATGATTTAACATGACACTTTATTCCTTCAAGTTTGTTATTATTTTTTTTAGTTTTCTTATGTTAGTTAATAAATATTGTAAGTACTATGGTCTTTGGGAGACCAAGATACAATAATAAATTTTGTAGTTATCGTGACTCGAGCATTATATCTATTTATATATTGAGTATTGGTTTTATTGGCTCTTTATGCATTAGTTTATTAATTAGTTTGAAACAAGTATGCCATTTATATTTACTTGAAATCTTAAATGTAATATTTCTTATGTAGATTAATAATAATAATAAATATGAAATCATTGATTTGAAAATAAATTTTAATTTGCAATCAATTTTGATTATTTAGGAATTAGTTTTTTATTTACAAATTTATAATTTGTGAAGGAATTTTTCTCTCACTAAATTGAAGAAAAATTCTCAATTTAGTGAAGGAAAATATTCTCTCGTTAAATAAATTTTTTTGTCACAATATATTATTTGTGAGGGAATAAAATTATTCACTAATTTTAAATAGTCCTTTTTAAAATATTGTTTGTGAAGGAACCACTCTTTCACTAAATAACAATATTTTATTACCAAATATAATTTGTGAATAAAAAGTTATTCACAAAAAATATATAGTCACTACTTAGTGAAGGATATCATATTGCGAGGTGGTCTAATGCGAGCAACTGCGTAAAGAAAATATTTTTTCGTAATAAATCTATTGTGAGTGATAAATTATGTCTTGTGAAGAATTTATCCTTCACTAGATGCCTTTTTTTGGTGTAGTGGATTATGACTTGTGAGTAGTATAAATTATCTGAAGATTATTATAAATTACAAATTTTATTATTTTCAAACTTATGAAAATTTTCTTAAATTCTCAATTATCTTGAATTTATTTTTTGAAAAAAAAAGGAGAGAAAAACAAAGATGTATAAAAGTTAAATAAATAATAATTTTAAAATGCAAAATGATGAGTTTTTTTTGAGGGAGGGGGGGAGGGGGGGAGGGGTGGGGGGGGTCAAACATGCTTATTGGAGTTATCTTAATTTAGGGTAATATTTTAATAGTCGTCGCAAAAAATTGTACAAAATATGCAAAGAAAGAAATATTGTTGACAATGAATGTGGTCCATATTAGGCTATGAAATATAGCAACAAGAAACCTTTTGTTGCCCACGATGAGGAGAAATCAAGTGGCGGAAGATGAATTTTTACAGCCAATGCATCGTCAACAAAAGAAAAAAAATATACGGGGATTTTTTTTCCCCCGCTAAAGAATTGGCAATGAAATTTTTCAACAACCTATGAATTTTGTTACGAAAAATGAAAATCTTTCACAATCTGAAACGAATGACAAATTTCGTTACTAAACATGCATTTTTGGCAACGACTTTATAAGTAGTTACCCAAAAAATCGTTGCTGAATGTCCATTTTTTAGTGTAAATAATTAAGTTCTTAAACGGTTTAGGAATTATAATTATTATAAGAATTAATTTAGTTCCTAATTAGATTATGAGTAAAATTAAAACCCTACTCCTAAAGAGTTTAGGAGGGTTGAGCAAGTCTATAAATAAGAGCGGTCTTATTGTAGATTGGGGTTACTCACTTTGTTACAAGTATTAGAGAATACTTCATAATTCTCTACATCTAAGGAGTTAGAGAGAGAGAGAGAGAGAGAGAAAGCACTAGGGCTAGCCACCCGAGATTTGGAAAAATCTAAATTTATTTCTTTAATCTATATTATCTTTTGGTGGATTACCTTTAGAGGCTACACGCTTGGGTAGCTAATGTTGATCCGAGGATTCTTAAAGAAACACGAAGGATTAAAAGGAGGTAAACTCGCACCTACTCAAGAGTTGAATGTCTACAAATGTATAATCTTTTATCATTCCTCAATTAATAAGCATCACATAAGCAATTAAGATCCTGGAATTTGGTTTGTAATTTTTTTTAAAATATGATTTATGCATGCTTCTGTTGCGTTACATCAATTTGATTGTATGTACGTAAAATTTTTGCAAACCAATAGAACTTCCATTGTAGACAGTGTCGGCAGCGAGTGGTAGTGGCAGTCTGATCGTTGGAATATAAGAGAGAATAGATGAGATGAGAATGAACTGAGGAGGCGGAACTGATTTAGGGTTTTTTATTCCAATAGTTTCGACATAATTCCGTTGGAATTAAGTTCGTCAAAAATAACATAATTCTTACGGACTATTCATCAAAAATGTTTTATTCTGTCGACATTAATATTTGCGCGAGCAGGATTTTTTCCCAGTGTTTTGTTTTCACTAGGTCCGATTGAATTCCGCCGAAAATGATATAATACCGATGAAATAATTCTAGACAAAAAAAAATCTGTCAAATTTAGCTTATTTTCAATGAAATTTGTTCCGCCGAAAATAAATATTTTTGTTGTAGTGTGGTTCTCTACTATCTGATTCAGGCATTGTATTTCAGTTCTCTTGTGTTCATACCTCTCAGCAAAATGGATTTGCTGAGAGGAAACACATACATCAACTTAATGTTACTAGAGCATTATATTTTTAGGCTAAATTACCTATTCATTTATGGGGTAATAGTATCTTAACTACTATATATCTTATAAACAGAACTCCTTTTGTTCTTGCCTATAAAACACCATAAAAATTATTAATGGGGTTCATGCCATCTTATTCTCACTTAAAAACATATGGATGCCTTTGTTGTATAGCTAACATTGTTCCACATAAAGACAAATTTGCTCAAAGAGTTTTTAAATGCATATTTTTAGGATATCCATTTGGCAAGAAAGCATTTAGAGTCTATGATCTAACTACTCATAAAATCTTTGATTCCAGAGATGTTTAGTTTTATGAAGAGATCTTTCAATTCTCTTCCTCTACTCAATCCTCAAATTTTTCTACCTTCACTCTATTTCTTTCTTATGAAGATATTATTTTCACTACTGATCCATCTTTTGATTCTCATTTTTTTTTCTATTCCTCTCCGCAATAGAATAATTTACTGTTGTCTCAATTTGACTTAGTTCAATCTGATCCTCATCAGAATAATGACTCTGATTCTTCCACTTATGTTCTACTTCCTAGAGTTAGGAAAGTGCATTCAAAATTTAAAGACTATGCAGGTTAACCATCTATTATTATAGAGAATTCTGCAAAAGTTATTTCCACAACACAAGTATCCTCTATAGCTTATCCTTTAATAGATTATTTTTCTTATCCTAGATTTATTCTATTTTATCAACATTTTATTCCTCATATTTTTGAACCTACATATTATAAGCAAGTTATTCAAGATCCTAATTGGTGTCAGTCAATGCAAACTGAGATTCAGGCATTGGAATCTAATCATACATGGATTCTTACATCTCTACCACCTAACAAACAAGTTGTTGGCTACAAATGGATTTATAAGTTGAAGTATAAGTCTGATGGTACCTTGGAAAGATATAAACTTGTAGAAAAGGGCTTTACTCAAACTCATGAACTTGATTATTTTGAGACATTTGCATCAGTGGCAAAAATGTCTACTGTTTGAGTTGTTTTGACTCTCACTACAATCAAAGGGTGACATTTAACTCGACTTGATATCACTAATGCATTTCTTCATTAAGATTTGCTAGAAGATGTTTACACACAACTTCCCCTAGGTTCAAGGTTACTTCTATTTCTTCTCACAATGGTCCTCTAGTTTGCAAATAGGTGAAATCTTTGTATGGCTTAAAGCAAGCTCCAAGACAATGGTTCAACAAATTCTCTACAGCGTTGGTAGCATTTGGATTTGTTCAATCAAAATTCGAACACTCTCTCTTTACTTCGACTTATAAAGACTCTTTTACTGCCTTATTGATTTATATGGATGACATCATTCTTATTAGAACACATACTTCTATTCTGTCTTTTGTTAAGGAGTTTTAAAACTCCAAACCCAAGTTGAAAGAATTAGGTCCTTTAAAATACTTTTTGGGCCTAAAAATTACTTGAAATTCTACTGGTGTGTATATCAATCAAAGGAAGTATACTCTCGATATACTTCATGACACAGGATTATGAGGTTCTAAGCCTTCTGTTGTGCCTATCAAGCAAAATCATTCTCTTGCAACTAATCAAGGACTACTTGTGAAAGACCCAGATAGCTATAAAAGACTTGTTAGGAGGCTTATCTATCTCACAATTACCACGCCTGACATTTCTTATGTTGTGCATCTTTTGAGTCAGTATATGTCCTCTCCTTGCATCCCACATTTAGCTACTGCCTACAAGCTTGTAAAATATCTTAAAGGAACGGCAAGGCAGTGACTTTTCTTTCTTATAACCAATTCCCTCAGTCTTATAGCCTTTTGTGATGCTAACGCAGCTAAATGGAAATATACAAGGAGATACATAATCAGACTATTGTTTTACTGGGAAATTCATTGATTTCCTGGAAATGTAAATGTCAGCATACTACCTCTTGATCTTTAGCTGAAGCTGAATATCATTCCATGGCAAATACCTGTTGTGAATTGACTTGGTTGAAGTCTTTTCTTCTTGATTTTAATATTCAACATTCTTAACTTATCTTTTTGTACTATAACAATGAAGCAGCTTTACATATAGACTCTAATCGAGTGTTTCATGAAAGGACTAAACAGATTAAGATTGACTATTATTTAGTTCGAGATATGTTGGTAAAAAATGTTATAGCTACCTATCATTTGCCTACTTCTAGTCAACCAATTAATTTGTTTACCAAGGCTTTATCTTCTTCACAGTTTTAGTAGAATTTAGTCAAGTTGGGATTGTGTAATTTGTTTCACCTTACCAACTTGAGGGGGTATTACAGAGAATAAAGTCTCTGATTCTTAAATCAGCAGAGAACAAGAATTAGAGTATCGTAGAGAAGCTCTATTAAGAATCGTAGAATGATATTAGAGATTGATTGTAGATTGGTAACTGTTACTAAGAATCGTAGAGTGATATCAGAAATATATTGTAGAATGGTATAAGTTTCTAAGAATCATATAGTAACAAGATAGATTGTAGAGTGGTATTTTTGTAATCAGCAATAGCTTCTTATGTAAGCTACTAACATCTATAATTAGGAATCTCTTTGTAATTGTTAAAGTAAGTTGAAATAATACAACTGAACTTTCTTTTTTCATTATTTGTAATAACAGTAACTCTTGGGTTATTGTTGTCGAAAAGATGAACATCCTCTAATTTGGTTCATGATTATATGATTAATGGAAGTTTGGACAAATTGCTATATAACCAACCAAAGCTCACCCTTAATTCGAGCCAGAGATTTCGGGCCATCAAAGGTGTAACATCAGGGCTTAATTATCTACATCAAGAGTGGGAGCAAGTGGTGATTCATAGAGATGTCAAGGCTAGTAATGTTTTGTGAGATTGTGAATTAAATGGAAGATTAAGCGATTTTGGGATTGCAAGATTGTATGATCATGAAATAGACCCTTAAACTACTCGTGTTGTTGGAAATATTGGGTATTTAACCCCCGAACATATTAGAATTATGGGAAGGCCATAACTTGCATAGATGTGTATTCTTTTAAGGCTTTTTTCTTCTTAAGGTTGCTCGTGGAAAAAGGCTAATAGAGGTACAAGCAGTGCCTGAGGATTTAATTTTGGTTGATTGGGTGGTATGTTGTTGGAATAGAGATGAAATTATTGGGGCACTTGATCCTAATTTGGGTACTGATTATGTCGTTGAGGAAGCATATTTGGAGTTAAAGCTTGGCTTGATGTGCTCTAATTCAGTGTCAGTGGCTAGGCCGAACATGAAGCAAGTTGTGCAGTACTTGGAAGGTTATGAGCGTTTTCCAGAAATATATATCATCACTTGGAATTTATGTCCCTGACCTAACATATGCACATCACTAAGGATTTGATGATTTTGGCATGCCTTATCCATCTTATGAGGAAAACACATTTTCTCATAGTTCCTCTATGATAGAATCCGTACTATCTAGTGGCAGATGATTTTGTTGAGCTTGGGCATTAATTTGCATGCAAATATCCATATAGTTCACATGTTATAAATTATTGTACACAACTTAATTTATCATGTGCATTAATAATCTTGCTCATCTTTCTTATCCATATATAATTGTTACCAATTTAATTATGCAATGAAATGGTGTTTCTGATAGTTTCTTTTGTAAAGACTTGAAATTGTATGGATAATTTGAAGACCTATGAACGAAAACAAGCTAGTTATTCTCTATATATCTCTCATAGGTCAACAAATTTAAACATACATTAATAATTAGCAAATCCAAATTCCCATTCTAATTACATCCATATGCATTTGAAGGGGAAGAATTTTTACCAGTGATGATTATGAATATGCATCTACAATTTCATACTCAATTTAATTTAGGGGCCAAAAGCTCAACACATATGTTACATATAAGTACAAAACTAAATTTTAAGATGTTACTTGTAATGAATAGTGAATAAAGTCCTATGTCAAAATATAAATAGAAAATTTGAGGATAAATATACTCAAATAGATCAACTGTTGACTTTTATAAGTCCAGATGATGGTACATCGATTGGTTTGTAATATTTATAACAAGTGAATTTCTCTTTGGATTTTAAATATATGTCTAATTTACCCCAATTTAGTGGATGGAACCAATGTTAACTGTATAATTAAAACTATATTACACCTTCTGCGTAAGAGTATTTTGAAGATACATAATTGACTTGTTGAGAAGCTTGTACCACATATGTACATAAGGAGATAAAGTTATTATTACGCCCCTAAATTAACGTATTCGCTACACATATCTGGTGCATCACGATACATAATTTTCATATCATCTATCAATATTTTTATTGATTTAACTAGTCTATTATAGGCATTATATCACATACCTTGTCTCTAGTTTGTAACTTAGATCTTATACTTTACTTCATTACTAATACCAACTTGTGGCCTCTATAGAATTTCTCTTCCTTTTACTTTCCAACTCTCGACCCTTCTGGTCTATCTTTCATTTATTCCTGTAAAAATTTATGATTACAAGGGTGAGCATCAAGTATGCTTAGCAAGAATGAACTGAAATAAACAGTTTAAGGAATAACTTTGGATTAATAATTCAATTACTCTGAATTGAAAAAAAAAATCAGTTTTACGTTACTTGGATGGTCATAAAGGACCGAGAATTTCTTATAATTGTACTGCATGTGATCAGCCTAGCAGCACTAGTATGACTTGTAACATGTTACCTCGTTATAGTACACAATGACTTGTCAAAATAAACTCATCAATAAATATATCTACTTTGAACCAATGAACAACTTGTCAATATGGGAATATCAAGAACGTGCAAATTTAGAAATAATGTTTTGTTCATAAAACTTATAATACCTTATGAGTTTAGGAACTTGCATAATAATATGAGTTCAAGAACTCATCAAAGTAATACAAGAACAAATCAGGAACTTACCATACGACTATGGGTTCAAGAACTTACCATACTAATGAGTCACAAACCTACCATAACAGTATGAGTTCAAGAACTCACATGTATCTCCAAAACTTGCAACTTAGCTCAATCATAAGAATTTGCATAATTGCAGAATTACAATAAATTAAGGAAGTTGTTCAATTAAGGAGCTTACAATAAATTTAATGTGATACCCCGAGAATAACCGTAGAGTAAATAAATTAGAATACAGATTAAAGATGGCAACAAAGCAAATAATAGAGATGTTAAAGGGTAAGAAAGCGAGATAATTTCGATAGATGAAGTCTTATGACTAGGAAGATGAATGCTATAATATAGGTTGTTGAGATTTATGACTATTTATATGTATGTCAATGTTAGAAATTTTCACGAATGAAAGGAAGAAAGTGAGATAATTATAAGAATGATGAAAAGCTAAAGAAATAAGAGTGTAGAAATGATATGATCGTGTGAAGATAGGACGTATTATATTCCAATTAATGCAAATAAAAGAGTAATGAAAGTAGTAACAAATAACTGTGTAGAAAGATTGAATAACGAGTTAAAAGTTATAGGGTCAATTGATAAGTAAATTTTATATCTATTTATTATGTATGTTTAGGCTTAATTATTTGTGAGTTTTTAAGTATTTTTAGTGTTTTAGATAATTTATTTAATTTTATGTATTATTATTATTTTTAGTATTTTCATACTATTTTTATTTATTTTTAATTAATTTATTTTTTATTTTGTAGGAAAACTAATCTGATGGTAGAATAGTAATATTGGCTGAACCAGTGGCAATTCCGCAATATCCAGAATAGGTTGGCGTGCCATGCGCGTGCAATTCAGCAATAAGGGAGAACCGCACCAGGCGCGCAACAGGTTTAGCAGCACTTAGAGGCGACGACATCGTTTGGTCAGCAGAAGGAAAGAGGAAGGGTCGCGCCATGCGCGACTATGCAGCAGATGGAAAAGAAACACGTGCCATACGCAGCTTAGGCGGTTGTGATGCATGGATGACATCACCGATCGCGTTTGATTTGGTCAGCTGAGTGAAGGACGTGTTTGGCTTGCGTATTAATTGCTTCAGATCAAATTATTCGAGATTATTTGCTTTAATTCGATTCTAAATTAGATTTTAATTCCACATTAGCTTAGGATTATTATTATACTCAATAAATACATTATGAGAGCACATTAACAGGGGTTAGCAGATTATTATAATAGTATTAGACATAATTAAGGATCTCTCGCAGGTCTCTTCTCTCTCTCAATTCTCTTGTATATTATTTTTATTATGTTTGGCTAGTTTTATTATTTAGTTCTAAGGGGATGTTGAACCTTATTCACAATTAATGGTTTAATTGAGTTATCAATATTTATTCATTCCTATATGAGATTTGTTCTTGATGGTGTATTTTAATTGATTGAATAATATTTGATTTGATTGATTTAATGTGGCCAATTAAATTGATTGAGTTTTTATTATCTGCTAGATTAAGATATAGTATTAAACAAACGCTATTGTATCTGATCATAGGTAGCGATTAGTAATATTTGATCATGATCAAGCTTTTGAATATTATTATGGTTATAAGAAGGCAAGTTAAATAATCTGCGATTGTGTGATTGTTGCTTGAAATAATCTAATTATCTAATTCTTAATGCTATTATTATATTAAATCTAAACTGATAGTTCTAGGTTGTATGATAGTTAGGGTCTAGTGGGGGCGATTATCATATTAGATTTAAAACCTAAGGGGAATTTTGGATAATTAAACGATTGTGGTTACCTAGGGTTATTAATTTCATTGAAGGGATGAATATTGGCTAATTTGATTATATTATTATTGTGAAAAAGTGATACTGAACTGAAAAACTGAAGTGTTTAGTTTATTAGTTAATTTTATTAGTTTACTTTTGTTTATTTAGTTAATTATAATTAATTGAAAACCCCCCATTCTAGTTTACATTGCATAAAAATAAATTAATCATTCTCTGTGAGGATCGACTCTTACTTACACTACTGTTAATATTTTTTCAAAGTAAAAATTTATTTGGGTTGAAATGAAGCGTAAAATGCACTCACTCATAAACACATGAAAAAGTGAGATAGAACATAAAATGCACTTACCGCGGAAGAGGAAAAAAAAAAGAAAGGAAGAAAATAATGGGATCGAGCATAAAATGCACCTATTTAAAAGAGAAAAAAAAATTAAAAAAAGTACTTAAAAAAACTTAATATTAATAATCCTAGTGTGTTTATCAAGATTAAAAATATTTTGATCTTCTAGTTATATTTGTCTATATTAGTGGAGATAGTGATGTGAAAAATAAGTATATAGAGTTTTGTTGTATATCTTTTATGAGATAATTAATAACCTAAACTTATTTGAGTTTTGACTAGTTTGATATATTTGGATTCACACACACACAAAGGGTCTTGAATAAAGTAAGACTAATAAATATGTTGAAATTTTAGATTTTGCATGATTTTAAAATTTTCTTTGAGTTATTGTTTTTAAAATCTTTGAGTCTAATGTTGACATTCATATTGATTTATTTTTCAAGTAAGTTGTTTGGTTATTAGTTTTATTTTTTATAGTTTTAGTTTCTAATTTACATTAATTAAAGTTATTAATTTGAGAATCAAAATGTATATAATCAAATAAAATAAGACTTGACCGTTAAGGGGGCTTACTCAAATCAAAATACATATAATCAAATAAAATAATTAAAGTCTTATATTTGATTGGGACATTGTGAGGTAGAATGATTGAATTATATGGTAACTATTCCTTAAATAGGTTCTTTTGTGATTAAATGTTAAAATCTATATTATCTGGAAAGTCGTTGATCGTTAAGGGGGCTTACTCTTATTATGGAATAAATATTATTTATTAGAATAAATTAAATATTTTAATTTATTTATATATAAATAAGATTAGAATAGTTCTAATTAATTTATTCTATAACCGGTTTAATATGGAGAACCTAAAGGGTTACACTGCAGAAGGAAAATAATTATTTAAGAAGTAAATAACATAATTATAATAATGGATTAAGTATATTTAATTTATACTATGAGGATAGAATAAATTAAATAACTTAATATTTATTATTTAGTACTTTTGGAAATACTAATTATAAATTAATAAGAGGAGTCTTATTATTATTATTACTATGATCATTATTATTTAGTTCTTAAATAGTTTAGGAATCAACTAATAAGAGTACTCTTATAAATGATAATTAAGTTCCTAAATGGTTTAGGAATTATAATTATTATATTAAATTAATTAAGTTCCTAATTAGATTAGGAGTTTAATTAAAAATCATATTCCTAAATGTGTTAGGATAGTTAACTAAATCTATAAATAAGATAAGTCTTATTATGGATTAGGGTTACATACACTTTCATAAGTTTTGGGAGAGTACTCACAGGTTCTATAGATCTAAGAAATTAGAAGAGAGAGAAAATTAGGGTTTATCATCACTCACTTCCTGAATTCTTATTCTTCCTTGGTGGATCACCTCTAGAGGCTAAGCACTTGGGTGACTAACGTTCATCTAAGGAATATAATCGGTGGAATTCAAGGAGAACACGAAGGAATTGGAGTTGAACACGTACATGTGGAAAGCTATAATCTACAACGGTATAATTTTCTATCTCCTTCTTGTTAATTTATAGTTATGCATAAATGTCGATCCTGGATTATTGTTTGTATTAAAAAATTTAAATTCTAATTTTACGATGCTTCCGCTGGTTATATGTAATTTGATTGCATATTCATTGATATTACAAACCAATAGTGGTATTAGAGCTAGACTTTATGCGAATTATTAATTGTTTTAATTCTGTATATATGTGGATATGTGTTTAGAACAATTTATTGAGCATAATATGTTGTATAAAATCATAGCTTTTTTGAAAACAAGCATCTAAAGTCGTTTTATTTTTCACAAATCGCGAATTGAAAAAACTGGCAGCGCGTTCAGAGGCAGCTGCGGTCGAGACGAGTGCAGCTACGGTCCGTGCGCAACTGCAGTGGGTCTGAGCGCAGCTGCGATCGGAGTGCAGCTGCGGTGGGTCTGAGCGCAGCTACGCTCGACCTCGTTGTTTTATACGTTTTTTCTGTTTTGTGCAGTTTTGCAAAAATTAAAATAAATGGTTATTTTACATGATTTTATAATTAAAATAAATAGTTATTTTAAACTTGAAATTGAATTTCATACAACTTTAAATTGACCATTAAATAATATCAATGCATATATGGAATGGTTTAATTTCATGAGATAAATATTATTTATTGATACGTATGGTGATATGTATGATAATAAAAGGAATTGATTATGGACTATTGACAATAATGATTGAATACTATATTCTACTTGAATTGATTATGGACTTTTATTCTAGTTTGGTTCACTACAGCCACCAAGTGAACCAAATGGTCAAACATAGGGTGAAATAATAGAATTAAATAAAACTATTACAGTTAAACACGGGCTCCTTTACAAATAGGTCTTCAAACGTTACTTGTTCCTTGACTTTCAATTCTTCAATTAATTCTAACTAACCTATTACATCACATCATTAGTCAAGAAAAAGTACATATGAGGGAGATAAAATTTACATTAAAAAAAATTAGATAAGGCGAGGTACGCAGACCCTATATATATATATATATATATATATATATATATATATATATATATATATATATATATATATATATATATTGATTCATTAAATTAAATTATTAATTTAATTTTCATTTCATCCGGTGTAATATTAATTATTAGGCCACAACTCGCGTCACATTTAATTATTGTAACTTAATTTCATTTTCTCATTTAATTAAAATAAAACTCCTTATTTAATTAATTAAAATATATTAATCCACTAATTATTATTTAATGAATTAATTAACCCACTTATGAATTTCAATTTATTATCATTGTATTACCACCCAAGGCTCCCCTAGCTATACTTGTGATGACCCCAAATCCGGGTTCTTTAACCTCGGGTTTGGTTCTCACTGTACAATACTTAACCATAATGAAATACATAAATTGTATTCAACTTCGCGGAATAATACAAAAGGTTCCTTAATCAAAAGGCTACAACTTCCCAAGGTCTATTACCTTAATCTTAAACATTACATATCTTAAGGAAATACAAAAGATTTACAACAGTAATTACATAACAGTAATATAAACTAGCATGCAATTACTAAAACTAAGCATTCGCTTTCCCCTTGCCTTTGTCCGATTTAGAGCTTTCGGGAATGGCTGAAATATAGTCATGATATAGCAAGAATGAGCAACTAAATGGCTCAGCAAGTTTATAAACAACAATCATACGATATATCATGATGAAGGGAAATAACTTCAAGGTTTCAACAATAGCAATTGTGAAAGATAACAAGAATCAACGTTCAATAAAAGAAGGAATTGACTCTTTACTGCTGAGTGGTCTTTAATGACCATGAACTGCTACTAAGGTAGAACAGACATACAATGTCTGACTCCTTGTTAAAATAACGGGACACTTGAGGGGAATCAGTCCTCTCATGTCCTATGTATATGCATCACATTTAGTTTTCTTGCGCGTTGTCGGGTCTCCGACAAATAAAATCCCCTTTAACTAGGGTTGTTCTATCTCAGTCTTACTGTAAGAATCCGCACCAGCCAATGGTTTGGATAAGCTTTTATAATATTCAACTAAATGAATTTAACATGCATTTGTCTAGCCGAAACAATTAGCTTAGACGTTCTTAAACAGTTTGCAAAAGCACTATGTGCGAATACAATAATCAATAACGATGTGAAGTAATTTTCCATAATTAATTCACTCAAAGGTCTGTCAAATATCTACGAGTGTAGATACTTGCTCAACAATAATTGAATTGCTCAAAGTAATTAAAGTTGAATAATAATTGCAACAATAAGTACAAGTTAAGGGTAGAAGACTTGCCTCGTGCGTCGTTTACTGCTAACCAACTTAATTTAACAATCCTTGAACGGACCTAACAATTAAATCAGTTTGATCTTAAATTAGTATCATATACTTGTAAGTATAATGACCTTTATAAACCTTACGAACCACATAATTGATTAATTATGGGTAACTAAACACTTAGGAAATATTATCACTACTTGATAATATTTCAAACACAAGGAGCTTATTTTAATTATATAATATAGTTCAAATAAATATCTAATATTATTAATCATTTAATAATATTTTATTAAGTATCTAATATTATTAATCATTTAATAATATTTTATTAATTATCTAATATTATTAATCATTTAATAATATTTTATTAAGTAACTAATATTATTAATCATTTAATAATATTTTATTAAGTATCTAATATTATTAATCATTTAATAATATTTTATTAATTATCTAATATTATTAATCATTTAATAATATTTTATTAAGTAACTAATATTATTAATCATTTAATAATATTTTATTCATTACCTAATATTATTAATCATTTAATAATATTTTATTAAGTATCTAATATTATTAATCATTTAATAATATTTTATTCATTATTTAATATTATTAATCATTTAATAATATTTTATTCCCTTATTAATATTATTAATTATTTTAATAATATTTTAATCATCATCTAATATTATTACTCATTTGATAATATTTTACACAATTACAATGTTATTCATCATTTAATATCTTTTTAATCATATACTTAATATTATTCATCATTTAATAATTTTTTAATATTGTTCAAACAATACCACTAGTTAACATTTTAATTGTGTTAACTTAAGTCTTTATTTTATACATTTAGATACCATTAAGTCACTAATAAACTTTACATATATGGTTTAGTATTGAAATACACTCATTTTACATGTATTTCAACTTAAATTTTCATTAAAAACTCAACCCGGACCGACCCGACCCGACCCGACCCGACCCGGACGGCTAAAACAGGTTTTTAACATAATGTTTGACCGCTGCGGCGGTGGTTTCCACCGCTGCGGCGGTGGTACAAATTTTCTGAAACCCGAATTTGAGGACTGTAATATCCCGGATATTTAAATGAATTAGAAATAAAATATTTAATATTTAATAAAGGTTGGAGTTTGATAACCTAGTAGTGATAGATAAATAGAGGTCCAAATTAAATTTAACGGACTAACTTAGATATGGTGATATCAAAATTTTTGATAAGTTAGCAAGTAAAGTGATAATTCAATAAACTTGACTAACAGCAAGTCTAATTAAATTAAGAGAATTAATTAGTGGAGTTATGTAATTATGCGACGTGGTTGCGTGTAAATTAAATATGTATTTATATGAATATATATATGCGTGCACATTTAGTAAACATAATTTAATGGTTAATTAAATTGTGATAAATAGATAGATTAATATTAAATTGATCCGAATTTGAATTAAAAGGTTTATTGTGGAATTAATTTATTCATTAATCAACAATTATGCAAATTGTTGATAAATTATTTGTGAGGAATAATTATGTAAATTATATAATTATAAATTATATAAAGTAGTGGAATTAATTAAGGGAGATTAGTAATGGTATATATGTACAACATTTAATTTCATATATATGTACATATATATAAAGGGTTTAAATTAATTGAGAAATTTTAAATAGTAATTGAATATATTAAATGAATATATTCTATAATTAAATAAATCATTGTAAATGATTTATGAGAGTGAGAAATTTAATTATACAATTATTTGTGTAATATTAATTAAATAATTAAATAAAATTATTTAAATAAGAAATTGAGTAAATATATTATTATTTCAATGTATTTTCGGGTAAATGGGATTATTTCCATAATTGATGAGAAATGAATTATTTAATGTAAATGTATTAAATAATTTAATTTATGGCCTAAATAATATATATTAAATTATATATTGTATTTATTTTAATTTCATAATTTATCGTGAAATTGTTTTGAGGTAAAGTAATGTGTATAAATAATATATATAGTTTATATATATTATTATTAGCGAACACACTCTAAAGTTTTAAATATCAAAATAATTGACAAGTTGTCATTAATTAAATATTCAATTAAATTGAATATAATGAGTGAATTAAATTTTATAAATTAATTAATATGATAATTAATTAATGTAAATAATGTAAAATATTATTAATAATATTATTAGTCCATTTAGTAATTTAATACTTATGGGTTAGAATATTTAATTATTTATTCAATCTAATTATTTATTTAATCATGGATTGAATAATTAATGTGTAAATTATTAAATTAACCCAACATGGGTCAATTAATAGCCCAAATGAAGAATAATAAAAGTTGACAATTTAGTAGCCCAAACAATTTAATTAGAGCCCAATTGGTATTTTAAATAAAGCCCAAAGCTTGAGCCCACTTGAAATTAAATTGTTTAAACTATTAAATATTCAAAAGTGACATGTGACAAACATTTTGGGACATTAGAAGTGATGTTGCCGGCAAGAGAAGGAAAAGGATGAGAAAAAGATAGTTAGTTGATTGTTATTTTATTATTTAATTATTTAATAATTAGGTTGCTTGTTTTAATTTTTGGTGAGTCTTTTCCCATAAAATCCTCACCAACTAAGGCATGGGTTAACTTTATTGTGTAAGTATCCAATAGCTAACTTGTGTTGGTAAAATTTCATAGATATAAGATATATATCTATACATTTTGGAAGACTTAAGTCATTAGAGAGAGAGAATTGTTAGTCATTTTTCTTCTTTTACTTTTCAAATTTGAGAGAAAATATTTGAGAGCAAGGATAAGGAAGGAGAAGGAATTCTTGGTTCATGCCATCCTCCTTCACAACCCATTTTGGAAGAAAAATGAGGATAGCCATTAGAATGAGGTAAGGATTATTTTAAATGTAGTTTATTTTTTTTTTAATTAAATAAACCAACATGTGAGTATAAACATGTTAATGTAGTTAATAATATGTGATAGTAATATTTATGTCATGCTTGAGTTTAATATACTTGGTTTGTGTTTTGGTATAATTTATATGCTAAAAACATGTGATTTGTGGTGTTAAATCAAGTCTCAAAGTAATGACAAGAAATTAATTTTTATAAAATTTAGATTTAATGTCATAATATTATAGAACATTAAATCATGAGAAAAACAAAGTTTGAATCACTCAAAATGGAGTTATACATAAAAAGTTATGATTTGTGGTAGTTTATGTGATGTAAAAATTTTTATAAAATTTTTTTTATATTAAATCATGAAAAAATTAAATTTTCATGTTATAAATTGTTGTTAAGTTATTGGTAATTTTTTTGGATTTTTATTGAGGAGTTAAAGTTTATTTGAAGGTATAAATTTTATTAAGTTGTGTATTAAAAAGCACTGTTCACCTTCTGCGAGTGGAAAAAAAAAAAAAGGGCTGGCCGCGCAATGCGCGCCAGCCAATTTTCTGAAAAAAACACGGAGCCAAACGACGCCGTTTGGCGTAAGAAAATTTTACTCCGCGCGCAATGCGCGGAGGCCAATTCCTGTTCTCACAAAACGGCACCGTTTTGGTCCGTTTATTTGGTACGCGCGCAATGCGCGGTGCACCGATTTTTAGCGAAATTACATTTTTGCCCCTCCGGTCTTTTTTCTGCGTAATTACGAAATTGCCCCTCCGTTCGTTTTTCGGCTTATTTACAGAATTGCCATTCTGGATAATTTTAATTAATTTAAATGTTTAAAAATTAATTTAAAATTATAACAAAAATAATAATAATACAAAAATGATATTTAGGTATTGAATATTATATTTTCCAAATATAATATGTATTTAGGATTAATATTTAATGTTGTAAATATTAATCTAGTTAGTTTAATATTATATTTTTCAAATATAATAAGTATTTAGGATTAATATTTAAATGTTGTAAATATTAATCTAGTTAGTTGAATATTATATTTTTTAAATATAATAAGTATTTAGGATTAATATTTAAATGTTGTAAATATTAATCTAGTTAATATTATATCTTCTGAATTTATGATTAAACTAATTATTATTTAATTAATATTAAATAATAAACAAGGATGATAAATTAATTAATTATTATTTAATTACTATTAAATAATAATTAAAGACAACTAAGATTGATTATTTAATTATTTATTATTTGATTAACTTTAAATAATAAATAAATTCAGTTAGTTATTATTTATTATTAAAATAATAACTAATGATATTTGAGTATTTACTATATAATTTTATTATTTATTATTTAATTAACTTTAAATAATAAATGAATCTAGTTAATTAGTTATTATTTATTATTAAATAATAACTAAAGATATTTGATTATTTTTAATATAATATAATTATTTATTATTTGATTAATTTTAAATAATAAATAAATCTAGTAAGTTATTATTTATTATTAAATAATAACTAAAGGTAGTTAATTACTTACTATTTAATTAATGATAAATAGTAATTAAATGAAATTAGACTTAATGAAATAAAGAATATGTCTTTTAACTCTTTTGTTTAAACAATTATAACAAATTGTTTAATAGTTTAATAAGTGTTTAACACTTGAGAAAATTATTTTCTAACTTATTAAATTATTAACCTAATATGATTGAGGGTCTATAAGGTTAATAATATTGTGTTGACTGATGTATATCATGTGTTAGTACTTATGTGGTAGATAAGTTCCTTAGTAAGCGTATAGTTGTGCAAATACGCCGTATTAATTATTAGACCAACTTTATTGATGTTAGGTCTTTCAAAGCCAGTTAGTTAAAGCTAGACATTAATTGTAGCTGAGCAAACAGGCAAGTTTTCCTAAACCCTACTCAATTTATATTCGAGCAGGATATATTATTTTATTGTTCAAGTTCCTAACTCAAATTCAAGTTATTACGTTTCAAGCATGCTATGGTTTAATTCTGTATAATTATTCCACATCTTTAAATTGTTGATTCGCACATAGTGCTTGTTGCATGTGTTCATCAGGTATGAAAGGCTGATCACCTTCATTACCATAAGGTTCAGTTAAATTTGTTCATGGTCATTATTGACACTCAACATTAATTAATTTAGTCATTCAATTATTGAAATTATGACTCGTACTCTTTCACAATTATTATATTGTTGAAAATTCAAAAGCTTATTCTTTCTTTCAATCATGATATATCGTTATCGTATTTAAACTTGCTGAGCAAAGTCGTTGCTCACTCTTGCTATATCATGATAACAAATTTCAGAATAATACGAATGTCCAAGGAGAGACGGAGACAGAAGCAACAGACAAGATTATAGTGTTATGCATTATAACTAAATTGTTATATGATGTAAGTAATTTTGTAAACCTTTTTATGAATCTAAAGGTATATATGTAAGTTAAGGTTAGAGACCTTGGGAAATGTTGTAGAATAAACAATTTATGTTTATATATTCCGCATTAGTTATAGAACGTGTATGCAGATGATGTATCGTGACGTACCAAGTCTAGGGTTAAAGGAACTCGGATTTGGGGTCGTCACAAGGACTGCCCGACCCTCCGACGCTCCGACAGCCATAACTTCTTCATTTTAAAACATTTTGAGGTGATTCTTGAGTCCATTCTCATCAGAATTTCCCCCTCTACAATTTCTCTTTAGAACACAAATCCAAATTCCAAACGTAACTAGACTAAAAACTGCTCACAAGGATAAGGTGAAAACTAACTTCACAAATCCTTGGTTTTATTGGTTCAAACTTGAATAAAATGTGATCTATATGTCCAAATGACACAAACTCAGTTTTGTTAACCTTGTAACTTCTTGTTTTACAATATTCCATGGTTCAATCACATTTTTAAAACGTTTTACACGAAATTTACGGATCGAACCACTTAGGGTTTAAAAATGACATCTTTTGTGGTTAAAGCTATAACTTCTTTGTTATTCAATATTTGTGAAAGGTTCAAAAAGGGTTTTTCTTTAAAACTCATAGATCTAGCTTTCTAGCCATATAAATCAAATTTCCGATTTGTACATTGGGAAGCTGTCGCAAGCAACCAAAAATAAAATCTTACTTTGAAAAATATTAATGTAGTAGTGAAAGTAAGAGTCGAACCCACAGAGAGTGAATTGTTTTAATAAATCTAATGTTTTCAAAAATATCTAATTAAATGGGGGGTTTTGAATTATTAATTAACTAATTAAAATAAAACTAAATAATAAATAATAAAGATGAGAAAAATCAATTAAAAACAAACTTCAGTTCCTTAGTTCAGTATCCCCTTCTTTTAATCAACAAATTAATCAAGTTATTATTATATTTTCCTTCAATTGAAATTAATAATCCTAGATAACCGACAATCGTCAAGCTACCCGAAATCCTCCTTAAATTATAAATCTAATGCAGCAATCACTCACAAAAGACCTTAACTATCATACAACCTAGAACTATCAGTCTAGATTTAATATAACAGTTGCATTAAAAATTAGAGAATTAGATTATTCCAAGCAACAATCTCAACATCGCGGACCATTTAACTTGCCATCTTGATAATCATAATAATATTCAAAAGTTTGACCACAATCAAATATTATTAATCGCTACTTATGATCAGATAAAATATCGTTTGCTTAATATCAAATCTTAATCTAGCATATGACAAATTATTGATTAATCTAACAGGCCATTATCAAATTAATCAAGCAAATATCATAAAACAATTAAAACAGATTATCAATAATAAATCTCATGCATGAAGGAATAAATAATAAAACTCAATTAAAACATTAATTAAAAATAAGGTTCAACATCCCTTTAGAACTGAAAAATAAAAATTAACCAAACATAATAAAAATAATACCTACTAGTTGAAAAACTCTCTCCAAGAAATTAGGAGAAAGATCTCCCAAAAACTTCCCATCAATAATGAAAGATTGACCCTCTATTTATAGGCCTCTACTTTGTCCAAACCCTAATAGGATTTACAATTAAAAATAAAAGAAAAAGAAAAATAATTATTATCCTAACCCTAGTTGGAATTAAAATCCAATTTGGAGTCAAAAAGTAGCAAAAATATAAAATAATCTCGTTTTGGACAAATTCCGCCCAGCCAAACGCAGCCTAACACCGGCAGTTGACCAAGTCAACGCGGTTTCCGCTCCTGCTGACGTCAGCGATCGCCCGCGCATTGCGCGGGTTTTTATTTTTTTTAACTGCCGCTTCTCCAAACGACGTCGTTTCTGTTCGTGCTTGTTTCACTGTGCCGCGCGCAACGCGCGGTCGCTACAAAGCGCTACCGAACGGCGTCGTTTTTCTCGTTGCTGAAACAAATTCATGCGCGCAATGCGCGGCCTCTACTTTCCGGTATTTACGGTTTTGCCCCTCCGCGTCTTTTCTCCTTATTTACACTTTTGCCATCCGCCTGGTTATTTACCGAAATGCCATTTAACTTTTGCGGATTTTCCAGATTTGCCCCCAAGCTTTATTTTTCCTACAAAATAAAATATAAAAATAAATAAAAATAATATAAAAATACTAAAAATCCTAAAAACACATAATAATAAATAAAACTCCTAAAACACTAAAAATACATAAAAACACATAAATAAAAAGAAATATAAAAATGTTATAAAATTACCTAAATTAACATAAATTAACTAAAATCCTATAAAACCTATTAAAACCAAAATAAGCTAAATAATTAAACATTTAAGCACACAATAAATATAAAAACTAAGTATTAGGGAATAAAAATATCGTATAATTTAGTCCTATCAAATACCCCCACACTTAGCTTTTGCTCGTCCTCGGGCAAAACAAAAAAAAAAAAAAACTATAAAAATAAATCTAATAACCAAACAACTTACTTGAGCAACAGATCAATATAAATTTTAACATCAGCCTCAAGGATTTTTTAAATGATAACTCAAAGAAAGTTTCAAAACCATGCAAAATTTAGAACTTTAACATATTTATTAATCTTACTCTACTCAAGATCTTTTGTGTGTGTGTGTATCCAAATATATCAAACTAATTAAAACTTAGATAAGTTTAGGCCATTAATTACCTTATAAAAGATACATAACAAAACTCAAAATACTTCTTTTTCTCATCACTTTCAGCTAATACAGACAAATATAAATCAGAAGATCAAAAGGTTTTTAATTAATGAAGCACACTAGGATTATCAATATCAAGTTTTTCAAAAATATATATATTTTTTTAATTTTTTTCTTTTAATGGGTGCATTTTATGCTCCTTCCCATTTTCTTTTTCTTTTTTTCACGGTGAGTGCATTTTATGCTCCATCTCACCAACGAGTGCGTTTTACGCTCCATCTCGCTTTTTCATGTGTTTATGAGTGAGTGCGTTTTACGCTCCATCTCAACCCACCACAAGATTTTTTCAAAAATAATCCTAGAAAAATTACCTAAATCATATCCTCCAAATTATATTTTGTCTTATATTTCACTTCAAATAATGATCAAATAAGATATAGAGTTCAAAAATATCTTTAATAAGCATTTAACCATTTAAACTTTCTCTTCATTAAAACTAGCTCAAACAAATGGATATAAGTGCATAAAAATTTTTAAAGATCTTAAACAAAGTAATAATCAATAAAAAGTCAAAAATTCAAACTAAGCAAAAATTTATCATTTTTCCAAGAGTTATTAAATAAAAAAAAAAATCAAAATTTATCATTGGCTAAAAATTAAAATTCAATTAACTCATTGCTCAAGTGACCCATTCTAAAATTAAATAAAAAAACTACCCCATTTTCGTAGGAAACACGGTTACACTTAGCATGTGCAACAAGCCTTTAAACCCCAAGGTTACCCCAAGTGGACGAGTTTTGTCTCGTGAGGGTTTACAGTGAATTTACCCACAAAATTCAAAATGTCAAAATTTTTAAAATTTCCTAATTTTTTTTAAAATATGACCTAAAAATAATAACAAAAATCCTAAATCCCTTCCCCCACACTTAAACTTTACATTGTCCCCAATGTAAACTATAATGCAAAGAAATAGGCACAAATAACTATTAAAAGAAAAAGGGAAAGAAATGCAAATCTGATTTCTTGGGTTGCCTCCCAAGCAGCGCCTTTGTTTATTGTCATTGGCTCGACATCAGGCCAAACCACTACGTCACTCCAATTTCATGAATTTTGCGTACTCCATCCATCACAACATTCCTCATCGGTAGATTCAATCTCGTTTGCACGTGACATGAATGTTTTACTTCCTCGTCAACAAATAGGTACTTAAGATGATCGGTGAGAGTCTTTATAGTTGGAATGGGATCCTGCAAAACAAAAGATAGAAAATTTTCGTGAGTAGCATGTAATGGAATGGAAATAATTGCATGACTATCTAAAATCATTGGAAAAGAATTGAATGCAGTTTCAGCGTCCTTCAAATCTTGTTTCAACTCAATTGCTTCTTCCTCTTCCTCTAACTTCAATTTGTTTGTCCTTGCACCCTTTAAATTCTCTTTATTTACTTCTCCAAAAATTCCCTCCACCTTAGGCATGACATCACCACAAAGAACATCATTTTCTACATGAATATTGTCCGTTTCTGCACTGATGTTGTCTGCTTCCTCTTGCATTGGCGATTGAATGAATGGCCTTTGAGAATTTAATTGACCAATTGTGGTAGCAAGCTGACTCAATTGATTCTCCAAATTATATATGGAAGTTTTTGTCTCTTGTTGGAATTGTTGTGCTTGAGTCATGAAAGCTTTAAACATATCTTCTAAAGATATGTCAGAACTAGACGATTGGTCATGTTGTTGTTGGGGATATAGTTGCATGTACGGTGGATTATCATGCCAATTCACTGGTGAATTCTCATAGCTGAAATGCTCAAGGAAACCACCAGCTGCATTGACTTGTTCATAGGACTCCTCTCGAAGCATTGGGCACATATCAGTTGGGTGTCCTATTGTCGCACAAATCCTACAAGTACCTACAGCCATTTGATAAACAAAAGAAGTTAGACTATCCGTTTGTTGCTCATGAGAAGAAATATTTACCTCATTAACATAATCACGCATGTCTTTCATCCTCAACCTGCAAAACTCAATTAAACTATGAAAAACAAAAATAAAATAAATAAATAAACTAGAAAAATAAACTACAAAGAAAACAAAGAATAAATTAAAGCAAAACACTCCCCGGCAACGGCGCCAAAATTTGGGAAGCTGTCGCAAGCAACCAAAAATAAAATCTTACTTTGAAAAAATATTAATGTAATAGTGAAAGTAAGAGTCGAACCCACAGAGAGTGAATTGTTTTAATAAATCTAATGTTTTCAAAAATATCTAATTAAATGATGGGTTTTGAATTATTAATTAACTAATTAAAATAAAACTAAATAATAAATAATAAAGATGAGAAAAATCAATTAAAAACAAACTTCAGTTCCTTAGTTCAGTATCCCCTTCTTTTAATCAACAAATTAATCAAGTTATTATTATATTTTCCTTCAATTGAAATTAATAATCCTAGATAACCGACAATCGCCAAGCTACCCAAAATCCTCCTTAAATTATAAATCTAATGCAGCAATCACTCACAAAAGACCCTAACTATCATACAACCTAGAACTATCAGTCTAGATTTAATATAACAGTTGCATTAAAAATTAGAGAATTAGATTATTCCAAGCAACAATCTCAACATCGCGGACCATTTAACTTGCCATCTTGATAATCATAATAATATTCAAAAGTTTGACCACAATCAAATATTATTAATCGCTACTTATGATCAGATAAAATATCGTTTGCTTAATATCAAATCTTAATCTAGCATATGACAAATTATTGATTAATCTAACAGGCCATTATCAAATTAATCAAGCAAATATCATAAAACAATTAAAACAGATTATCAATAATAAATCTCATGCATGAAGGAATAAATAATAAAACTCAATTAAAACATTAATTAAAAATAAGGTTCAACATCCCTTTAGAACTGAAAAATAAAAATTAACCAAACATAATAAAAATAATACCTACTAGTTGAAAAACTCTCTCCAAGAAATTAGGAGAAAGATCTCCCAAAAACTTCCCATCAATAATGAAAGATTGACCCTCTATTTATAGGCCTCTACTTTGTCCAAACCCTAATAGGATTTACAATTAAAAATAAAAGAAAAAGAAAAATAATTATTATCCTAACCCTAGTTGGAATTAAAATCCAATTTGGAGTCAAAAAGTAGCAAAAATATAAAATAATCTCGTTTTGGACAAATTCCGCCCAGCCAAACGCAGCCTAACACCGGCAGTTGACCAAGTCAACGCGGTTTCCGCTCCTGCTGACGTCAGCGATCGCCCGCGCATTGCGCGGGTTTTTATTTTTTTTAACTGCCGCTTCTCCAAACGACGTCGTTTCTGTTCGTGCTTGTTTCACTGTGCCGCGCGCAACGCGCGGTCGCTACAAAGCGCTACCGAACGGCGTCGTTTTTCTCGTTGCTGAAACAAATTCATGCGCGCAATGCGCGGCCTCTACTTTCCGGTATTTACGGTTTTGCCCCTCCGCGTCTTTTCTCCTTATTTACACTTTTGCCATCCGCCTGGTTATTTACCGAAATGCCATTTAACTTTTGCGGATTTTCCAGATTTGCCCCAAGCTTTATTTTTCCTACAAAATAAAATATAAAAATAAATAAAAATAATATAAAAATACTAAAAATCCTAAAAACACATAATAATAAATAAAACTCCTAAAACACTAAAAATACATAAAAACACATAAATAAAAAGAAATATAAAAATGTTATAAAATTACCTAAATTAACATAAATTAACTAAAATCCTATAAAACCTATTAAAACCAAAATAAGCTAAATAATTAAACATTTAAGCACACAATAAATATAAAAACTAAGTATTAGGGAATAAAAATATCGTATAATTTAGTCCTATCATACATTTCAAAATACAACCATAAACCTAGCATGCATAGTTAGGGTTTACCGGTAAAATTGTGTTATGAACTTTTCTACCATTTTTATGTATTTCTAACATACCAAAACATGTTATAAACACATAGATCTATGAATATACATATATTACATAGTTAGATACTTCTAGATCATCAAAACGAGTTTTGATCGGTTAAAAATAGATTTTAACCGATCAAAAGCTTTCTAAACTACAAAAATGAAATAAGATGAAGTTGAGAGCACTTTTAAACCTTTGTGATTTGAAGGCTCTTCTTCTTCTCCTACCAAAGTATGTGGTGAAGCTTTGTGTCATCCACCAAGCTCAACCTCTAGCTATATCACTCAACACTTAAGTGTTTCTTCTATTTTTCTCCCAAATGCTCTCTATTTTTCTCTCTAGAATTCTTGCAAATGAACTAACCAACATCACCAAGGTTGTAGGATGTCTTATTTATAGCCAACAACTAACCCTTCATTAACTTGCTAATTCACCCATGTTGGTGAAATTAAAGCCTAATCAAGCTTACTATTCCATTGAATGACCAAGTGATAGACATATGGAATGACTAGGGTGGTTGAACAACTTATGACATGGATGGATTTTCGAGCAATCTAGGAAATCAAGTTATCCATGTGGGGCCCTCAAAAAATTCAGCAAATTGAATTATCCAAGCCATTTTTCCTTTATTTTTAATGCAAAAATGTGCATATATATATATATATATATATATATATATATATATATATATATATATATATATTGACCAAAGTTTGACCCTTATTGGACTTCACATTGGGCTTGGTAATAACTTCTATTGGACTCATTCAATTAAATTGTTTGGGCTCAATTTAAATACCACATTGGGCTTCTTTTAAATAGTCTAGGTTACATTTAATTAAATCAAGCATTGGGCTTGTTTAATTAATTACATGGGCTAGTAATTAAATTAATTACATGGGCTACTAGGTTAATATCTTTAACCTAGTTTATCAACTCATTTGGATATAAAATATAATCCAATTAGGTTTGCTTTAATTAATTATACACTTTGCTTTAATCCTTTAAATAAATATACAAGCACATAAGTACATTTATTTAATTATCTAATGCACAATTAATTAATGAGAAAAATTTAAATTCATTGCTAAATATTTATTAAGTATATTTACAATGACTAATGAAATTCGTGGTCATTACATTCTCCCCCCTTATAAGAATTCCGTCCCCGGAATTACAAATTTAACTAATCAAAAAGATGCGGATAGTTAGCCCTCATCTTTTCTTCAAGCTCCCACGTAGCTTCCTCAGCGTTGTGGTTCCTCCAAAGGACTTTGACAGAATGTATAATCTTATTCCGTAATTTCTGCTCTTTCCTATCTAGTATCTGGACAGGAATTTCTTCATACGATAAGTCTTTCTCGACTTGTATTGGCTCATAGGATATGACATGTTTGTGGTCTGGTTTGTATGGTCGCAGCACTGACACATGAAACACATTGTGAATATGCTCAAGTTCAGGAGGTAAAGCTACCTCGTACGCCACTTCACCCACTCTCTTCAATATCTCGAACGGTCCTATGAACCTCGGACTCAGCTTCCCTTTCTTTCCAAATCGGATCTTCCCTTTCCAGGGAGATACCTTCATGAACACAAAACTCCCTACTTCGAAGTCTCGCTTCTGTCGATGTAAATCGGCGTATTTCTTCTGACGGTCCTGAGCTGCTACTAGCCGAGCTCTTATTACCTTGATAATCTCTACCGTTTGTTGAACCAATTCCGGCCCCAACAATCGGCGTTCTCCTACCTCATCCCAACATAGAGGTGTTCTGCACTTCCTTCCGTACAATGCTTCGTAAGGCGGCATGCCTATGCTTGCATGATAACTATTGTTGTATGCAAACTCAACTAATGGTAGATGGTTCTCCCAACTGCCCTTGAAATCCATCACACAGGCCCTGAGCATATCTTCCAATGTCTGTATTGTTCTTTCACTTTGCCCATCGGTCTGTGGATGATATGCTGTACTCATTCTCAACTGAGTCCCCAATCTCTCCTAAAGACTTCTCCAAAATTTTGACGTGAAGCGCGGATCCCTGTCTGACACAATCGATACCGGCACCCCATGTCTCGAAACTATCTCCTTAATGTACAGTTTAGCCAACTGATCCAAACTGAACTTAATCTTGATCGGCAAAAAGTGCGCTGACTTTGTTAGTCGATCTACAATCACCCATATTGCGTCAAATCCCTTCTGTGTTGCTGGAAGTCCTACCACAAAATCCATTGTGATATGCTCCCATTTCCACTCAGGAATCTCTAACGGCTGTAATAATCCACTTGGTCTCTGATGTTCGGCCTTTACCCTTTGACAAGTTAGGCATCGGCTGACACATTCTGCGACCTCCTTTTTTAAATTCGGCCACCAAAAATGCTGACGCAGATCTTGATACATCTTCGTACTCCCCGGATGTATCGAGTATCTCGTACTGTGGGCCTCTTGCAAAATCTCTTCTCGTAGTTCGGGCCCTAGCGGCACCCAAACACGATTTTCAAACCTTAGCAATCCCATGCTATCCTCCTTGAATTTGACCTCTTCTCCTTCGGTCATTCTCATCCTTATTCTGACACATTCTTCGTCTTTATCTTGAGCCTCTTTCACCCGATCTAACAGGGTTGGGCTCGCTTCTACTTCCATTGACTCATTTGGATTTCTCACCTCCAACTCCATTCGAGCCATCTCTTGAACCAATTGTTCCTGATCTGTCAACATGAACAATTTCTCCCTGCTCTTTCTACTTAGAGCATCTGCTACTACGTTGGCCTTGCCGGGATGATATAGAATTTCACAATCATAATCTTTGATCAATTCTAACCATCTCCGTTGCCTCATATTTAACTCCTTCTGTGTGAAGATATACTTCAGACTCTTGTGGTCCGTGAATATCTCACATTTCTCTCCATATAAATAATGTCTCCAGATTTTAAGGGCAAACACTACCGCAGCCAGCTCCAAGTCGTGGGTAGGGTATCCCTTCTCGTAATCCTTCAACTGTCTAGACGCATACGCAACGACCTTGCCGTTTTGCATAAGCACACAGTCAAGTCCCTTGTGCGATGCATCACTGTAGACCGTAAAACCTCCCGTATCGTCCGGTAAAGTCAATACAGGTGCTTCACTAAGTCTCTTCTTTAGCTCCTGAAAACTCTCCTCACACTTCTCCGTCCATACGTATTTCACCGTCTTCCTCGTTAGATTGGTCAATGGTGTTGCTATCTTTGAAAAATCTTGAATAAATCTCCGATAGTAACCCGCTAACCCCAAGAAACTTCTTACCTCCGTCGGCGTCCTTGGTTGTTCCCAATTCATCACCGCTTCCACCTTTGCTGGATCTACTGAAACTCCCTCCTTGTCAATGACATGACCTAAAAATTGAACTCTCTCCAACCAGAATTCACACTTCGAAAATTTAGCATACAACTGCTCCTTCCGTAAAATCTCCAACACCAATCTTAGGTGTTCAGCATGCTCCTCCTCCGTTTTAGAATACACCAGAATATCGTCAATGAACACAACAACAAATTTATCCAAGTACTGCTTGAATATTCTGTTCATCATGTCCATAAATGCGGCTGGCGCATTCGTCAGTCCAAACGACATCACCAGAAACTCATAATGCCCATATCGAGTTCTGAATGCCGTCTTGGGTACATCCTCCTTCCTGACTTTCAACTGATGATAACCAGTCCTCAAGTCAATCTTTGAAAAGTACTTCGCCCCTTTCAATTGATCGAAAAGATCGTCAATTCGTGGCAACGGGTACTTGTTCTTAATTGTCACCTTATTCAGCTCTCTGTAATCCATACATAACCTCATCGATCCATCCTTCTTCTTTACAAACAACACAGGTGCTCCCCATGGAGAAACACTTGGCTGAATGTACTTATTATCCAACAACTCCTGTAGTTGGATCATTAACTCTTTCATTTCTACCGGTGCCATCCTATATGGTGCCTTTGATATTGGTGCTGTCCCCGGTACCAAATCAATTACAAACTCTATCTCCCTATCTGGCGGTAAACCTGGTAGTACATCGGGAAACACGTCCATGAACTCTCTCACTACTGGTATTTGCTCCATCTCGGGATTCACCATCTGTGTGTCCACTATGTGAGCTAAATACCCTTCACAACCTTTCTTCAACAGTTTCTTGGCCTGCATCATCGTCAGACATGCAGATTGTCTAGACGACTTGCTGCCATAAAATACGACCTTAGACCTATTCGGTGTCTTAAGGTGTATACACTTCTTTTGACAATCAATTATAGCTCCATGGTTAAACAACCAATCCATTCCAAGTATAACGTCAAACTCCCCCAGACGTATTGGAATTAAATCTACACTCAACTTCTGACCCCTGATTTCAGCACAACAGTTTCTATGTACATACTCTACAGGAATCACTTCTTTATTAGCAACTTCTATATTAATTGGGTTCTCTAGTTTTTGTCTAGGCAATTCTAACCGTCTAGCGAATTCATCAGACACAAATGAACAGGTAACACCCGAATCAAATAATACATAAGCATTTATATCATTGATCGGAATAATACCTGACACCACGTCTTTTGATTCAATGGCGTCCTGTACCGTCATGTTGAAAGTCCGTGCCGTTGGTTTGTTCTGTGGCACCGGCCCTCCAATGGTCAGTTTGGCGTTGTTGTTGCTGTTGCTTCCCCTATAGCCCGAACTCCCTCCGGTGTTCTTCTTCTTCGGACAATCTTTAAATTGATGGTCCATGGCCCCGCAGGCGAAACAACCTCCCTTCCTTTTTGGTGTGGGACAATTAGGAGCGATGTGCCCCTCTTGCCCACAGTTATAGCAGACATTTCTTCCTTTCATGCACTCCCCGGTGTGGTTCTTTCCGCACTGACTGCATTTATTAGCTTTCTTCGATTCACTGCCCTAGGGTGTCCCCGAACTGCTGTTGTTATTCCATTTGCGTTTGTTCGAGTTGCTGCCCCCACTGCTGCCCTCTCGGTTTCCTCCATCACCTTTCTTCTTGTTCCGCTCCTGGTTGTGCTTATTCAAAGCTTCATTTCCACCCTCAGCTATGATAGCTTTCTCCAGTAACGTTGCAAAGTTTGTAATCTGGAGAACAGCTACCCGACTGTAAACCCACAGTTTCAGCCCCTGTTCGAATCTTCTGGCGCGCCTCGCCTCAGTATCCACTTGGTGTGTGGCAAATCTCGCCAATTCATTGAATTTGGCGGCGTATTCCGATACCGACATGTTACCTTGCTTCAGCTCTAGGAATTTAATTTCCATCCTAGCCTTTGTACTCTCTGGAAAGTAGTTTTCCAAGAATACCTCTTTGAATCGCGCCCACACGATCGTTCCCTCCCCTGCTCTACTCTTATTGGCCTTCCACCAGTGGCTGGCCTCTCCTTTCATCATGAAGGTAGCAAATGAGGTCATTTGCTCCTCCCTAACTCGTGCGACCTCGAAGACTTTTTCCATCTCCTCTATCCAGGTCTGTGCTTCTATAGGATCCGTGGTTCCTTTGAACTCGGGTGGTCCTATCAATTTGAAATCCTTAAAGGTTGCTAGTGGAGCGGCAGGGTTTGTTGCTCCAGTAGCCTCTGCGTTGCGTCCGCGAAATGCTCCCATTAGCATTTCTACGAACTCTTGGACAGGGTTGGGTGGTAGCCCTCCGGCATTTACTGACTCTTCGGGTGGTGGTGGGGGTAGTCGTTGATTCCTTCTCTGTGGCGGCATTTTCTGTATAAAGAAAATTTAATTAATTAAAGTTGTTTCAATCTTTTTACTTTCGTTTTGTAGCTTAGGTATTTTAAACTAAAGCACAAATAATCATCTTGACACATATAAACATAAACGAAAATGCATTTATATTCATATGCTAAATCACAGTGCGTAGCACTTTTACATCATAAGCATACTGCTATAAACGCTGCTAACCCCGTTAGTTAAAACAAAAGACGGGATCTAACATATCCCACAACTTCATAGAGTTGGGATTTACAACATACTAACCCTCTATCAAAACAAAAGTTGGGTTTCTACTGCATCTATGTACATACATCATAAATAAAGAAAAATACAACTAACGGCGCATCCCTCGACGAACCGCATCGTCGTACTCCTCATCTCCAATAGCCCTGACCACACCCCTACTGATGGTGTGCAAGGTCTGGCCCTCCTCGGCAGGGTAATAGTGCACCCTACGCTGGATCCTACCAACTGATGAGCGATATACGTAACTGAGTCTATCTATCCTCACCTTCTTCTCCCTAACCTCCTCCTCCAGCTCCATCATCTGATCGTGAGCTGCATCACGCTGTACCTCCATATCTAGTCTATCCTCGACTGCCTGTTGCATCTGGCCCCTCATGGCCTCCCTCTCTGCCTCTGTCTGCTGAATCTTCAGCTCAGCGGCTATCAACCTGACCTCCATCTCGGCCATCCTCGCCTTCAGCTCTATGTTCTCGCCAGAGAACATATAAGCTGTATCTCGGTACTGCTCCTCTGTCTGCTGGTGGATCTGGTTCTGCTCCTCCAGGTGCTGAACCCTCTCCTCTAGCTCATCGTTAGCCGTAGTGAGAGTATCGATGATGTCACTGGCGACAGTGCCCATGCCATCAACATACTCAGCTGGCCCCTCATCCTCATCATCATCAGTATCAGCCTCCTCCTCACTGTACTGCCCCATAACTCCGCCCTAGACAGTGTCCTCTCTATCTCCCTCCTCGGGATCTGACTCTGGCTCCTCGATCGGTGCAGCCACCCGTGGTTGTACTGCATCCATGTGGATATCAGTAAAAATCACCTCCTCTACAGCAGTGCTCGTCTGTCCTATCTCTGCCATCCTACAATAACATAATTAACACATGTTAGTACAACAATAAAATATATTCATTGATGAAATGAAATGATATTTTATCATGTACATCTCGGCTCGATGGATTTTCTCAATCCATCTCCAAAAATACACATCATGATGAATCTCCCCGATTCATCTCCTAACGCACTCGATGAGAGTTTAGTACTAAGGTTATAACCTAGGTTTCGCAAATCCTAGCGTTTCTAACCTACAGCTCTGATACCAACCTGTGACGACCCCAAATCCGGGTTCTTTAACCTCGGGTTTGGTTCTCACTGTACAATACTTAACCATAATGAAATACATAAATTGTATTCAACTTCGCGGAATAATACAAAAGGTTCCTTAATCAAAAGGCTACAACTTCCCAAGGTCTATTACCTTAATCTTAAACATTACATATCTTAAGGAAATACAAAAGATTTACAACAGTAATTACATAACAGTAATATAAACTAGCATGCAATTACTAAAACTAAGCATTCGCTTTCCCCTTGCCTTTGTCCGATTTAGAGCTTTCGGGAATGACTGAAATATAGTCATGATATAGCAAGAATGAGCAACTAAATGGCTCAGCAAGTTTATAAACAACAATCATACGATATATCATGATGAAGGGAAATAACTTCAAGGTTTCAACAATAGCAATTGTGAAAGATAACAAGAATCAACGTTCAATAAAAGAAGGAATTGACTCTTTACTGCTGAGTGGTCTTTAATGACCATGAACTGCTACTAAGGTAGAACAGACATACAATGTCTGACTCCTTGTTAAAATAACGGGACACTTGAGGGGAATCAGTCCTCTCATGTCCTATGTATATGCATCACATTTAGTTTTCTTGCGCGTTGTCGGGTCTCCGACAAATAAAATCCCCTTTAACTAGGGTTGTTCTATCTCAGTCTTACTGTAAGAATCCGCACCAGCCAATGGTTTGGATAAGCTTTTATAATATTCAACTAAATGAATTTAAAATGCATTTGTCTAGCCGAAACAATTAGCTTAGACGTTCTTAAACAGTTTGCAAAAGCACTATGTGTGAATAAAATAATCAATAACGATGTGAAGTAATTTTCCATAATTAATTCACTCAAAGGTCTGTCAAATATCTACGAGTGTAGATACTTGCTCAACAATAATTGAATTGCTCAAAGTAATTAAAGTTGAATAATAATTGCAACAATAAGTACAAGTTAAGGGTAGAAGACTTGCCTCGTGCGTCGTTTACTGCTAACCAACTTAATTTAACAATCCTTGAACGAACCTAACAATTAAATCAGTTTGATCTTAAATTAGTATCATATACTTGTAAGTATAATGACCTTTATAAACCTTACGAACCACATAATTGATTAATTATGGGTAACTAAACACTTAGGAAATATTATCACTACTTGATAATATTTCAAACACAAGGAGCTTATTTTAATTATATAATATAGTTCAAATAAATATCTAATATTATTAATCATTTAATAATATTTTATTAAGTATCTAATATTATTAATCATTTAATAATATTTTATTAATTATCTAATATTATTAATCATTTAATAATATTTTATTAAGTAACTAATATTATTAATCATTTAATAATATTTTATTAATTATCTAATATTATTAATCATTTAATAATATTTTATTAAGTAACTAATATTATTAATCATTTAATAATATTTTATTCATTACCTAATATTATTAATCATTTAATAATATTTTATTAAGTATCTAATATTATTAATCATTTAATAATATTTTATTCATTATTTAATATTATTAATTATTTAATAATATTTTATTCCCTTATTAATATTATTAATTATTTTAATAATATTTTAATCATCATCTAATATTATTACTCATTTGATAATATTTTACACAATTACAATGTTATTCATCATTTAATATCTTTTTAATCATATACTTAATATTATTCATCATTTAATAATTTTTTAATATTGTTCAAACAATACCACTAGTTAACATTTTAATTGTGTTAACTTAAGTCTTTATTTTATACATTTAGATACCATTAAGTCACTAATAAACTTTACATATATGGTTTAGTATTGAAATACACTCATTTTACATGTATTTCAACTTAAATTTTCATTAAAAACTCAACCCGGACCGACCCGACCCGACCCGACCCGGACGGCTAAAACAGGTTTTTAACAGAATGTTTGACCGCTGTGGCGGTGGTTTCCACCGCTGCGGCGGTGGTACAAATTTTCTGAAACCCGAATTTGAGGACTGCCCGACCCTCCGACGCTCCGACAGCCATAACTTCTTCATTTTAAAACATTTTGAGGTGATTCTTGAGTCCATTCTCATTAGAATTTCCCCCTCTACAATTTCTCTTTAGAACACAAATCCAAATTCCAAACGTAACTAGACTAAAAACTGCTCACAAGGATAAGGTGAAAACTAACTTCACAAATCCTTGGTTTTATTGGTTCAAACTTGAATAAAATGTGATCTATATGTCCAAATGACACAAACTCAGTTTTGTTAACCTTGTAACTTCTTGTTTTACAATATTCCATGGTTCAATCACATTTTTAAAACGTTTTACACGAAATTTACGGATCGAACCACTTAGGGTTTAAAAATGACATCTTTTGTGGTTAAAGCTATAACTTCTTTGTTATTCAATATTTGTGAAAGGTTCAAAAAGGGTTTTTCTTTAAAACTCATAGATCTAGCTTTCTAGCCATATAAATCAAATTTCCGATTTGTACATTTCAAAATACAACCATAAACCTAGCATGCATAGTTAGGGTTTACCGGTAAAATTGTGTTATGAACTTTTCTACCATTTTTATGTATTTCTAACATACCAAAACATGTTATAAACACATAGATCTATGAATATACATATATTACATAGTTAGATACTTCTAGATCATCAAAACGAGTTTTGATCGGTTAAAAATAGATTTTAACCGATCAAAAGCTTTCTAAACTACAAAAATGAAATAAGATGAAGTTGAGAGCACTTTTAAACCTTTGTGATTTGAAGGCTCTTCTTCTTCTCCTACCAAAGTATGTGGTGAAGCTTTGTGTCATCCACCAAGCTCAACCTCTAGCTATATCACTCAACACTTAAGTGTTTCTTCTATTTTTCTCCCAAATGCTCTCTATTTTTCTCTCTAGAATTCTTGCAAATGAACTAACCAATATCACCAAGGTTGTAGGATGTCTTATTTATAGCCAACAACTAACCCTTCATTAACTTGCTAATTCACCCATGTTGGTGAAATTAAAGCCTAATCAAGCTTACTATTCCATTGAATGACCAAGTGATAGACATATGGAATGACTAGGGTGGTTGAACAACTTATGACATGGATGGATTTTCAAGCAATCTAGGAAATCAAGTTATCCATGTGGGGCCCTCAAAAAATTCAGCAAATTGAATTATCCAAGCCATTTTTCCTTTATTTTTAATGCAAAAATGTGCATATATATATATATATATATATATATATATATATATATATATATATATATATTGACCAAAGTTTGACCCTTATTGGACTTCACATTGGGCTTGGTAATAACTTCTATTGGACTCATTCAATTAAATTGTTTGGGCTCAATTTAAATACCACATTGGGCTTCTTTTAAATAGTCTAGGTTACATTTAATTAAATCAAGCATTGGGCTTGTTTAATTAATTACATGGGCTAGTAATTAAATTAATTACATGGGCTACTAGGTTAATATCTTTAACCTAGTTTATCAACTCATTTGGATATAAAATATAATCCAATTAGGTTTGCTTTAATTAATTATACACTTTGCTTTAATCCTTTAAATAAATATACAAGCACATAAGTACATTTATTTAATTATCTAATGCACAATTAATTAATGAGAAAAATTTAAATTCATTGCTAAATATTTATTAAGTATATTTACAATGACTAATGAAATTCGTGGTCATTACAATACTAATATCAGCTTCACCTCAATTCGGATTTATAAATGTTAACCCTTTTATTTCAATAGTTTAATTTATTATTACATCTCACATCCAATCCACATAAAAATATACAGTATTAATTATTTTAATTTACTAATTTAATTTGCACCTTAAATTTTGTTACCTCTTTAGTTCAATAAATTGTTTTCAAATAATTTATTTAATATATGCACTCATTAATTAAGTTACTAATTTAATTTACTATTTTGGTACCAATCTATATATTTTATATATTGACCATTCCTTCAAAATGAACGTATATTTATTTGACATAATAATATACATTATACCATTATTCGCGTTACATACAATTAATGCAACATAATACCATTTTATCATATAATTAAATAACTTCTTTGTTTAATTATTTATAACAAAAATATATTAATCTATTAATTTTTAAATAAGTGAATTAAATAAACCGTTATGAAATTTGATTTATTATTAACACATTGCCATAAAAGGCTTAACAATCAAGCTGTATTTTCTCATATATCAGTCTTGACATCCAGATTAATTAATACAAATTAATCAATTTATCATCTCATTTTTGTTTCTCGGATAAGGCAAACCACAATTTTAATAGCTTAAAATTAACCGTTAAATTTCTTCTCGATCACATTTAAATATTGCACATATATTTAATCACATATTTAGTCACTGCACATCCACAAAACCCATTTCAAATAAAATATTATTTTATTTATAAATTTTATCATTGCAAATATCCTCTGATATTACATCACATAGATTTTATAGCTTCGAATTTTCACAATTTATCTCCTTAAAACTTAATACGAGTTTCATCAACTTCTATATTTTATAGTTATATATTGTAGTTGTGTAATTTGTGAGGATCCGAATTTTCGGAATTATTTAATAAGATTAAATAAGAATTTAATGGACACAATTTTCAAGGTTGTGTAAAGAAATTATTATTTTATGTGAATTAAAGTATGTGATGAGATTTAATTAGTAAATTAAATTTGTGCAGAGATCATGACGAATTGTGTTAATTTAAAATAATTGGAAAGTAAATAAATTGTTTAAAAATAATTTATGAGGAATAAAAGAATTTCAGATAAAGGTACAATAAATTGTACAATTAAATTATTATGGAAGTGCAGAAATTGTGTTTTAAATGAGGTTATATGGAAATGTAAGAAATATGAATTAAATATGTATATATTTATATATATATATATTTTTATATATATATGTGTTATGTTTAATTGATAATTATAAATGTTATTAATTATGGAAGTAAAAGGATTAATAATTAAATTAATCCAATTTTAAATGAAAGGCGAATGAGGAAGTTAATAAAATTGTAATTATTGATTTTAGATTTTATGAGGAATTTTGGAAGAAGTTTGAAAATTAATTGAAAATGAAAGGTAATTATATAAATTATATAATAATAAATTATATAATTTATATAAGGAAATTAAAATAATGTATGAAGAAAATAATAATTATATAAATTATATAAGAATAATTATGTAATTTATATAAGGCGATTAAATGGAATAAAATTGGAGGAAATTAAGAAATTATTTAAAAGGAGAATGTAATTATATAAATTATATAATATTAAATTATATAATTTATATATAAAGAAATTAATATGAATATTAAAGAAATTGAATAATAAATAAGAAAAAGGAATGTTTTAAGTTATTAAAAATTATATTTATGTATAGTGGAGTTATTATGACTTTTATGAAGGATAATATTTCGAAAACGTGAACATGTTAATGTAACATGTTGTTCAAGAAATGAAGTGAAAAATTATAGAAAATAATTTTTATAAGCTATATAAAATATTTTATGATTTTTGGAGGTATAAATTACCTCAAATAATTACATGCATGGTATTATGCGTGTACAAAATTTGTCAAGTAAAATACCGAAAAAGGTATTAATATTAATGATAAATCATAATATGAATTTTAGTGAATTAAATAAATATTTTATATATATTATATAAAATATTTATTACACGTAATAACTATGTAATGTATTAAATTAATTAAATTGCATGCCAATTTCGGAACGTTCGAGAGGAGGAAAAAAGTTGTCTGGCGTGGCTAAGTCGGTGAATTTGTTTATTCCAAAATTGGTGGAGTGCATGGTTATAAAAAGGAAGCAAAGGAATAAGAAAGAGAAGAAAAAAAATATATATAAATAAAGAAACTCTTCCATGTTTCCTTCTTCCAACCGAACACCACCTTGCCGGAAAATCACCATAGCCACCACCAACCGAGAGCTTCCTCACCACCAAGGGATGAGAAAAGAACAAGCTACAAAGAAAGCTTTGCTTGAAAAAGGTATAAAATCTAATTGTTTAATTTATTTTGGTATTTTTGATGATAAAATAATTTTATGGAAAATTAGTAATTAATTAGGAAAATTATTCTAAATAATTATTTGATGTATATGTATGAGTTATATAATTTTTGGATTGGTTTTGTTGGGAAATTAATGTACAAAATGAAGAAATTATGGAGAAGTTGATATTACTGTTTCGCGAGAAAGAGAGAAAAAAAAAAAAATCTGCAAAAGCCGCGCATTGCGCGGCGCTGTGTGTGTGTGAATAGGGACCAGGACGACGTCGTTTTGGGGCAGTAAAGAGGGGCCGCGCCTTGCGCGTGCGGAAGTTTCCGGAATCAAAGGAAACCGACGTCGTTTTGATCGATCGAGGGTCAGTCCGCGCGTGCGCGGCCGACGAAATACGATTAAATTACGATTGTGCCCCCGGACTTTTCCTGAAATGCCGAGCGTGTCCCTGACCCTCGGTAAAGTACGGTTTTGCCCCTGAACTTTCCGGAAAATGACCAGCGTGTCCGTAGACGCACGGAAATTACAGAAATGCCCCCAGTCTTTTTAGAAAATACCGGTTTTGTCCCTTTAGCCGCGGAAATTACATAAATGCCCTCAGAAGTGATTTTAATTGAAATAAATGTTTTAAAATTGTTTAAAAATCATAGAAAATTATAGAAAAATACTAAAAATATAGAAATGATGTTTGGACATTAAATTTAATATTTTTGTAAAAATATTAAATATTGGGGATTAATATTTAAATATTTTAAATATTAATCTAATGAGTTTAAAGTTTAGAAAAATGATTAAATAAAGTTCTTGGACAACCAGATATGTTAAAATTTATCCGATGAACCGGGTTGTCCGTATGGGGGATGTTTTATATTAAGTTAAATGAATATATTAAGGGAAGAGGTTAATATAATTAACCATATAAATTAAATAATTGGTCAGGAATGATATTAATTAATCAAATTAATATCATAAGAGGATAAATAATTATTATTTGATTATTTTATGATCATAGGTTGATCGAGTTAAGGGTTTGAGCTAACAATTTAAATAACTGGACGCCAGGCAAGTTCTTCAGTCCCTTTTATGTTGAGTTATTATGATATGTAATTCTTGTTTTAAATGCATAAAAATTATGTGCTATGTGATACGTGTTTAATATGACCACAATGTATTCTTTGTGCAACGATATGAGATATATTGCTATATTTGAAGCACAAGCACATGATATATGACACACACCAAGAATGTTAAGGTATGTGCTACGTGAAATATAAACTGTTGAACTTGCTGAGCCGTTGTGCTCATTACTTGCTTAAATTAAACTTTTGCAGGATAAAGAAATAAGTTTCAGGAATATTAGATTAAGTTGAGATGAATTGCCTAGAAGGTAGAAAACGCGATTGTTATATTGTTAATATTATAATTCAATGTGAGAAATTTGTTAAATTACTGTGATGAATTGTATGTATATATAAGTTGAACTTGGATATGATAGAAGTTCAATTATGAACTGTGATTGATCAGGATAATTGTACGATAAAAATTATTATATGTTGGATTACAAATGACGCAATAAGGAATACTTGTATGAAAATAAATAATAGTAAAATTTAAATGATGAGTTTTATGATACGTGTAAAAGAAAGAAAAAGTTAAGGTTGCGATCCAAGGACTATGATCAAAATGTAAGGAATTTAATATCCAAATGATTTAATACAATGATTAAGTTGAGAAAAAGAAAAATTTATACCGAAAATTTGGTAATTGATAACATTGATATTAAATAATGGATCAATTTAGGTGATGGAAGATTTATTAACGGACCGAAATTTTGACGTAATGAAAATAATGTTTATTAAATATAAAATTTAAGGGAATAAAGTGGGTCGAATTTCGGGGTCGTTACAGTTGGTATTAGAGCTAGAGGTTATAAACCTTAGGTAAATGATACCTTAGGCTATAACCTAAGTAAGGAAGAGTAAAGATAGTTACGTGTTCTGAAAACCCAAGCGTATAGTAAGCTCGTGACTCATGATTGTATGATGGAGCCCCTTTAGCGAATGGGCGACCAAGGCCTGACTAGGACAAGCTCCTCAACCATATGATTATTGTAAGTTCCTGAGCCCACATACGCGATAAGCTTGATGAACATGGGGGGATTAGAATAGAAAGACATAAGTTGAGAAAGATGTTCTCAAATATTGGCTAAAGTAAAGGAAATATGAAAGATATAAGGATATAAGAAAGAGATAAAGATGTTAAGAAATATTTGAATGAAAGTAATGAATTGAGAAAATTTATAAGTTCAATTAAGAACATAATTGAAAGAGAATATCTGAAATGATTCAAAGATGAATCTCAAAGAAAATCAGGGGACACCTGATTCAAATAATAAAGATGATAAAGAAATTTAAAAAGCATAGGAAAAGACCATAATAATATGATCAGGAACAGTGAGAGGATCGTACTACGATACGATCACGAGATAAGGAAAGCGAATAAATAATAGATTGTAAAACCAGATCATGATAGGATCAAATGAGAATGTGAAATAACAGAGAAAGACCTGTTAATAGTCAACAAGGTATAGCTTGATGCTATAAAGAGATATAGTACTATGAAATAGTACAAAAAGAATTCAGAGAATGATGAGACATGAATGACAGAAATGTTATGATAAGGGGGTAGAAAGTTTGGGTACGGAATTTCAATCGAGGACTCACGTGGTGACTAAATTGCACAACCCTTTGTATGGGCAGAGGATTTGTGTTTACTTAGTTATTATGTGATAATCATTGAAATGTTAGAGTCGCGCTAGCAGTTTAATAGATAGATAATATTAAGTTTAGGCACGAGTTCTTAAAACTCATGCATGTGGTAAGTCCATGACTCATAATCGTATGGTATGTTTCGAGCCCCTCAGCATATGGATAGTCTTTGATTTGTTCTCAGACTACATATTGCTAGGACAAGCTTCTAAACTCATATTATTGTGGTAAGTTCCTGGACTCATGATGTGTGGTAAGTTTGATGAACTATACGGGGGTAGAGAAATGTTGGAGTAGTTAGAAAATTTTCGTAGAATGGTAATAATAGTCCTAGCAATAAATTAATAATTAAGTAAAGAAACTAAAGATGAATGTTAGGGAATTTAGGATATCCCCACTCTTCTAGCTTTGCTAGATTTCGAAAATTTTGGCCTCAAGTTGATTTGGCACGTGTGTGCTTTGAAAAATATAAATGAAATTCTTAAGCGATTTAAAAAGTGTTTATGCTACTTTTTCAGCTAGACAAAAAATGTTTTTTTACATCAAAATGTATTTCAAAAGAATCATCCATGCACCTTTTAGCCCGGTGTAGATGTGATGAATGACGGAATGCTCAACGTGTTGTTGAGACGGTGCGGTACTATTTCGTTATAAGATAATTCAACACCATAAAGTATGGTTTATGGTGTAGGAATTATTCACGACGGAATTCTCAACGGACTGTCAAAATGATGCGGTAACATGAAGTCATAAATGATTTTGATTTATAAAAGTATGTCAAAGCTATAAGTCTTTGCCATTTGACTCGGCTAGACGTTTTGAAAAGTTTTGACATGATGAATGTTTTAAAAATTTCCGCGGATTATAAAGTGTTAGAGAAAGTCTATGCTAATTGATCTAGCTAGGCAAGCGTTGAAGGAATATAAGTTTGAGCTATTGATTCAGCTAGACAAATTTTAACATATATTTATTGAATTCGTATTCTTTGAAGTTTTACCAAATCAAATTATTTCTGAATAAATTCTAAGGCTGAGATGAACAAAAAGATTAAGAATATTGCAGGTTGATCGAATGGTCACCTGGCATAAGAGACACAAGCATTGCAGATTGATCATCTGGCGTGCCAATGTATAGTGAAACATCCATCACTTTAATGACAGATTGATCCACTGTCAGGGTTTGCAGTATGAAGTACTCGGGGAGCGAAGTACTGTAAACCGGGATAAATGTTCATTCAGCATATCATGAAAGTTTTCCAAAACAAAAAATTTGATTTCCTCTACTCTTATGAAGATTGGATGGTAGGATGGGGTAGTATTATTTAAATGTGAGTAATAATGAAAGCAATAATTGTGAAGTAAAGCAAGTATGAAATGTGATGGATTAGAAAATTGTAATGTGCAATGACTATGAGAAAGGAATGAAATAAAGATATGTGGAATAAATGTAAAGAAATTGTAAATGAATGAGGTACGAGTACATAGAAATTTCGAGGACAAAATTTTATGAAGGAGGGGTGAATGTGATACCCCAGAATTTTAAAATAATTCTAAATAAGGATTATGATAAATCAAGTAAATATTAGTATGTAAAACCTAATGTTGAATAATGAAGGTAGTAAAGAATGAATTATGAAATATGAAGAGGATTATGAATGTGAATTAAGAAGAAAATGATGAATGTACAGAGTATAAATGAGGTGTAAATAGAAGGTATGAAATAAGTTGGTTAAGTAAGGATAAGTACGATTAGAGAAAAAGAAAGTTTTCGAAGAATGAGAAACTACCTTGATAGGTACATCAAGAAATGAGTTAAAGTTTTATTAATAAAATTTTAGAGAATTGTGAAATGCGATTTTATGAATTGAAATAAGAATGGAATATTCTGATAGTTATGACAATTATAGTATTATTTTTGTAAGTTACGGATATTAAAGAAATAAAATATGATTATTATGGAATTAATTGTTATTTATTAAGATAAAGGTATAGTAATGTGCGATAAATAAAATACGTATGATTAGTACGGCAATTATGATTCCGAGGACGGAATCCTGTTAAGGGGGGAAGAATGTGAGGATCCGAATTTTCGGAATTATTTAATAAGATTAAATAAGAATTTAATGGACACAATTTTCAAGGTTGTGTAAAGAAATTATTATTTTATGTGAATTAAAGTATGTGATGAGATTTAATTAGTAAATTAAATTTGTGCAGAGATCATGACGAATTGTGTTAATTTAAAATAATTGGAAAGTAAATAAATTGTTTAAAAATAATTTATGAGGAATAAAAGAATTTCAGATAAAGGTACAATAAATTGTACAATTAAATTATTATGGAAGTGCAGAAATTGTGTTTTAAATGAGGTTATATGGAAATGTAAGAAATATGAATTAAATATGTATATATTTATATATATATATATTTTTATATATATATGTGTTATGTTTAATTGATAATTATAAATGTTATTAATTATGGAAGTAAAAGGATTAATAATTAAATTAATCCAATTTTAAATGAAAGGCGAATGAGGAAGTTAATAAAATTGTAATTATTGATTTTAGATTTTATGAGGAATTTTGGAAGAAGTTTGAAAATTAATTGAAAATGAAAGGTAATTATATAAATTATATAATAATAAATTATATAATTTATATAAGGAAATTAAAATAATGTATGAAGAAAATAATAATTATATAAATTATATAAGAATAATTATGTAATTTATATAAGGCGATTAAATGGAATAAAATTGGAGGAAATTAAGAAATTATTTAAAAGGAGAATGTAATTATATAAATTATATAATATTAAATTATATAATTTATATATAAAGAAATTAATATGAATATTAAAGAAATTGAATAATAAATAAGAAAAAGGAATGTTTTAAGTTATTAAAAATTATATTTATGTATAGTGGAGTTATTATGACTTTTATGAAGGATAATATTTCGAAAACGTGAACATGTTAATGTAACATGTTGTTCAAGAAATGAAGTGAAAAATTATAGAAAATAATTTTTATAAGCTATATAAAATATTTTATGATTTTTGGAGGTATAAATTACCTCAAATAATTACATGCATGGTATTATGCGTGTACAAAATTTGTCAAGTAAAATACCGAAAAAGGTATTAATATTAATGATAAATCATAATATGAATTTTAGTGAATTAAATAAATATTTTATATATATTATATAAAATATTTATTACACGTAATAACTATGTAATGTATTAAATTAATTAAATTGCATGCCAATTTCGGAACGTTCGAGAGGAGGAAAAAAGTTGTCTGGCGTGGCTAAGTCGGTGAATTTGTTTATTCCAAAATTGGTGGAGTGCATGGTTATAAAAAGGAAGCAAAGGAATAAGAAAGAGAAGAAAAAAAATATATATAAATAAAGAAACTCTTCCATGTTTCCTTCTTCCAACCGAACACCACCTTGCCGGAAAATCACCATAGCCACCACCAACCGAGAGCTTCCTCACCACCAAGGGATGAGAAAAGAACAAGCTACAAAGAAAGCTTTGCTTGAAAAAGGTATAAAATTTAATTGTTTAATTTATTTTGGTATTTTTGATGATAAAATAATTTTATGAAAAATTAGTAATTAATTAGGAAAATTATTCTAAATAATTATTTGATGTATATGTATGAGTTATATAATTTTTGGATTGGTTTTGTTGGGAAATTAATGTACAAAATGAAGAAATTATGGAGAAGTTGATATTACTATTTCGCGAGAAAGAGAGAAAAAAAAAAAAAATCTGCAAAAGCCGCGCATTGCGCGGCGCTGTGTGTGTGTGAACAGGGACCAGGGCGACGTCGTTTTGGGGCAGTAAAGAGGGGCCGCGCCTTGCGCGTGCGGAAGTTTCCGGAATCAAAGGAAAACGACGTCGTTTTGATCGATCGAAGGTCAGTCCGCGCGATGCGCGACCGACGAAATACGATTAAATTACGATTGTGCCCCCAGACTTTTCCTGAAATGCCGAGCGTGTCCCTGACCCTCGGTAAAGTACGATTTTGCCCCTGAACTTTTCGGAAAATGACCAGCGTGTCCGTAGACGCACAGAAATTACAGAAATGCCCCCAGTCTTTTTAGAAAATACCGGTTTTGTCCCTTTAGCTGCGGAAATTACATAAATGCCCTCAGAAGTGATTTTAATTGAAATAAATGTTTTAAAATTGTTTAAAAATCATAGAAAATTATAGAAAAATACTAAAAATATAGAAATGATGTTTGGACATTAAATTTAATATTTTTGTAAAAATATTAAATATTGGGGATTAATATTTAAATATTTTAAATATTAATCTAATGAGTTTAAAGTTTAGAAAAATGATTAAATAAAGTTCTTGGACAACCAGATATGTTAAAATTTATCCGATGAACCGGGTTGTCCGTATGGGGGATGTTTTATATTAAGTTAAATAAATATATTAAGGGAAGAGGTTAATATAATTAACCATATAAATTAAATAATTGGCCAGGAATGGTATTAATTAATCAAATTAATATCATAAGAGGATAAATAATTATTATTTGATTATTTTATGATCATAGGTTGATCGAGTTAAGGGTTTGAGCTAACAATTTAAATAACTGGACGCCAGGCAAGTTCTTCAGTCCCTTTTATGTTGAGTTATTATGATATGTAATTCTTGTTTTAAATGCATAAAAATTATGTGCTATGTGATACGTGTTTAATATGACCACAATGTATTCTTTGTGCAACGATATGAGATATATTGCTATATTTGAAGCACAAGCACATGATATATGACACACACCAAGAATGTTAAGGTATGTGCTACGTGAAATATAAACTGTTGAACTTGCTGAGCCGTTGTGCTCATTACTTGCTTAAATTAAACTTTTGCAGGATAAAGAAATAAGTTTCAGGAATATTGGATTAAGTTGAGATGAATTGCCTAGAAGGTAGAAAACGCGATTGTTATATTGTTAATATTATAATTCAATGTGAGAAATTTGTTAAATTACTGTGATGAATTGTATGTATATATAAGTTGAACTTGGATATGATAGAAGTTCAATTATGAACTGTGATTGATCAGGATAATTGTACGATAAAAATTATTATATGTTGGATTACAAATGACGCAATAAGGAATACTTGTATGAAAATAAATAACAGTAAATTTTAAATGATGAGTTTTATGATACGTGTAAAAGAAAGAAAAAGTTAAGGTTGCGATCCAAGGACTATGATCAAAATGTAAGGAATTTAATATCCAAATGATTTAATACAATGATTAAGTTGAGAAAAAGAAAAATTTATACCGAAAATTTGGTAATTGATAATATTGATATTAAATAATGGATCAATTTAGGTGATGGAAGATTTATTAACGGAACGAAATTTTGACGTAATGAAAATAATGTTTATTAAATATAAAATTTAAGGGAATAAAGTGGGTCGAATTTCGGGGTCGTTACATAATTAACCATACATAACATATATTTTAGTATTACATTATATAATAAAAACATTTTTTATAGTTATATATTGTAGTTGTGCAATTACCCATACATAACATATATTTTAATATTTCATTATGTAATAAAAACATATTTTATACCATTATTTGTATTTTGACTAAATACATTATTTGATAAATTATACATTTGTAATTATGTATAATTTCATTTCATTTAATATGGAATTAATCCATAATTAAATTGAGCACTTTTGTGTATCGAATTAACTTAATTAAAATCATTAGTATTCAATTTATTAACTATTTTAATCCCCTCATGTAATTTATACGACAAATCTTGTACAATTAAATTTAATTAACTCTTTTGTTCCATAAATTATTTTCAAATAATTTATTTAACATATATATTAAATATATTTATTTAATAAATATTGATTCATTAAATTAAATTATTAATTAAATTTACTATTTTGGTTCCAATATATTTATTTTATATATTGAACTTTATCTCCATAATGAATATTAAATTTTATGTTCATTTGATGTAATATGAATTATTAGGCCATAATATGTGTTACATTTAATTATTGTAACACAACACAATTTCTTCATTTAATTAAATAAACTTCTTTATTTAATAAATTAAAATATATTAATACACTAATTATTATTTAATGAAGTAATTAACTCGCTTATGCAATTTAATTCATTCACATCGCATTGCCAAACGAGGCTTATCGCTCAAACCGTATTTTCTCATAATATCAGCTTTAACAACCGAGATTAATTTATACCAATTAATTATTTTATTTTCATTCCTTGGTTAATTTAACCCAAAAATTTTAATAATTTAAAATTAATTGTTAAATTTGTTGTCAATCACATATAAATATTGCACATATATTTATATTTAATCACAACTCATCCATAAAACCTTCTTCAAATAAAATATTATTTTATTTACGAAATTTACATTTACAAATATCCTCAGATATTACATTTGTAATATTCCGAACTTTCGAGATAGTTGTAGTCCGAATTTATATGCATAAATAAATATTGAATTACATCTTATATGTGTTATGGAATTTTCATGTGTGTTTATTTTTGTGTTTTGTTTCAAGATTCCAACTTAAACAATTACTAGAAAAATAAAAGTAAATTTTTTGAAAACCTAAAACTATGATTTGGAGAAAACCTAAACCTTAATTTTAGAAACTCTAAGGTTTGAACCCTAAGGTTTAAACCCTAAACCTTAGAAAGTACTATTCACAAATACACGTATAAATACGAAAATTATACAAATAGAATACGATAATAATACAAAAATTATACGATATAAATACAAAAAAGTCAACTATAAATAGTAATAGTCAATTATGGCAACTAATATGCTTAATTTAAATTAAGACTAAACTAATACACTTAATTAAAATTAAGTCTAATCTATAAATTAATTGGTGAATTAAGAAACTAATTTACCAAACAATTTGCTAGTTTATTTAATGACCAAACTAACCTTGAGCCAAGCTTGGTAAAAAGTCATCAGTGCCCCACAAATAATGGGTTATTTAACCAACCAAACAAGCCTTAGACTATTCATTTGGTAGGCTAAGTGTTGGTCCAATTAGAAGGGAGCAAGTGTGAGTCATTTTTGGTGATGATGGACTAACATTAATGACATTTAACACCTCATTTGGCCAGCCAGAGCAAGGGAGAAATAGGTGACGCACTTGCCTTTACTTAGCTCGGAAGAAATGGAACAAAGACCAAACTACCCTAGCTTTGGTTTTTCAATAAATAGTAAGCATAGTTCACTTATTATTTCATCCATTTCCAAAGCAAAAATCAAGAGCAAAATCACTCTTTATAACTAGTATTCGTAGTTATAATTCAAGTATTAGAAATTGCAAAGAAATAGTTAAAGCTTGCAATCAAAAAGGGTATGATCCTTAGTCATTGTTATGTTTAATTTTTCTTTCAATTTATAGTCGATAAGCTCAAGAACATAAGTCGTAGCCATTTGCGATTTTTCATTTTTCGTGTTCCTTATGACTTGAGCAAGTCGTTCTTATGTCGAATATCATTTCATAGTATATAACTAAAGCTTAATGAATGCAAGTCGTAGCCATGTACGATTTTTCGTTCTTCGTGTTCTTCACGTGTTCTTGAGCAATGGTTATAAACTGTTAAAATCAAGTAAATAAGCCGTTATAATGACCAAATTATTTCATATATACATGTTATAATCACTTATGCAAGCAATTATAATGCTCAAATTATTTCAAGTATGAAATCCAAAAGCTCAATAACAAAAGTCGTTACCATGTACGGTTTTTTCGTTCTTCGTGTGTTCTTGAGTAAAAGTCATAAATCTCTATATAAGAAGGTTTATGATTTTCTTATTTTATGTTATAAAGTGTTATTGATTGTAAGAACATGTTATCATAGAAATTAAAGTTTAAGATATCATGTTTTATAAATTCAGTCAAAGAAATATTGAAACAGTTTTTGGCAATCCTCTTACTGTCAAAATCTGTGTAAATCAGTAAGGAATTTCGAATTTTGGTCTAAATATAAATTGTAGAGACAAAAGTTACGAACGTGTGAAATTTTAAATGACTCAAAAATATTTTAAAACGAAGAAATTATGGCCGGTTAATTGAGCCAGGGTCTGACATCCAATGTTGCTGTCCACTTTTTAAAAAGTGCCTTAAAAGTAAGTTTTTGAGTTAGCTAATTTTTCGAATAAAACCACATATGGAAATAGTCTAAACAAGCTATAAAAACATTTATTAGGAAATAAAATTCGATAAACTAACATTCGAGTACGCGTAAATGATGAGTGAGTTTTATACCTACGAATTGAATACATTTAAGCTTGATAATTTGTGAATCTTTAAGTGTTTTATGTGATTTGATATGTGTTTTTATGTTATTGTATAATATGGTGTATTATATCATGTTTAAGTATTTTATGTATTCTATGTCGTTTTGTGTAATTTATTCGTAATTTATATGTTAAGTGTTTGTTTAGTTGTATGTGTTTTTGTACTACATTGTATAGGATGTGGTGTTATATTGTTTTTATGTGTTTCTATTGCATTTTGTAGGAATTATAATAAGGGCTTGGTGGATCAAGGCTTGAAATTGCCCGGTTCGCATTTTCCGCGCTCCGTTTACGCAGCAGCCAATTAACGTCCAATTTTGGCCTTGATCCTTTCCGAATCTTCAATTTTGTAAAACATAAAGGTTGTAGGTCTACGAGTCTCCTTTCCATAACATCTTGAATCGCCTCAATCGGAGTTCGTATGAAGAAGATATGCCCAAAACACTGAAGGAGGCTGCAGCAGTCCAAAAACCAAAATTAAGCCTAGCGCCGCAGCGGTGGTTTCCACCGCCGCAGCGGTCCTGGGGACTGCCAAATCAGTGTGTTTGAGCACTGCGGCGGTCCAGGGCAGCGCCGCAGCGCCCGGACCCGACCAGTTCGCGATTTTAGCCTTTTTAAGTCATTTTTTGGAGCCCTAGTTAGACATCTTTGATTTTTCTTTTCATTTTGGAGAGAGAGATAGGCGATTTGGGGAGGAAGAAGATGAGGGATGTGGGTTTTCCTTCATTGGATACCTATATACCTTTGATTCTTAGCCCTAATTCCCCCAATTTTTGGCTATCAATGGATGAAGAAGATGAAGAGCAAGCAAGAAAGCTATGGATGGAAGCCATGGATGATGAGATCTGGAGATTGAAGCTTGGGTGACATCCCTTTAATCTTTTCGACTCTTATTATTCTTTGTATTTCATTTTATTGTTGAATCTTGTGGGATTTGTAATGAATATTTGCTAGTTTTCATTCATTGGAATATAAGTATGTTTTTGGTACCCAAATAGTTGTTGAATTGATTTTCTCTCTCTTGATTGGCACCATGGATTGGATTAACATGTTTAGTTATTCATATATCGATTGCTTGGCTAATTGATTAGTGTGGGTTTCTATATGAAATTGACAAATGGATTATAGGATTGACCTAAATGTGATAACATGTGATTGTGCTATTCTACATAGTTGGGATGTATGATTTGCGTATTGGATAGAAATACACCTGTATGCCATGTGTAACCAGTTAAGAACTTGTGCTTCAAACCCTTGTTTAATGTTAATTCTCATAGAAATATAGTGGATTACTTAGACTTGGGGATGCTTGTATTGCTATCGACAGAGGCGTATAAGTACTGTAGTGTTCTTGGTTGACCATTCGTGGGTTACGACCATATGAATGGGTTGTCATGTTTGTGCTAATTGTTAATTGTTTAGCTTTGCAATCGCTTTGGTAACTTGTATGAAATCGGAAGATGGATTATAAGTTTGGGCCTGAATATGTTATCATGTGTATGTTATTGGGTCTTAGGATTGAATGCATATTTGCGTGTAGGATAGACATATACCTACGTGCCACGTGTAGCCAATGTGAGAGTCTGTGCTTTAAAAACCTTACTTGTGTTAATTCTCATAGAAATATAGTGAATTATCTTGCTTGGGTTGTTCTTGTCTGAATTCTGTCGAATGGGATAGGTTTGGATGAGATATGCTTATTTGGCTATCGAAATATGCCTATAAGTACCTTTGTACTCTCGGTTAGCCGTTTGTCGTGACCGTACGATTGAGATGAGAGTTAGGAGAGGAAAACGACGTATTGGGGGAAATTGCATGCTTAGATTCACCTATCTTTAAATGCTTTCTAGTTTAATTGTTTATTTGTGTTATGTCTATTTACATTCCACTTTTCCATTCAATTAAACGTTTGAACTAAGATTGACTCGATGCAATCGGTATTCGGAACTCGTTAGAACTAATTCCTCGTGGGATCGACTTTTACTTACTCTTTATTACTTGTTGACCGCGTATGCTTGCGCGTTATTGTTCATTCAAACGAACTCGATGTCGGAACTTTACTACTAAATAAACCGTTCCGATTTCGACCCAACAGTAAACAATTATGTAGGCATTTAACGCTTTACCGGAAAAATCCTAAATTACTTCAAGACAAGTTTTCTATCCTTAACCTCTGTTTACTTGATTTTTATGTGATTTATATATTTTGTACAAGCAACGTGTTATAAATCTTCCATATGAGAGTTATTGCTTCTTGTTTCAGCATAACTTGCAAAATGAAATGATTATTCGTGATATATTTTAAGTCATTCTTTATTTTATCAAACCAAGTTGTCTTGGGGCAATCCTAACATGTGAAGTAAACTGAGATGAATAAATATGTCGCACTGTTCATTCTTAGTCTAGTGTAGTGTGTGTTATGCATAACATAGGATGTCGTTAGGTTGATCCTCTTTTTATATTCACTTTAAATAGTTTTAAGTTAAAAGACAAAGAACAGTTCAAGGTCTAATCACCACTCAGTCTTGCTATGTTAAAACTTTTGTAATATCAATTATTGTGCCATGACTTCTTATAATCCATATCAGTGTGAGTACACTTATATGCTATGTGTTAGACTTGCTGAGCTTTTGTATGCTCACCCTTGCAAATAAACTTAAATTGCAGACAAACCTGAGAGCTCCAGCTCTAATAAGAAGAAATGCGTAGATTAGTTTATGTGCTTTATTAAATTACTTGTCTTTTTTTTAAAGTCTTGATGACTTATGTAATATAAACAAACAAATTGTGTAACCTACTCTATATTAATATATATCAAGTTTCATCACATATTCTTGTCACGTCTTTACTTTGATTAAACTTAGAATTGTTAAAACTTAACATAGTATTGATAATGATCTATTTATCTGGATGAGGCTCGATAAATGACTTGTGAGTATTGTACATTCAAGGCAAGACTAATCGGTGATAATTGGTAAAAATTATCATTAGGTTCCTCAGACCCAGGTACAAACTTGTTGTTGCTATTCTGAATGTCAGATAAGTAGGATTATTGATATGAATAGATATCACTATAACTAAATGTATTTCAAGTTAGGGTTTTAACTAGTTGGGTAATGTTCTATACGGAAAGAGAATTTTACACCGGACAAAGATACAACCATTTGTCACGGATAAAGATGCAAACATTTATCATGGGTGAAGATACAAACATTTACTGCTAGATTCCCTGTTCCCAAGAGCTGTCCTAATGATTTAATGCCGTGAATTTTGAAATATGTAAAGTTATAGAATATCTAAATCTTAAGGTTAAAATGTTATGAATAAGTATTAAGTTCCTTGTATTGATTACAAGAACTTGATATGAAATAATGAAATATCTTCGGTAATTAAGATGAGAACTTTGTTTATGAATAAAGGAAATCATTTATAAACCTAATGATTTAGCATTTATAGTGAGCGCCAAGTCAGCTATAGTAAGTATAATGATTTGGGGGCGTCACAGGTTGGTATCAGAGTTGTAGTTTATAGCTCTAAGGTAACGAGTATCTTAGAATATAATCTGATGAAAGTAGGACTAAATGGACTTGTGAAAAGTCTATAGATAATTAAAAGACAAATAAATCTTCAACATAAAATGTTATAAGTCAATTAAAAGATAATGCTTAAATTTTTAAACATGAAATTTTATGTGAAAGAAATATACTAATTAAAGCTAAATTCTTGTGTAGGATGGTTGCTATTCCAAGTTGGGAAGAAATAATGCAACAAAATGCACATCCTTTGGTCCTTGAAAGTGATCCTGAGGAGGATCCAATTGAAGATCCAGTGATAGATCATGTGGGTGACCACCTAGTGATAACTTTGTGGACATGTCTGATAATGATGATTTTGATGAAATTTAACATGACATGGATATCTTAGACGCTGAGGATGGCGATCCAGAATCTGAGTTGGATGAAATCATCGAAGAACTGAATGAAGAAGAAGCAGAACAAGTAGCATTGATGGATGTAGCTACCGAAAGAATTGAAACTCTTGAAATGATGTGGTAGGAGGAAGTTGAGAGAAACCATGCACAAGAGCTTCAGTTAGCCATCAAGGAAGCCGAAAGGCTCCAGTTACAGGAAGCACTTGCTTATGAAAGGAGTGAATGTCGCTATTCCTATTGGGAACTTCACAAGGAGGTGGAAGATTTCCCCACAACAAGGAATGAATCAGGCTACGAGATCAATGGATCTGTAGTTTTGAGTATGCTAAATAGGGTTTTTAAAAAGGTCAATTAAGGAAAAGACTTGTAATCTTTAAATTATGCTTTATGTATGTAATATTAGTATTCCCATTTTTATAAGGGATGTTAATAACAGTAAAGTGAAATTATTCACTCGGTTAATAATAGTTTGTAATGTATGGAAGTTTATAAATACAAATTTTGTTATGAAATATGATATGTAAAATTTTCTTTATACTTGCATATTTATACTTTTCTTTCTTTTATTTTTGAAAAATGGCACCACCAAACACAAGAACAAGAGTCACGAAACATGCTAGTAATAGTAGAAGTGAGAGTGTTGAACAACCACCTAATGATAATCAGACTGTTGAAAATCCTATGCAACAATTTGTTAATATGTTAATGAGTGCCATAGAAAATCAAACAAATCCACCCCGAACACATATAACTACGTTTAAAGACATTAAGAACGTAGGACCTCCCAAATTCTAGGGAACCATTGAACTAATTGATGCCCAAAATTGGGTTACCGAAATTGAAAAGGCTTTTGATATAGCCGAGGTTGGGAAAAACCAAAAGACAACAAATCAAGGGCGAGAGAAGGTGTAATCACTTGGGAAAAGTTTAAGAAATTATTTTTCGAGAACTTTTTCCTAAGAAGCATACAAAATCGGATAGAAGTTCGATTTCTAAATTTAACACAAGGGGACATGACAGTTCCCCAATATGCCACCAAGGTTAATGAACTCGCACGTTTCGTTCCTCATCAAATGGCGACGAAGGAACGTCAAGCGAGGAGGTTCGAAGAAGGGTTAAAACCCTGAATTTATGACAAAGTTGCTATATTATAGCTAGAAGATTTCTTTTAACTTCTCGAGAAAGCCATCATTGTCGAAAGCGACAATGATGACTTTAATAAATATAAGAAGGAAAAAGGAAAAAAAAAGAATCATGAGAGGGGGTCTAGTAAAGGAAGTAATGGTGGGGGAAATACACTGAAAGAGGGAGATAACAAAAAGAAAATGAAACCCTATAAGACATGTGGCAAGGGCCACATAGGAGTGCATCTTAAAGAAAAAAAATATTTGTTATAACTATAAACAAGAGAGACACTTAGCCACCACCTGCCCAAAACCAAAGAAGGACGCCTGCTTCAACTGTGGAGCAACGAGACATTAAGCCAAGATGTGCCCTAAGAAAGGAGGAGAAGCGAGAGGGAGCAAGGCGAGTAATGTCACCCCGACAACTACACTAGGAGGCCCGGGCCGTCCAACAACAAGGACTTTCAACATGTTAGTGAGAGATACAGTGGCATCTCAGGATGTAGTGTCAGGTATCATTCCGATCAACTCCATAAATGCTTATATGTTATTTGATTCGGGTGCTTCTTACTCATTTGTTTCACATGAATTTGCTAAGAAATTTAACATGCCTAGTGATAATTTAGACTTTCCCTTGAACATAGAAATTGTTAATAGGGAGATAATACCTATTAATCACATCTTTAAGAAATGTTGCATAACGATTAAGTGTCACGATTTAAAGGTGGATCTTATTCCCATTCAATTATGGGAATTCGATGTAATTATAGGTATGGATCGGTTAACTAATCACAAAACAGTGATTAATTGCCAAAAGAAGTGCGTCAACCTTCTGACAACGTCGAAGTCAAAGGTCGTTTTTAACGGGAATCTATTGCCAAGAAAATCTAGTTGTTTGTCAGCAATATAAGCAAATGGATTACTTAAGAAGGGGTGTCAAGGCTATTTGGCCTATATCGTAGATACTTAATGGAAAGAGTTAGATATAGATCAAATACCAGTCGTAAGAGAATTCACAGACATATTTCCCAATGACTTATCCAGTCTCCCACCTGATAGAGAGATTGAGTTTGTCATCGACTTAGCACCGGGAGCTACACCATTTTTAAAGGCTCTATATAGGATGACACCTGTGGAGATGAAAGAATTAATGGTTCAACTACAAGAATTATTGGAAAAGAAGTACATTCAACATAATGTTTCTCCATGGGGAGCACCTGTTTATTTATCAAAAAGAAGGATTGAACTTTAAGATTATGTGTCGACTATCATGAACTGAATAAGTTGATCATAAAGAATAAGTATCCATTACTTAGGATAGACGACTTGTTTGATCAATTGAAGGGAGCCGAACACTTTTCTAAGATTGATCTACGGTCGGGTTACCATCAACTAAAGGTTAGAAATGAAGATGTGCCGAAGACAGTGTTTCAAACAGGTTATGGACATTACGAGTTTCTAGTGATGTCCTTTGGATTAACGAATGCACCGGTAACATTCATAGACTTGATGAATAGGGTTTTGAGGTCTTGTTTAGACAGTTATGTTGTAGTGTTCATTGATGATATTCTCATATACTCAAAAACACTAGAAGAACATGTTGTACATTTAAGAAGTGTACTAAAAACCTTACGGAGGGAACAACTCTATGCCAAATTTTCAAAATGTGAGTTCTGGCTAGAAAAGGTTCAGTTTTTGGGTCACGTGAATGACAAGAATGGAATAGCAGTGAATCCATTAAAGATTAAGGCGGTGGTGAATTGGGAATAACCAAAGACACCCACTGAAGTGAGAAGTTTATTAGGTTTAGTGGGGGTATTATAGGAGATTTATCAAAGACTTTTCAAAAATAACAACCCCGCTAACCAACTTAACAAGGAAGACAGTGAAGTATGTATGGACGGATAAATGTGAAGAAAGCTTTCAAGAGTTAAAAAAGAGACTAAGTGAGGCACTAGTATTATCATTACCTGATAATAATGGAGGTCTTGTAATCTATAGTGATGTCTCTTATAAAGAATTGAGTTTTGTTTTAATGCAACATGGCAAAGTAATAGCTTATGCTTCGCGACAACTAAATGATTATGAGTTAAGGCATCTTACTCACAATCTAAAATTAGCGGCGATAGTATTTGCTTCAAATATATGTAGGCATTACTTGTGTGGGGAGAAATGGGAAATTTATACTGATCACAAGAGTTTAAAGTATATTTTTACATAACGAGAGTTGAATATGAGACAAAGACGATGGTTGGAATTGATTAAGGATTATGATTGTGAAATTCTATATCATCCAGGAAAAGCCAATGTAGTTGCAGATGCACTAAGCAGGAAAAATCAAGAGAAACTAAATGTATTAACAACTCAGGATGAGTTTCTCAAAGAATTTTCTAGACGCGACATTGAAGTGAGGGTTCCTTCCATCTTAATGAGGAAATTATTTGTAATGGAGGATTACTCAACTTTGTTGGGAAAAATCAAGGAGATATAAGAAAAGGATGGAGAGTATGAGGAAATGAAAAATAAGAAAACAAAGAATGTGAACAATAGGTTCAAATTGGACAATGATGGAATCAGAAGGTTTGAATCAAGGATATGGGTACCTTCAGTACAAGAGTTGAAGGAAAAGATTATGTCAAAAGCACATACTACTAAGTTTTCAGTCCATCCAGGTAGCACCAAAATGTACAAAGACACGAGTCAACATTTCTGGTGGCCAAACATAAAGAGAGGTGGCTGAATTCGTTAGTAGGTGTTTGACATGCCAATAGGTTAAAGCAGACATCAAAGACCAAGTGGGTTAGTACAACCATTAGAGATTTCAGAGTAGAAATTGGAGCATATTACAATACATTTTGTAGTAGGCCTACCAACCACACAGAAGGGTCACGATGCCATATGGATAATAGTGGATAGAATAACCAAGTCAACTCACTTTTTACCAATTAAGGTTAAGCACTTTAGATCGATTAGAAAAGCTTTACGTTAAGGAGGATATCTCTAAACATGGCGTACCAGTTTTAATTGTGTTTGATCGAGATCCAAGGTTCACATCGAACTTCTGAAAAAGTCTTCAAGAACATCTAGGTACACAATTGAGAATGAGTACTGCTTATCATCCGCAAACTGATGGTCAAAGTGAAAGGACTATCCAAACTTTGGAAGATGTGCTGAGAGCTTGTATGATGGATTTTGAGGAAAGTTGGGAAGATCACTTACCTATGGTGGAATTCGCTTACAATAATTGCTATTACGCTAGTATAAGAATGCCACCATATGCAGCTCTGTATGGAAGGAACTGTAGAACACCGATGTGTTGGGACGAAGTCGATGAACGGAAGATGCTTGAGCCAAAATTGGTTTAACAAACATCAGAGGTAGTTCAAACAATTCAACTGAGGTTACAAGCTACTCAAGAAAGACAGAAGAGCTATGCTGATCTACATCGACAAATGAGAGACTTTAAAGTCAGTAGTCATGTTTTCCTAAAGGTATCTCCCTGGAAAGGGAAGATTCATTTTGGAAAAAAAGGAAAACTGAGTCTAAGGTTTATAGGACCATTCGAGATATTACGAAGAATAGGTGATGTATCTTATGAAGTAATCTTACCTCAAGAGCTGGAACATATACATAATGTATTTCATGTTTTAGTATTGCTTCCTTATAAACCCGATTACAAACACGTCATCAGCTACGAACCCATCCAAATCGAGAAGGATCTAAGCTAGGAGGAAATTCCTATTAAAATTATTGATAAAAATAAACAAGTCTTGCGAAACAAAGTCATACCTTCAGTCAAGGTCATATGGAGAAATCAATCCATGGAAGAATAATTTTATTTTCATTCCTTGGTTAATTTAACCCAATAATTTTAATAATTTAAAATTAATTGTTAAATTTGTTGTCAATCACATATAAATAGTGCACAGATATTTATATTTAATCACAACTCATCCACAAAACCTACTTCAAATAAAATATTATTTTATTTACGAAATTTACAGTTACAAATATCCTCGAATATTACAAGATATTACATTTGTAATATTCCGAACTTCCAAGATAGTTGTAGTCCGAATTTATATGCATAAATAAATATTAAATTACATCTTATATGTGTTATGGAATTTTCATGTGTATTTATTTTTGTGTTTCGTTTCAAGAATCCAACTTAAATAATTATTAGAAAAATAAAAGTAAAATTTTTGAAAATCAAAAACTAGTGTTTGAAGAAAACCTAAACCCTAAGGTTTAAACCCTAATTTGAAAAACCCTCAGGTTCAAACCCTAAACCTTAAAAAGTACTATTCATAAATATACGTATAAATACAAAAATTATACGGATATAATACAAAAAAAATATAATAATAATACGAAAATTATACGGTATAAATATGAAAAAGTCTACTATGAATAGTAATAGTCAATTATGGCAACTGATATGCTTAATCTTACCAAACAATTTGCTAGTTTATTTAATGACCAAACTAACCTTGAGATAAGCTTGGTAAAAAATCATCAATGCCCCTCAAATAATGGGTTATTTAACCAACCAAACAAGCCTTAGACTATTCATTTGGTAGGCTAAGTGTTGGCCCAATTAGAAGGGAGCAAGTATGAGTCATTTTTGGTGATGATGGACTAGCATTAATGACATTTAACACCTCATTTGGCCAGCCATAGCAAGGGAGAAATGGGTGATGCACTTGCCTTTACTTAGCTTGGAAAAAATGGAACAAAGACCAAACTACCCTATCTTTGGTTTTTCAATAAATAGCAAGCATAGTTCACTTGTTATTTCATCCATTTTCAAAGAAAAAATCAAGGGCAAAATCACTCTTTTATATCTATTATTCATAGTTATAATTCAAGTATTGGAAATTGGAAATTGCAAAGAAATAGTTAAAGCTTGCAATCAAAAAATGTACGATCCTTAGTCATTGTTATATTTAATTTTTCTTTTAATTTATAGTCGATAAGCTCAAGAACATAAGTCGTAGCCATGTACGATTTTTCGTTCTCTGTGTTCCTTATGACTTGAGCAAGTCGTTCTTATGTCGAATTTCATTTCATAGTATAGAACTAAAGCTCAATGAACGCAAGTCATAGCCATGTACGATTTTTTGTTCTTCGTGTTCTTCATGTGTTCTTGAGCAATAATTATAAACTGTTAAAATCAAGTAGACAAGCCGATATAATGACCAAATTATTTCATATATAAATGTTATAATCACTTATGAAAGTAGTTATAATGCTTAAATTATTTCAAGTATGAAATCCAAAAGCTCAAGAACATAAGTCTTTACCATGTACGGTTTTTTCGTTCTTCGTGTGTTCAAGAGATAAAGTCATAAATCTCTATATAAGAAGGTTTATGATTTTTTTATTTTATGTTATAAAGTGTTTTTTATTGTTAGAACATATTATCTTAGCAAATTAAAGCTTAAGATATCATGTTTTATCAATTCAGTTAAAGAAATATTGAAACAGTTTTTGGCAGTCCCCTTACTATCAAAATCTGTATAAATCAGTAAGGAATTTTAAACTTTGGTCTAAATATAAATTGTAGAGATGAAAGTTTCAAACGCGTGAAATTTTGAACGACTCAAAAATGTTTTAAAAGGAAGAAGTTATGGCCGTTTAACTGAGTCGGGGTCTGACAACCAATGTTGTTGTCCGCTTTTTAAAAAGTGCCTTAAGAAAAAGTTTTTGAGGTAGCAAATTTTCCAAATAAAACCACATATGAAAATAGTCCAAACAAGCTATAAAAACATTTATTAAGAAATAAAATTCGATAAACTAACATTCGAGTACGCGTAAACAATTATGTAGGCATTTAACGTTTTACCGAAAAAATCCTAAATTACTTTAAGGCAAGTTTTCAATCCTTAACCTTTGTTTACTTGTTTTTTTATGTGATTTATACATTTTGTATAAGCAACGTGTTATAAATCTTTGATATGAGAGTTATTGCTTCTTGTTTCAACATAACTTGTAAAATAAAATGATTATTCGTGATATATTTTGAATCATGCTTTATTTTATCAAACCAAGCTGCCTTAAGGTGATCCTGACATATGAAGTAAACTGAGATGAACGAATATGTCGCACTGTTCATGATTAGTCCAGTATAGTGTATGTTATGCATAACATAAGATGTCGTTAAGTTGATCCCCTTTCTATATCCACTGTAAATAGTTCTAAGTCTAAAGACAAAGAACAGTTTAAGGTCTAACCATCACTCAATCTTGTTATGTTAAAACCTTTGTAATATCAATTGTTGTGCCATGAATCCTTACAATCCATATCGGTGTAAGTTCACTTATATGCTATGTGTTAGACTTGTTGAGCTTTTGTATGCTCACCCTTGCAAATAAACCTAAATTATAGACAAACCCGAGGGCTTTGACTCTATGAATTAAGAATAGAACTTTATTTATGAATAAAAAAAATATCTATAAACCTAATGATTTAGCATTTATAGTAAGCACCAAGTCACCTATAGTAAGTATAGTGATTTGGGGGCGTCACAACATTCTTGCCCCCTTATAAAATTTCGTCCTCGGAATCGTATAATAATGTTAATTAAAATTATAAAGGTAGTCTTTCATCATTTTCTCCTCGAGCTCACACGTAGCCTTTTTCACATCGTGATTTCTCCAAACTATTGTTACCGTATGTATCATCTTATTCTTTAAAATCTGCTCTTTCTTATCGATTATCTGGACATGAACTTCTTCATACGCTAGATCCTTTTTTAACTGAATAAGTTCATAAGCGAACACAAGTTTGTAATCAGGTTTATATGGTCGCAATCCCGACATATGAAATTTATAGTCTTTTAGTTGCCGCGATGCATACATAATGACCTAACCGTTTTGCATAAACTTGAAGCCTAGTCCTATAACGCACCAAAAACCCAACATTCCTTATTTAATCCAATTATGTATGGATAATGTAATCATTAATCTTAAAATCATATTTTATAATCATAAAACATATTAACGACAATCTCGTGCATTAATACCTAACCTGTAACCTTTAAAACCAATCATTTGACCATAATGCGGTCCATATTTTTATTTTATTTTATTTTAAAAAAAAAACTTACTATCAATACCTTCCTCATGATTATAACATTCATTTTACTATAACTTATATCATATACAAATAAGTTATGACCTAGTCTATTACATTTCATATATATATATATATATATATATATATATATGATTTACATATCCTGTAAATAAAATTTTGCCATGAACTATTCATACATGGCCATGTTTGCATATACCTGTTTACATACATCCGCATCATACCTGTACCTGTTTACATATCTCTGTACTATACATACGAGTTTATTACATATAAAACGCACCTAACAATAATACATTATTCTTACATCCTTACAACCTTTCTTCGAACAATACATACATGTACATTTATCTCTATGGATTTACAAACCATTTATTCCTTTTTACTATCATGGTTTAACATTAAAATCAAGCCATTACATAACTTATGCATGTGCAAGTTTCCATTCCTCTATTGAATTTATATATATCACACATATGAATACATTACATTCCTTCATGCTTATCTATGCATTTAGCATTCTTTACCTTTAGCTTAACCAGAACCTCCGGCCTTCTTGTACTTTACCTGAAATGTTAGTTCATAGCAAGAGTGAGCACATAGGCTCAGCAAGTCAATTAGATAACACCTTTCATGCTTACAGTTTATATTTATGAGTCATGCATCCTCTACTTTACCATGCTATGCTTAATGACACATATTCCACTTAACAGTTAATACACATAGTTGCATGAAGTGCACATTTCAACTATCACATAGTTCACGTAGAACAATTAGTACAGTTAAGTCTGAAAAACTTGCTTGGTATGCTTTATATACTTAACCTTTACCTCCCCACTTGGCTTTTCTATCCTTTCTTGTCTCAAGTTGCTAGTCCAAACCTTATCTGTTAACATTGCACCTATATATTAGTATAGGATAATAAAACATAATATAACTTGTCAAACTTATCGCATAATTACACGACTATTCGTCTCTAATCATTTTACATGTGATGTATTATACCTTACGTAGGTTAATAATACATCCTAACTCGTTACCGACATTTTTCATAAATCATATCATGATTTGGCTTAACTTTAGGCATGTTATAATATGCCAATCATTACCTCATTATACCTTAACACCCTTTTCTTTGGTCATTCTTTAGCTATATAGGGTTTACATAACCCATCTTTATCATTATGTATCAAAACATTTCATTTTGAAGAATTTTAAAAAAAATTCTTTTCTGTGAACAGTACACATCTCACCGGGGTGAGATGTTCTCGGACCAACCTCGCCCCGGCGCTCCCTGAACTTGCGCTGACCAACTTCTTCAGCAGCACTGCTCCCTGGCACATTCCTGCTGTCTCAGATTCTTTAATTTTTGCTACTGCTTTGCTGATTTTTAACTCCTTCATCACACATCCAATTAACTCTAAATTTGGAATAGAATTAGGTCTTACTACCTAGTATTTTATAAAAAAATTACTTGACTCATTTGACTTCTTAAAATTATTGAAGCAATAGCCCGTAGGAGGACGTTTCGAAACATTTCAACATATAGAAAAAAATTTAACTTTAAAACTCAATTTTATCAACTTTGTGATTTTTGGCTATTTGCTTCCAAACTCCGTTTCAACACTTGACATAGTTCAAATAACTCATATGTGACATGTCCAAACTTTTAAAACCATAAGACTTCGCACGAGGCGATATTTGTCCGTTAAAATCCATTTAGGGTCGAAACGATCGATTTTGATCGTTCGAATCGCCTTTTCATTCTAGCTTCCATCCGTTGATTACCAAATCAACGTAAACACGTGTAATAACATAAAAATAAGTCATTTAACTTCATTTCACCTTTAATTCCTCAAAAGTGCCAAATATCACCTTTGGTTGGATTTTCGTTAACTTTCACAAACTTTTCAAATTTCAAATTAAACTCAACTTGACACTTTAATCTCCAAGCATCACATAGGCTACCACATATACATTTTACCACTTTGTAGATCCATATCACTTCCATATGCACATTCTAATGCACTTTACAGATTACGATTTGATCTATATGCAAATCTTAGGCTAATATTATAACTCTTCCTTAACAAATCATACATTTAAACCATTTAGGCATCCAACTTGCCATCTAGCAAAATAGTTGGCTTATATCTAACATGATCAACCTTTCTAACTAGGTTTTCATCAATTCTAACAACATATAACACATGATCATCCAATAAATCATGGTTTCTAGCTTGTGAACATGCATGAATGGTGCACCACCTATATTCTACTACACATGAGCTTAGGGCTTCATGATAAACCAACAAAATAGCATATAATTCATATAATCTTTACTTCTAACCATGGATACTTGCATGCCTTACATATTCTTAAATTTAAGTACATAAACATCAAGTTTTAACACACAAACATCTTTATACCTTCAATAAGCTCTTCCCTTCCTTGGTATGAAGCTTGCTAGTCTTGTATTCTCCACTTTGATGGCTAACTTTGCACCTCTTGAACACTTTTCTTGTAATCCTTGAGATTTCTTACACAAACCCTAGCTTTCTCTTTCTTTTCTCTCTTAGAACCCTTGCTAGCAAACTTGGAAAATGAACTAATGAAATAAGCAAGTGTGGAGCAAGTATACTTATAAAAATATATACATACATATATTGTATGTATATTTCCTACACTTTACCAATCTTTGGGTTAACTTAACCAAACATGGTTAGGGCATTTAGGACAATTTATATTGCTAATCAAGGATAGCTTGGTCATTACACCATTTTAGGACACAAATGTCATTTCTTACATAGACAAGGGCACTTTAGACAATTGCCAAGTTGTATAGACAATTAAATTCCAATAAAATCACAATTTGTTTATTTTTGTTCCTATTCAAGTCCTTTTTTATCCAACTTTGTTTCCATAGGCTTGAATTTTATTCCTTATCAAACTAATCCATACTTGACTTATCCCATATCACTTGTCACACTTCTAAATGTTAATTTCATTAATTAATTAATTTATAATAAATTGCCAATTTGCATAACATCAACCTCAATTATCTACGAACTTTTTTCGGTTTTACATTCAATCAATTTCAATTTCCGACATCTTAATAAAGTCAAATTACTCATTTGTCTGTAAACTGCTTCCTCAAAAAGCGAATCTCGATCGGATTATCAAATCCATCATCATTTAACCTTTTAAGCTCATATAGTCGTTATACGACTCTTACGTCCTTTTGCTTATTCATCTAGCACATAATGCCAATTTAAACCATTCTTGTATCCAACATTCTTTTTACTCATTAATGGGGGTCTTATATTCTGTACTTACGCATCGTATAAATATAATTCATTCTATCAATTAATATGGATTTATTAATCGATTTCAAACATTGAACTTCATAACCATTATCATTCAATCAATTCTTCATATACCAATTAGGTTAAATCGATCCTTCTTTCCTGCACATTCAACCACACATTACTGTACATTCTCGTAACCTAGCCTCTCAAGGCCTAATCATTAAATTCGTTATTAATTTTCATAACTAAAGCATCAATTTAAATACATTTTTCTCATTTCCATCATTTCTTTCATTTTTAACTTAATTCTTTCTTTCTTTATCAGATCGAATACATCAATAATCATACACCCAATCTATCATATGCTGACACAATTAGTGTCCTACATAATTTATTTCCCGTCATTTACCTTTAATTCGCTATATTTTTATTTACTCATCGAAATTCATCCTCGTTATAGTTTCATTATCTGCGACATCGCTATTGCACTTTAAATAACTAACTGATCCATAAACATCTTATAGACCCTTATTCACACTAAGTGTTCTTCTGTATTAATTCAACCACATAGGTCCCTCTTTACCATTTTAACCACACAGGTCATTTCTAGCACATTGATTAAATAATAATTTATATTTAATCACTTTTATCACTTTCTGACATTCAACACTAGATTTTATCTTATAACCTTTACTAAATTAATCAAAATTCTCAGGTAGAAATTTTGTAAAAATTAGGGATGTCACAAATTCATTGTACAACGCATCATTATATACCACAAAATTTTTCGTGCCATCTAACAGAGATAACACAAGTGCCTAACTCAATCTTTTCTTCAATAATTTTCAAGGATATTCACAGTTGTAAATTTCATAAATAAAATAATATTTTGTTTGAAAGATGTGTTGTGGATGAGTTGTGATTAAATTTAAATATCTGAATTATACTTATATGTGATTAAGGGTAAATTTAACATTTAATTATGAACTATTAAAATATTGGTTTAAATTAACTGAGGAAGGAAAATAACATGATTAATTGGTGAAAATTAATCGGTGTTGTAAAAGCTGGTATTATGATAAAAGACGGCTTAAACATTAAGCCTCGTGTGGCAACGCAGTGTGAATGAATTAAATTTCACGAGTGGAATAATTATTTAATAGTGGATTAGTGTGTTTTAATTAATATAAAGAATTTTATTTAATTAAATGAGTGAATGAAGTTACGTTACAATAATTAAACATCATGCGAAATATGGCCTAATGTTACGCCCAATGAAATGAAAAGTTAATATTCAATATGGAAATAAAGGTTCAATATATAATATAAATAAATTGGAACCAAAATAGTAAATTAAATTAATTATATTAATTTAATGAATAGATATATGTTAAATAAGTTGTTTGAAAATAATTTATGGAATGAAATAGATAAATAAATTTAATTGTAGAAGATTTAATGTACAAGTTAAATGAGGGGAATTAAAATAGTTAATAAATTAAATATTAATTAAGCTAATTCGTTATACAAAAAGTGTTAAATTAAATTATGGACTAATTCCATAATTGGTGAAATAAAATTGTACATTATAATAAATGTATAATTCATTAAATTATGTATTTATTCAAAATATATACAATGAGATACATATATTTTTAATATGTGTAATATTTATAACTTTATTTATATATTGTTAATTAGGGGAAATTTACAATATATAAATATACAGGTAATATGTATATAATATATATACATATAACTTACCGAAAATTATATATATATATATATATATATATATATATATATATATATATATATAATTTTATCTCATGAAATGGTAATAATACAATTACAATATATTAATATATGTGTAAAAAATATTATTTATTTGCATTATTAGTAAACTAAGTGCTAAAAATATGAAATTTAATTGCCAAACAAGGCCTTAATGTGAGTGGAAGCTTACTGAGCATTGTTGAAGCATGACAAGGATCAAAGTTACTTAATTGAATGCCACCACCTGCTTGCTCATTATGAGTGGAAGATTACAGAATGTTAGAGCTTTGAATTCAGCTCCATTAACTACCAAAATTCTAAGAATTTTCTATGTCTAAAGCTTCCTATCAAAGCTCCTCACAAACCTTCATCAAAACTCCACCAAATTGAACATAATCAAGAAGAAATGTTGTTCCAAACTGGTTGATGAAGAGTTCTGGAGTTAAAGTAATAATAACGTAGATCACTTCAGTTCAGAATCTACATTGAAACCAAGTTCATTCTTCAAAATCTTCAACAAAAGAGGTATAAACATTTTCTATATTAAAATTCATAGAATAAACTAGTTTACTAGCTAATTCTGTGAATTGTTGTGGGAGTTTGATTTATGGAAGAATCAGGAAGATTCTGGAGATATAAGGATGCATTAGTATCGAGATTATGTGAAAATCATACTTGAATACATGTTAATGCTCCGTTTTTCAAACATGCATGCTATATGTTTAATAAAATGTTTCAAAGAAAATCTTTAGTAAAACATGAAATTGATGCATGGGTCTATTAGTATAACATGTGTTTTGATGTTATATAAGTTGATTGGGATAAAAGAATGCAACAAGCATCGAATTGGATATGTAAGAGCAACAACAAATCCTGCAGAATTCGATTCTGTATAAGTGCATCGGGGCGTAGTTTTTATGAGGAAAGATAGCGCCCTGGCACTTTCTACTGGAAATTAAGTTGACTTGAAAAAGACTCAGCACCCGAGATCAACAAAGCTGAAATGGTTGAAACTATTCTAGGGACTAAAACATGTCCAGAAGACATTATGATTGAATCAATATCAACTCTTGATTCAAGTCATAAAATAACAACTCAAGTAGTAGGTGATGATGCTGTTGAAAATATTAATGTATCAGGTGAACAATTCTCTGAAGATTCTGAAGTTGAAAAGGATATATCACATGAGAAAGAAGACTGCCAAGAAGCTGTGATGAGAGAAGATGAACACCTCCAAGAAGAGACCAGTATTCATGCATTAGAAGAATCAAGAGACAGGTCAATGAGGTTAATTAGAAGAAAAAGATTAAGTGGATTTATAAAGAAAATGGGCAAGAGTTCAAGTGCAAGTCACAAGGAGAGAAAAATAAGGAAGAAAGTTGAAAAGAAGCTGAGGAAAGTAAGCCTATTAAGAAAGCTGGAGAAGCAGCAATATGAAGAATATCGACTGAAGCAAGTCAAAAGGAGATGTAGAGAAAGAAGAAAGCATGCAAACCAGATGGAAAAACGTTTTATTACGTGGGATCATGGTCATCTGTTTAGTTTTATTCCCATACTACCACTTCTAAGGGCCATATTCATGAATGATCAAAGCTCTATCAGTTGGAGCTACCCAACATTTCCAAATCTTTCGTTAGTCGCTCAACAATTTACACATGCAATATCCATTGCAACTACACTAATAAGCAATGAGCCCTTCTATCCTCACTACCAAAGTCGCCAGAAAATATCCATCTGGAATCTGACTAGCTCTCAATCTGACTTTCTAAACTCATAGCAATTTTACACTACCTCCTTGTTTGTAACATTTTCCCCAGTCATAGAGTCCCAACATTCTATGGACCATGAAAATATACTTATTCTTCTGCTCGTAGAGTCTCAAAACTCTATGGTAGATTTTTAGTTATATATCTAAACCAGCACTGAAATAGACAGCTTCATACAGTATCTCTAATTAATGATGTCAAAAAGGGGGAGAGAATATATGAAGAAAGAGAACCACTTGTTCAATTAAGGGGGAGAACCAACTAAGGGGAGCTGTAACCAACTACAGGGAGAACCAACTAAGGGGGAGCTGCCAACTAAGGGGGAGAATAGTGAAAAATGAAGAGCAATTGGAGCTGCCAACTAAGGGGGAGAAGAGTGAAAAATGAAGAGCAGCTGTAAGTATGTGTAATTATCTTTATGTAAGTTCTCTCATTTAATGAAATCATCCTTTTGCACTAGCCATACAGTATCTCACTGTATCGTAAGACATAATTTACTTTTCAAGCAAATGCATTATATGTATTTCATATAAATAGGTCTATTGGTTTTGTCATCATCAAATAGGGGGAGATTGTTGAAGGTTGTTTGATTTGATGATGATGTCTGATGTGCAAAAATGATTGTGGTGAATGTGCTTATATGGTTAATTGTCCATATGTATCTGACTAAGTGCTTATGTGATAATGTGCCTATGTATCTATATACTTACTTGATTATGTGCGTATATGTTTTAAAGTGCTTATGTGGTTAATTGACTAAGTGATTACATATTAATCTGAATATGTGTCTACATGATCGTGTGTATATGAAATAAATTATCTGGTTCAAATATTATGAATTGCACACTTATATAGCACAAATATGATCTTGTTAAAAACTATCTACTGCTTATAATAAGAGTAAAAGTTATTTGGTTCAAATGTTGTAAAGTCCTTTTTGAAAAGAAATATGTGTACAAAGGACTTAGAGATTAAAGATCAAAAAAGTTAGGTTGATCTTTCTCTATGAGCCACTCTGCATAAAAGATAAATGATATAAGCAGAGTAATATAAGAATAAATCATTATTATATATGAATATTAGCAGAGTTTGTAAAGTCCTTTCAATATGTGATTATGTAATAATGTACAAAAGGACTTAGTTAGAAAAAATCAAATCTGTTAGGTTGGTCTTTTGTTATATCTGTTCAGTCAATATGATCGTAGAATGGACTCTACGATTCCAAGCAAAGAAGACTCAACGATTCAGTCTGTTCGAAGAATGGACTCTACGACTTCGAAGCAACTAAGTCAGTTCGTAGAGTGAACTATACGACTCCATACCAGGATAACTCTACGATCATCAAGGAGAGATAGCTGTGCAAGAGTTCTACAGAATATACAAGCTGAATTGAAGAATTGATCAAGTGCAAAACGTAGAGTAGAACTCTACGATCGTCGAACAGATAGCTAAGCAAGCCTTCAGGAAACGTAGAATCAGAGAAGAAATTTACTCTACGATATGCACAAACTGGCAAGATGTAGAGTGAATTCGAAGAGCAAACACATACGAGAACTCTATGAATTGCACAGATAAGCGAAATCATAGAGTGAAACCAGAAGACGAGATAATGCAGACAATTGTTCTATACATAGTATAATCGTTGAGTAAAAACAAAGGGTGTGCTAAAGAAGACAACAACTCAACGATTCCACTGAGAAGCCTAGAAATCGTAAGGCAAAGCACTGCAGTCAGCAACTCTACGATTTGCACAGAAGGACAAGATCGTAGAATGAAATCGTAAAGCAAAGCACTGCAGTCAGTAACTTTACGATCTGAACAAAGTAGCAAGATCGTAGAGTGAGAGAGAAGAACGCTACAACTCAATGTTTTACTTACCTTACTGCAAATAAAAATCGTGGAGCTGAATTCGTAAAGTCAGAATGATCAGACAGCCACTCTACGAATTCACTGTGAAGATCAGAACCAGTAAAGTAACAGAACTGCAATATGGTGTGAGAGAAAAGAGAATATTCCTTGACCAGATTAAAGAAAGATTAAGTGATGTTAAAGATCAGATGCTTGTCAGAGTCACAGAAGACTTTGTCTCTAAACGACTATAAGTCAGGACCTACAGCTCAGAAGAATGGTGAAAATAGTCTGACTAATGGGACATCTCTGAAAGCAATAGAGCAGCTGGTTATCGAAGTCAAGGAAGATATTTAATTATGGATTAAAAAATTAAATATATCAAAGAATATAATAATCTTTGATAAACAACTCTGGAAGTGCAACGGCTAAAAATGCAGAAAGCGAAGCTACAGTTTGATATGACAGAACGTGTGTCAGAAAAAGGGAAAGCATTGACATAATCAACAGAAAGTCAACTTCAAAGATATCAAGTATTTGCACAATGCCAAAGGAATCCAACGGACCTTTTCCAACGGTAGAATATGCACAAGCATATAAAAGCATGGATGTTCACAGGGATAAGTGTGGTTGTTGAAAAAAAAAAGAGGAGAGGATAGTGGACAACAACAAAATCGTAGAGTGAAACAAAAATGAATATGCTAAAGAACACTCTACGATCTGTCAGAACACTAAATGTCAACTTGATACAGACGTGTTAGCAACTGAGTACCAAAATGAAGGAGCATCACAGTCATCTTAGAAGCTCATCTCGAGAAGCCATGAACTGTCAATGATAAGAAGGAACAACTGAGTACCAAAAGGAAGAAGCTTCACAGTCATCTCAGAAGTCCGTCTCAAGAAGTTATCAAGTACTAAAGGAGCTGAATTGTCAAAGCTTAGCAGCTTAATGGGTGATCACAAGAAGATATTGAGTACTTAAAGAAGCCAAACATCATTGCCTAACTCAATATCATTTCAAGTATGATCACATCCTACTATTGAATATTTAAAGACAAAAGAACTGAAAGCACAACTCAGTAGCAACTCCAACATCTATCAACAAACAAGGAGTCAAGTCTGCTGGACTTGAAGAGGGCATTTGTGTCCTTGTCTTAGTGACTAAAGGAGCCAAGTCTACTGGACTTGAAGAGGGCAGTTGTGTCCTTGTTTTAGTGACTAAGCTAGCCAAACATGTTGGGTTTGAAGGGTTCTTTGTGAGCCAAAGATTCCAGGCCTACTGAGCTTAAAGAGTTCTGTGTGAACCATCCTTAGTGGATTTCTTACTCGTTGAAGTAGAAGAGTGGAGTAGGAGTTATTCAGTATCCGAACCACTTAAACTCTTTGGTGTCATTTTCATTCAGTCATTTACATTCTGTCATATATAGATATATATCTGCTATGATTAGTTTACTTGATAAATGACTATCTTCAGTACAGTCTAAACTCAACTAAGAAGATTTACAAATCTCTAAGGGAAGTATTCAAACTAATGTTCCGTTGTGCAAACCAATCTTGATTAAATAATCTATTAGGTAATATCATATACCTTTAAGAAACTTAAAAAGGTTTTTAAAAGATCTATTCACCCCCCCCCCCCTTCTACATCACTTGTGTGTCTCTGGGAATTAACAACATATATTTTTAATATATGTAATATTTAAAACATTATTTATATATTGTTAATTAGGGGAAATTTACAATATATATTTATGGAGGTATTATGTATATAATATATATACATATAACTTACCGAAAATTATATAAATATATATATAATTTTATTTCATGAATTAATATAATTAATATTTCATTAAATGGTAATAATACAATTACAATATATTAATATTTGTGTAAAAAGTATTATTTATTTGCATTATTAGTAAACTAAATGCTGAAAATAGGAAATTTAAAAGCCAAGCAAGGCCTTAATGTGAGTGGAAGCTTGCTGAGCATTATTGAATCATGATAAGGATCAAATTTGCTTAATTGAATGCCACCACCTACTTGGTCATTGTGAGTGGAGGATTATAGAGTGTTAGAGCTCTGAATTAAGCTCCATTAACTACCAAAATTCTGAGAATTTTCAAAGTGTAACGCTTCCTATCAAAGTTCCTCACAAACCTTAATCAGAACTCTGCCAAATTGAACATAATCAAGAAGAAATGTTGTTCCAAATTGGTTGATAAAGAGTTCTGTAGTCAAATTAACAATAAAGAAGATCACTACAGTTTAGAATCTACATTAAATCCAAGTTCATTCATCAAAATCTTCAACAAAAGAGGTATAAATATTTTCTTTATTAAAATTCATTGAATAAACTAGTTTACTAGCTAATTCTGTGAATTTTTTTGGAAGTTTGATTGATGGAAGAATCAGGAGGATTCTAGAGATATAAAGATGCATTGGTATGGATATTATGTGAAAATTATACTTGAATCCATGCTAATGCTCTATTTTTCAAACATGTATGCTATATGTTTGATAAAATGATTCAAAGAAAATCTTTAGCAAAACATGAAATTGATGCATGGTTTTGTTAGTATAACATGTGTTTAGATGTTATATAAGTTGATTGGGATGTGTAACATCCCTAAATTCGGGTCCCTTAAACCTCGAATTTGGTTCGCCACTGTACAATTTCTTTTTATTATTCATGACTTACAAGAATATTATAATTGCTAAATAATCATTTATTTAAAATTTTACAACATCTCTTTCTATTCCAGAATCGCAATCTTTACAAATTCATAGTATGTCCCAATATCATACATGATACGATATTCTATTACAATCAATTTGAGTATTTAAACACTCACAATACTTGAGTATTTAAACACTCACAATACATACTAATCATTTCTTTAATTACACAATCATTTTACTTGTCCAATCCGGACTCATAACTACAACAATCACTTAAACTTTCGGTGAAAGTAATACGCATTCCTGATCCTTGAACTTTAACGAAATCTTCGAATATCTTGCACTTATCTGAAAGTGTTGGTTTTATAGCAAGAGTGAGCACGACGGATCACCAAGTTTAATAGTTATACATAACACATTACATGCTTCACATGTTATACATATTCTGCATTTTATTCCTACATCTTGCATTTCATGTTTTTCATTTTATAAATGTTTTATACTTCTCATGCATCACATATTATAAACAACTAGTCTCTAGCAAATTATGCTTCATATTTTCTACATATTTCATATGTAATCATACATCATGCTTTTCATATATCACAAATATCATCTTTATATCTTTATATCAATAATTTAATATCACATTGTAGCATAGCAATGCACATAGGAGCAAGTTCTGAAAAACATATCCGGTTCGCTTCTACCATTTATGCTTATTTTGCGTCTTTCGTTCAACCTATAATTTATATATAAAATTGACATCATCATTAGTTATAATGACTATTACTTAGTCTCTATATAAGACTATAACTTCAAATTATTAACTCTTAAGATGTCCGATAAACGAACCCTTGAGTTCCGGACAAAATTCCTAACCCAAAATATAGTTCGGACATGTCGAGTACGCTTAATCAACTTACGCCTTCATTACACATTCTTTGTACGACCCACTTTTAATAAGTTATCTAAATTAGTCACAAATTGTCTATTTACATTGGTTTAATTCAATTAAACTTTCTTCTTTCACATAACTTAATGATTTGGACATTTAATAATGTACCAAATACTTTAAAATATTATCTACCTTCGATAATATACAACTACATTCAAATATTATTAACCATTTAATAATATTTTAATCACTTATTAATATTATTAATTATTTAATAATATTTTAATCACTTATTAATATTATTAACCATTTAATAATATTTTACTCATTTACTAATATTATTAATCATTTAATAACCTTTTAATTATTTATTAATGTCATTAATTATTTAATAATATTTTAATCATTTACTAATGTTATTACTCATTTAATGACATTTTAATCATTTACTAATATAATTAATTATTTAATAACCATTTTAATCATTTAATAACATTTTAGTTACTTACTAATATTATTAATCATTTAACAATATTTTAATAATCTTCAAACCATATACATAGTTAACTTTTTAATTGTGTTAATCTTAGTCTTTATTTTAAACATTTAACTACCGATTAGTCACTTATAGACTCAAAATATATTAGTTTATTATACAAACACATTCATTTTATACTTATTTCAACTTAATTTTCCAAAAAAAACTCGACCTAGACCGACCCAACCCGGACAGCTAAAACCTATTTCTGGCAGTGTGTTTAACCACTGCAGCGGTGGTTTCCACCGCTGCAGCAGTAGTACAAAAATCTAAAACCCTAATTTGTGGACTGCTTGACCTTTTTCACTTAAACTGCCATAATTTTTTTATTTCAAAATATCTTGGGGTGATTTTTAAGTCCATTCTCATCAGAATTTTTCCCTCTACAACTTCTCTTTATATCACAAATCTAAATTCCAAACGGAAGTAGGCATAAAATTACTTTCAAGGACAGAATGAAAACTAGCTTCATAAATCCTTGATTCGATTTGTTCAAACATGATGCTACAAGCATTAATTGCTAGACCATTATGTTTTATGACTCTAGATACATCATATACATAACATAAATCATATATAACTCTACTAGTACCTTTAATAACATAAAATAAAAAGATTTAAGTTAAGAAACTTTTCAACCTTCATAGTTCCTTCTTCATCCTTGCTTGAGCTTTGCTAGGAATGACTAGACAACTTCCTTTCTCCCTCTTCTTGCACCCGAAATGGTTAATACTTGGGAGATTCTCTCTTATTTAGCTCTCTTAGAGTTTAACACTCATACTCTTTAACTTATAAAGCTCTTTCTACACTTGGTGTAGACACAATAACTACAATGTCAAAACTCTTGCACTAATGAACTAAGGTTCTATTTATAGATACATTCTATCATACAAAATCTATACATATGAAATATGTATCTCTACAATATCACCAATACTTGCAAATAATCAAATCAAGTTTTTTATTAAATGAATGACCTTTGCTTGGATTGGTTTATGGAAGTTAAGTGAAGTAACTAGGTGGAGTAATTTTGAAACAACCATTCTCTAACACTTGACTAATGTGTGGTTAAGGCTCTTACTCTTGTAACCTATATTAACTTAACTATCAACCATGGTCTAAACTCATCAATTATCATACACACATCTTCCACCAAATAACTCAAGTAATGTTAATTCTCTACAATCAAGTATACATATATATTAAATATATTTATATATTTACTAACACTTAACTCTAGCATTGGTTAAGATTTTATTTTTATTACCACTTAAGGTTAACAACTAATCCAACAATGGTTAGTTCTCTACAAACATAAATTCATAAGAATTGGCCATCTTGATTGACTAGGGTTGGTGATAGACAAGCTTTCTTATTACATATGGTTAATTTATTTAATGATTAACTCTCTACCAATTTATATACTTATGGCATGTATATCTATATTCACCAACAACTTTTTTATTTAAATCACATCCTATCATAAAATAAGAGAATTGACAAAGTGAATGACCAATTTAAATGGAATACAAGCAACATGTAAACTACACTCAATCCCTAAGTGGGGCCCTATATTTGGTCAACACTCCTCCATTTTTCCTTTATTTTTATTATACACACACGCGCGCGCGCGCGCGCGCACACACACACACACACACACACACACACACACACACACACATATATATATATATATATACACACACAATACATGCAATTTCTCCTAACAATTAACCAATGTATGGTTAATTCTCTACAACATGCAACCCATGGTTACCTCCCAATTCTATCTTGGTAAATTATATACATACATAATTGTATCTATAATATTCTTCCACCAATTAACCCATGTAAGGTTACTCTCTTCTAACAACTAACCCAAGGTGAAACTACCAACCTCACCTTAGTTAATTGTCATCCATCATGTATATATATATATAATTATGTAGCTACATATTTTGCTAGCAACTAACCAATACATAGTTAAACTTTTAACTTATTTGCTACCTAGGGTTACTCAATTAACTCATCCATGGTTAATTCTCATCATCACATTCATTCACCTAGCAAGTAACCAATGTTTGGTTAATGTCACCTCTTGCCTACCAACTAGGGTTATTCAATTAACCCTACATTAGTTAATTCTCTATACTCACCAATACTTGAAATTTTACAACACATTGACTATCTAGTTAACTTTTAAATGTTTGGGCTACTTAACTTACTTCCATTGGGCTCTTCATTTAAATTGTTTGGGCTACCCAACACAACTCACACATCTCTAATAACTTGGGTTAGGTAATTAAATCAATTGGACTACACACCATTACATACAATACTTGTCATCATAATTTAATTAGACTTATATTAGTTTACCTCATGGACTATCTTGTAACATATCATTTGGGCTTATTATTTAATTACCCACCTTCATGCAAGTATTCCCATATTGGGCTAACACATATAATCCTCTTGGGCTAGTCTATTAGTCCTAATAAAATTATTTGGACATGTATTTATTGATAAATAAATATACACATACATACCTATATATGTATATACACCAATACATATATAGATACACCAACTATATGTTTTAAACCTTAACGTTTAATTAATCATTTAAGATCTTATCTATAAATCTTGTAAATATTCGGGATATTACAGGATGAAAGAATGCAAGAAGCATCGAATTGGATATGTAGGAGCACAAACAAATTCTGCAGAATTCGATTTTGCATAACTACGTCGGGGCGCAGTTTTTGTGAAGAAAGACAGCACCGAGGCACTGTCTGCTGGAAATTGAGTTTACTTTGGTCAAGCGTCGAGGATCTGTTCACAGAAATAAAATTTAATATTTAATTTTAAAATTTAATTGTTTAAATGAATTAAATTAATAAAGAATATTGTTTCAAAATATAATTAACGTATAATTGGGTTATTAATTATAATTTGGTTAATTATTGAAGGTTAAATGATTTAATCTAAAAATGTATGAACATTGCAATAGAAATCGTGAAACGCGCTACGTGTTGGACTTTGTAATAACCTGAGTTGAATGACATAGGTTACACGACAATCGATAGTGTTCCAAATAAGTATGAACGACTATAATTATAGTATTACAACGGTGAAAGACAAGTATTCTATTTATCTTGCGTTAATATTGTTAAACAATAATGCGATACTAAAATTGCGATTTTCGAAAAAGTTATTCAATATCAAAGACATATATTATTTTAAAGCTCATTTCATATGTTAACTGTTATTACAAGTCCAAACCAATTGTTTCGGCTTGACAATTATTAAAGCATGTTATTGAATCTTAGGGGGTATTTGATAAAAACTGAATGAAATAGTTCTGAATGCTTAAGTAATCTGAATGAGCTGAATAAAGTAAATTTCTGAATATTAAATAAAAAAAAAGTTGTTTGATAAGTGACATGTCTGAAACATCCGAATAACATATTTTTACTATTTTACCTCTCTGAAAAAATTCAAAATTGTTGTAAATTTATTTAATATTACTTAATATAATATTATTATTATTTTTTTTTAATTTTAATTTTTTTTTTTACTTCATTCAGCCGGGATTTAACCATTCAGCCAAAAAAATTAAACTTAGTCATTCAGCCCAAAAATCTAACATATTCAGTCATTTAGAACTAAACAAACGCACTGAATGGCTCTGAATGGCTGACTAATTCAGCCATTCAGCTCCAATCAAACAGCCTCTTACTTTTTGTTAAAGTTAAACCAATCTAAATAGTTTTCGTGCAGATTTAAATGATGAAAACTGAGCTGAACAACCCTATAATGGGGGAACAGTTATCATACACTTAAATTTTGACCCACGCCTATGCATTAATATGTTTATACACAATACAATAGGTACAAGAGGCTGATAAAGGTTGCCGTAGAAATACATGTTAACCTAAAATACGTTTAAGGTCTTGTGACCCTCAGTAAGTTTTTTTTGATTTCAAAATTAAATGAAAAGTTTTTGAAAAATAATCGATTCCCAGCTTTTATTCAATTGTTGAATATTTTCAAAAAAAAAGTTTATTTTTTTTATGAAATGTTTTGTTTAGAACTATTATACTTGTTGGGCTATGTGATTGCTCATTCTTATGTAAATTAATATTTCAGTTAAAAATCAATAGTCAGGAAGGTCAAACACAAATAAAGGAAAGGATAAAGTTCCGGAATAGACGTATAATCAGACTATCCTAACTTTTGATCTGTATAAACTTAGTCATGTATATATTAGTTAGCCTGGGAAGTTATGTTATAAGTTTTGTAATGAAACAGGTTATAACTATATTATCTTGTATATTGGGTAATATAAATGTATGATTGTGATGGATAGTGAGCACCGAACCCTAGGCTCAAGAGACCCGAATTTGGGGACGTCACAGGCGATTTGCTTCTATAAAATACTACATTTGACTTCTTCAGAGTCTTAGGGTTTACACATTTATTTTGACAATCAATCATTGCCCCTTTATAACAACACAATTACTATGTATGTCTCTATTAGGAATGACTTCCCTATTCACGACTTTGATATTTAATAGGGATTCAAATTTCTTTCGAGGTTATTCTAATCGTTATCCAAACTTAGTATATACGAAAGAACATATATTATCTGAACCAAATAATACTTTAATATTGATTGGGTTAATACCTGAGACTACATCTTTTGACTCCACTACATCTTGTACGGTCATATTGAAAGTCCAAGTTGTCGGCCAATTTGGATGAACTGGTCCTGTAATAGTTAGCTTACTGCTGCTATAGTTCCCCGTAATTCCACTTTTTCCCTCAATTAACTTTTTCAGACAATTTCGAGCCAAATGATATTCGTTCTTCTTTGGGTTGGGGCAATTGAGAGCAATATGTCCCTCTTGTATGCAATTAAAACACACCCGCTTTCCTTTTAGACAATAAAAACTACAGGCCTCAATCTCCTTCTTTGCATCACTTTGATTATTTCCAAAGTTATTACTATTCCATTTTCTCTTATTTACCCCACTTCCACTTGCATTACTTATTTATTGTTCCCATCTCCTTTTGGTCCTGATTATATTTAGTCAGGGCTTCATTTCCACTTTCCCCAATAATTGCCTTTTCCAGCATTGCTACAAATGGCGTTATCTGAAACATCGACACTAGGCTATAAATTCTCGGCTTCAATCCTTGTTCGAATCTCTTCGCCTTCCAGTCATCAGTACTTCTTTGGTATGTCAAAAACCTCGCCAGCTCATTGAATTTTGCCACATATTCTGGCACTATCATTGTTCATTACTTTAATTCTATAAACTGCACCTTTATTTTGTTCTACATGCAAAATGGGAAATACATTTCGAAGAACATCTCCTTGAATCTCTCCCACGAGATAACTCCCTGTAATCATCTACATTTATTTGCATGTCACCAATAACTAGTGTCTGACTTTAACATAAAGGTAGCAAAAATGTTCTTTTGTTCCTCATCCACTCTGACAACTTCGAATACTTTTTCGATTTTCATTACCCAAGTTTGGGTTTCTATTGGGTTTTTAGTTCCTTTGAACTCCGGGGTCCTACCAATATGAAATCTCTAAAATTAGCTAGGTGAGTTGGTGGAGGGTTCGAATTGGTCGCTACTGTTAGGTTCCTACTTTGTATAGCACCTATTAACAAATCCATAAACTTCTGCATTGGATCCATTTAATCCTTATCATTGTTCGTTGACTCTTCAGGAGTCGATTAGGTTGGTTGTCTTTTACAAGGCGTTATAATTTTGTTTAATAAACCTTTTATTATTCATGTTAAAGTATTTAAAATTAATTTTAAACACTTAAATTTCACAAGACACATTTAACAAACTTATATATATATATATATATATATATATATATATATATGCCATATTTAGTACATCATACATCAAAACATTTAGCATACTGCTATTTATATATCTATCCCACTTAGCAATACAAAAGCATGGGATTTATAACACATCCTACTATGTACAACAAAATTTAGGATTTACAATATTTACATACATTGATAACTATATATATAAATATAGCCACATCATTACGACCTTATTTCATCGAACGGTCTAACTGCTTACTCTTTTCCTCAACTATAACTTTATAGCCTTTACTTGATTCTCAGCTCTTAATCTTTTATGGATTTCTTCCTTCCAGAACTTATGCCTATACTAGTTACTGGACTGTAATCCTCCAACTTTATCTTTCAACTCTCACACTTTACTTTTTAGCTTCCTAATTCTAGTTATCAATTCTTTTTTACTCTTCATCACAAAATCTCCCAGATCTTCCATACTGCCTTCGGATATCTCCTTAGACTGGCTAACGTTAGAAGCTACATCTTCTATCAGCTCTTCCCTATTATAATCACCCACTAGGGCTGCCATAGCCACATGCCCGGGTGCTACTAACACTTTTTTCCCAGATTATGGGAATATTTTTAAGTCCACCTTCTTCGGACATTCTACAACCACACAAAAATAACAATCACAACTTAATTAGTATCTGATAGGAATGAATTTTATTATGTTTTTATCCCTTAATTCTTAGTTCTTATAATTCCTTTGTGTCTAATTACATTGATGAATTATTCTAAATTGATTTTGTAGGGAAAAATGGAGAAATAAGTAAAATGGGAATAAATCAACTAGGGAACATTGACTGCGCCCTGACGCAATGTTTGTGAAAGAAGATTGCGCCCCGACGAAATTAGACTGAGAAGAATGAGCGAACGATGAGTTTAGAAGGTGCCCCGGCCGAGTGATTGCTCCCCACGTGATGTTTAGTATAAAAAACTATGCCTCAGTGCAGTGAGACAATTCCAGAAAAGTCAACACGGGTTTGACCATGCGATTTTGAGCAACTTTGATTCAAATTAGGGCTTTATTTCTATAGTTGATTAAAATTTCCTTTGTAATCAAGTTTCCTATCAATTGTAGGAGTAGGCTTTTATAGATTAGTATAAATAAACATTAAAGCTTTGTAATTGAAAAAAAAATCATTCATCAAGACTTGGAGGCAAGATTGAAAGCATGTCAGGCTAAGTTTTCAATTCAGTTCTAGGGGATTTCAAACCCAATTACAATTAAAGGTTAAATCAATTTAGTAATATTATTTCTTCCTTCTTATATGAAATTATTCGTGATAATCTATTTTAATTGCTATTTGATGTTAATTTTGATTGGTTTGATTAGAGTTCGTTAGATTGATCAAGTTATTATCAATTGCTAGATTTAGGAATTATATTACGTGTAATTAATATTGTTCCTAATCATTGGTATTGAATAATGATAGATGATTGTGGTCAAGCTTTTGTTTATCGCTATGGTTATCGTGATATAAGTTAAATAGTCCGAGCTTATGAGATTGTTGCTTAGAATAATCTAATTTTTTTTATATTAATGATGTCATTGTATTAAATTTAGAGAGTTTATTCTAGGTTGTATAATGGTTAGAATTCAATGAAGAGCTTGTTTTGTTAGAATAAAATTAAGGGAAAATTCAGGTGGCATAACTTGTTATTGCTTAGGGTTATTAGTTTCATGGAATGATAGAAATATATTATGATTGATTGATCTATTAATTGTAAGGGAGAGATTGAACCGAAGAACTGAAGTATTTAATTCATTGATTAATCTTATTAATTTACTCTTGTTTATTTAGTCAATTATAATTAAACCCCTTTTATTATTTGCTTTCACTTACTATTAAAAATATTATGATAAATTGGAAAAAATACTACTTTCTGTTGATCGACCCTTGCTTGTCATTGTACTGAACGCTATGTTCATAAAGTATAAGTAAGGTTTTAATTTTGGTAGCTTAGCGACAGCTTCCCAGTATCTCATACGGAAAACATATTTATCACATAACACATGGATTTTATAACTTTGAATTTCCACAATTCATCTCCTTAGAACTTAATATGAGTTTCATCAACTTCTATATTCGTGATTCTTACAAGGCTATATCCTAAGATTTCCCCACCAAAGATTTATAACTTATCAGCTCTAATACCAACCTATGACGCCCCTAAATCTGGGTCTCTTGAACCTTGAATTCGGTGCTCACTATCCAAAATATTCATACAACTATATTACTCATTAAACTAGATAACATAAATACAACCTGTTTTATTATAAAATTTACAACATAATCTCCCAGGTTAACGTCTTTGTAATATCCCGGATATTTTATACGATTTTTAAATAAGATCTTAAATGATGAAATAAATGTTGAAGTTAAAACCTAAATTTTGGAGAAGTAAAAGGTGTAGAAAGTGAGTAAACATTTGACTATAATTTTTGTGTTACGATTTAAATGCGAGTAAATGTAGGTTTTTAAATTTTAAAATCTAGAATTTGATTATTATGTATACTTGGAGGTTAATAATAAGGTAATATAATACCTTTAAAGTTCGATGAATTTATTTGACTAAAAGAGATTATGTATGAAAATTTTAATATGATGTATGTGGAAATTTATTAAGGAGATAAATTTTAATTGGAGAGATATTTTTAAGTTAACGTGAAGATGTATATGTATAGATACGTATATACTTAGAGGTGCGCTAATTATATTTAAGCTGAACGTAATAAATGATTAACTGAATTAATCATCAAGAACACTCTAAAGCTTAATATATTAATTAAGCAAGCTCATGAAAGCTAAACCTTGAATAGTAAATTAAGATAGCCCAAATTAGTAAATTGGGAGGAGATACGTTGGATATTGTGGTGGTAATTGAACTTAAACCCAACCTGGTAGCCAAGTATTAGAAATTAAATAATAGTCCAAAATAGATTAAGTTTATGGCAAGTGAAATTAATATATAGCGTAAGCCACACGTATATAGTGAACAAGCCTAAACAATTAATAATTGTAAGACTTGTATGTATGACCAGTTATTAATGTGACAGTCTAAAATTAAGGATGAACCATGTGTGGTTGTAATTGCGTGGAATAGCAGTGTAAAGAGAATGAGGTAATGTATACCTGATAACACGAGTATACTTACATATATGAATGCAAGTTAACAAATCGCAATGTCAAGAAATGACCAAAGTGGTCAACTAGTCAAAGTTTGATTAAAGAAAATAAAATAGAGTTAAGAAAATCTCAAATTTTGGAGTTCGAAATAGAATTTGGAGATGCGGACAGCACCGTTGAGTTCAGAACATCAAATTTAACAAATAGAGATAGTAAACACAATTTGGTGTTGGGGTTGACTTTTGCTCAAAGTCAACCATTTGACTTGTAAAGGTAAAAAGTCAAAATTTGAGTTTGAAGAAGAATTTTGAGAAACAGAATTCACTGTTGCGACGGGAACGTCAAATTTGGGAAGTATGGACTGTAAATATGATAGGTGTTTTGGTTGACTCTTTGGTCAAAGTTGACCATTTGACCTTGTTTGACTTTCTGGGATAAAAGGTCAAACTTAAAGTTCGGAAGTGAATTTTTAGAAACGGATGTCACCATGATGACATGAACGTCGAAATTAGTAAAAAACAATTGTAATATTAAAATTTTGATTTTTTAGGTCAAAAAGTCAAAGAGCGGGTTAGATAATTAAAAGTGTGACATAAAAGAGAAATTGAATCTCCATATTTTAAGTGGGCTAGTTGGTTCATCAGCATTTTAAGAGTGGAGATTTAATTACAACCAATCATTCCTTATCTTGTGCAATGTAATCTTACTTTCAACCAATCACATTTCATCTCTTATCTCTTATCTTGGTTATATTATTTAATTTGACTACAACCACTTATTATGAGCATTAGAAATCAGCCATATAGAGAGAAAGAGATAGTTGAGTTCTCGGTGGAGAGTGAGAATAAGAGAGAGAACGAGAGAGAGGAAATTCAAGAAGGGAATGAATAAGAAAAATGAAAGTTATGAAGGTATATTTCAAAACCCTTGAATAATCTTTAATTTTATTTGGTAGATGTTGGGTTTAATTGAAATTAATGGGAGTAGATCATGATTGAACTTGTGTATAATGGTCTAACCATGTATTGTCATGAATCTTGTAGATGATTCAAGAAATGAAGTAAAATGAAAGAGTGAATTGAAAAATAAAATTTGCAAAAAATTGTGTTATGTTGCTGTGGTTGTGAAAAATCATATAAAATCGAGTTTTTAGAGTTAGAAAGTGGGCTATATATCAAATTAAAAGTTTGGAAGTATGTTACACATAAATTTAACACAAAAATTCCTTGTGGTTTGTTCGTGGTGATCTATTGAAGTAGTCTGGGTCGGACCGAAAACAGTCTGCCCAGAAAAAATAAAAGTCTATAACGAATTCTGACTTTGTAAAACTTATATAAAATCATGTGTTTGGAATTTGATGTTGGTGTAAACTATAAAATTGTAGATATGAAAGTTTTATAGAAGTACTCGCGAGATTGAGCTATTTTATGCTATAGAACATTTTTGAAAAAAATAATTTTGTGAGACTGTCCATAAAATGAAATTTTTATGGATAGATTGTGAAAAGAATTAAAATTTGTTTTGTTTGGAGAATGGGCTGAAGTCAAGGCCTAGATAAGATTAAATTAGACTTAATAAGCTTTAATTTGATGTAAATATGAACACAAATGAAAATATTACGAAGAAGTTATGGTATAATTAAAAAAAATGTTTTGTAAAGGAAAATCTATTAATAAACAGACAGGGTAGGCATGTCTGTTTTGCTGTCTGGATTAGTCAAAAACACATAATCAAGGCTTGTTGTGCAGTCTAAATTAAACCAGACAGGGTAGACTTGTCTGCTTTGGGTGTCTGCTTAGTATATGTTAATGTCTGTAAGAGTTTGTTAATAAACAAACAGGTAGTGAGGCTGCCTGCTTTAGTCTAAGTTCATGTATATAAGATTTTGTTAATAAACAGACAGTTTACCTGTCTGTTTTGAGGTGTCTGCTTTAGTTTATAAGTAAACAAACATGTAAGACTGTCTACTTTGATGTGTCTGCTTTAGTTTATAAGTAAACAGACAGGTAACAATGTTTGCTGTGGGTTTCTGCTTTAGTTTTATAAAGAAACAGAAAGGTAAGGTTGTCTGTTTTGGGTGTATGGTTTAATCTGTTACTAAGAAATAGAAGAGTTAGGTCATATTTTGGGCCATAGAGCAGTTTTTGCTCGTTGTGCAGTTAAGTTAAGTAGAACCCAGTCGAGTATTAACTAAACTAACGTTTAGAGTAATAAATCGAACTTATAAAGTATTAAAAAACTAGTAAAGTAAACTAGTAAGATGTCATGGTTGGGAAATAATTAAAAAGGAATAGTTGAACATATCATGTTGATAACTAATTTGTAAACCGACATTATGAAAAATGTAGGTTGTGCAAGAAACGGAAGGCGTTAGCGTTAGCGTAAGCAGGATAAGCGAGTCAGGCAAGTCTTTCAAAACTTGCTCCTATGTGCTATATGCTTTTATGTGTAAACATGGGTTAATGTGCCTTTGAATAATAATGTGTTATAAATAGTTGATGTGCAGTTAATAATAATAGATGCATGTTCTATATTGAACTGTTTGATATGATAAATAACGTGCATGAAAAGTATAAAGCATACATTTAAATGCAAAGCATGATATGCATAAGATATGCATAAATTACAAAGCATGCATAAAGTATGATAAAATGTTATTATGTGCTATGTGATATCTGTTGGACTTGTTGAGCCGTTGTGCTCACCCTTACATAAACTAATATTTTCAGCGAAGTGCGGGAAGGCCGGATGTTTTTGATGAAGCTAAAGAGTAAGGATGGGTTATTGTTTATATGCAAATGAAGAATAATTCATTATAATACCAAAGTGGGAAATCATGACAAATATGTTAGAGTAATATAAGCCTAATAAAGTGTAGAATTATTCGACACTTATGTTGTTGGTATTAAACTCTATCGGTAAAAATGTTTTATATATTGTTGTAAGCCTATTGAGGTAGCCTTATTTCTTATTATGATGAAAGTTATAAAACTTATAATAGTTCGTATAACTTTTGACTAAGCTAGACAAGCATCGTTAATAACAAACTCGAAAGACAAGAGAAGATTTTGGCAGTCTAAAATTAAGGTTGAACCTTGTGGGGTTGTGATTGCGTGGAATAGTGGTGTGAAGAGAATGAGGTAATGTATACCTGATAACATGAGTATACTTACATATATGAATGCAAGTTAACAAATCGAAATATCAAGAAATGACCAAAGTGGTCAACTAGTCAAAGTTTAATTAAAGAAAATAAAAGAGAGTTAAGGAAATCTCAAATTTGAAGTTCAGAAGAGAATTTGGAGGCGCGGATTGCACTGTTGAGTTCGGAACGTAGAATTTAACAAAGAGAGATAGTAAATACAATTTGGTGTCGGGGTTGACTTTTGGTGAAAGTCAACCGTTTGACTTGTAAATATGAACAATCAAAGTTTGAGTTTGAAGAAGAATTTTAAGAAATGGAAATCACCGTTGTGATGGGAATGTCAAATTTAGTAAGTCTGGACTGTAAATACGATAGGTATGTCAGTTGAGTTTTTGGTCAAAATTGATCGTTTGACCGTGTTTAACTTTATGGGATAAAAGGTCAAACTTAAAGTTCGGAAGTGAATTTGAAGAAATGGATGTCACCATGACGACAGGAACGTCGAAATTAGTAAGAAACGACTGTAATATTAAAAATTTGATTTTTCGGGTCAAAGAGCGGGTCAGATAATTAAAAGTGGAACCCAAAAGAGAAATTAATTCTCCAGATTTTAAGTGGGTCAACTGGTTATCCGCATTTTAAGAGTGGAGATTTAATCAGAGTCAATCATTCCTTATCTTGTCCAATGTAATCTTACTTTCAACCAATCACATTTCATCTCTTATCTCTTATCTTGGTTATATTATTTAATTTGACTACAACCACTTATTGAGAGCATTTGAAATCAGCCATATGGAGAGAAAGAGAGAGCTAGGCTCTCAGTGGAGAGTGAGAGTGAGATTTAGAGAAAGAGAGAGAGAGAGAGAGAGAGGGGGGAAATTCAAGAAGGGAATGAAGATAAAAAAAGGAAAGGTATGAAATTAATCTTTAATTTTATTTGGTAGATGTTGGGTTTTATTGAAATTAATGGTAATAGATCATGATTGAACTTGTGTATAATGGTCTAACTGTGGATTGTCATGAATCTAGTAGATGATTCAAGAAATGAAGTACAATGAAAGAATAAATTGAAAAACGAAATTCGCAGAAAATTATGTTATGTTGCCGTGATTGTGAAAAATCATATAAAATTGAGTTTTTGGAATTAGAAAGTGGGCTATATATCAAATTAAAGGTATGAAAGTAAGCTACACACAAAAATTTTTAGAACACAAAAATTCCTGATGATTTGTTCATAGCGATCGATTGAAGTAGTCTGGGTCGGACCATAAACAGTCTGCCATAAAAAATAAAAGTTTGTAGTGAATTCTGACTTTGTAAAACTTATATAAAATCATGTGTTTGAAATTTGATGTTGGTGTAAATTACAAAGTTGTAGATATGGAAGTTTTATAGAAGTACTTGCAATATTGAGCCATTTATAGAGTAAAGCATTTTTGAAAAAAATAATTTTGTGAGACTATCCAGAAAATTAAATTTTATGGATAGATTGTGAAAACAATTAAAAAAAATCGTTTGGAGAATGGGCTAAAGTCAAGGCCTAGATAAGATTAAAGTAGACTTAATAAGTTTTAATTTGATGCAAAGATGAACAAAAACGGACATGTAACGAAGAAGTTAGGATATAATTAAAAATAATATTTTGTAAAGAAAAATCTGTTAATAAACAGAGAGGGTAAGTCTATTCGCTTTGCTGTCTGGATTAGTCAAAAACGCAAAATCAAGGCTTGTTATGCAGTCTAAGTTAAACCTGATAGGATAGACCTGTCTGCTTTGGGTGTCTGCTTAGTATATGTTCATGTTTGTAAGAGTTTATTAATAAACAGACAAGTAGTGAGGCTGTCTGCTTTAGTCTAAATTCATGTATGTAAGATTTTGTTAATAAACAGACAAGTAAGGCTGTCTGCTTTAGTTTATAAGTAAACAGACAGGTAAGGTTGTCTGCTTTGATATGTCAGCTTTAGTTTATAAGTAAACAGACAGGTAACACTGTCTGTTGTGAGTGTCTGCTTTAGTTTTATGAGGAAACAGACATGTAAAGTTGTCTGCTTTGGGTGTGTAATTTAATCTGTTATTAAGAAACAAAAGAGTTAGGTCCTGTTTTGGGCCATATAACAGTTTTTGCTCGTTGTGCAGTTAAGTTAAACAGAACCCAGACATGTATTAACTAAACTAACGTTTGGAGTAATAAATGGAACTTATAAAGGATTTAAAAACTAGTAAAGTAAACTAGTAAGATATCATAGTTGGGAAATAATTAAAAAGGAATAGTTGAACATATTATGTCGATAACTAATGTGTAAATCGATATTAAGAAAAATGTAGGTCATGCAAGAAACGCAAGGCATTAGCGTAAGCAGGATAAGCGAGTCAGGCAAGTCTTCCAGAACTTGCTCCTATGTGGTATATGTTTTTATGTGTAAATATGAGTTAATGTGCCTTTATGCAATAATGTGTTATAAATAGTTGATGTGTAGTTAATGATAATAGATGCATGTTCTATATTGAACTGTTTAATATGATAAATGATATGTATGAAACGTATAAAGCATAAATTTAATGCAAAGCATGATATGCATAAGATATGTATAAATTGCAAAGCATAAGATGCATGAAGCATCATAAAATGTTATTATGTGTTATGTGATATTTGTTGGACTTGCTGAGCCGTCGTGCTTACCCTTGCATAAACTAATATTTTCAGCGAAGTGCGGAAAGGCCGAATGTTTCTGATAAAGCTAAAGAGTAAGGATGAGTTATTGTTTATATGCAAATGAAGAATAATTCATTGTAATACCAAAGTGGGCAATCATTACAAATATGTTAAAGTAATGTAAGCCTAATAAGGTATAGAATTGTTCGACACTTATGTTGTTGGTATTAAACTTTGTTGGCAAATTTTATATATTATTGTAATCCTGTTGAGGTAGCCTTATTGCTTCTGATGGTAAAAGTTATAAAACTTGTAATAGTTCGTATAACTTTTGACTAAGCTAGACGAGCGTCGTTAATAACGAACTCGAAAGACAAAAAAAGATTTTGTATAACAGACAAACTTAAAGTCAATTGATGAGGTATTAGTTACTCACCACTTTGTAATTGGATAAATCATAATATATATACGATATTATGAGTTAAGAAAATATATAAAGATTGAAATTCTGAAACGAAATGATGTTGTAAATTTCAATTAAACAAAGTTAATAAACTATGTAGTTAGCAATGGTTGCTAATCTTTGCGATAGAGTTGTTGTATTCCTATAAAGGTTAATACACTTGATTTATGTAAGGATATTTTATAAAAATGTTATTTACTTAATGTCTTTAAGTTGTATTTATGGATATAAATGTTGGCATTCGAGGTTTACAGTAAAGGCCAAGGAACAAGAAATTCTTAATGACCTAATAAGATTGAAGTTTTAATTTGGTAATAACTTTGCCATTGGGATTGATAATGAATATCAAGATAGCCCTGGTAGTGTAACTATGGTGTGAGATAATAATATCCCTTAGATGTAAAAATTTTATGATACTTATATTGTTGAAATATTCTTGATTAGAGACCATGTTATTATAATAAAAGACGAACATACGTTAGATGAGTGCTATTATTATTAGATTCGATCATATAATAAAAGTCAATGTATTGTTATAATGACTTATTGTTGTAATGTAAGTTTTTATGTACTCATAATTATTGTAATAAATTAGATCATAATATGTATGATCTTGAGATCAAGTAAGTTGATATAAAGATTTGGATTCAAGGAATAGAGAATGTTATAAAATAAATTTAAAATTCATAGAGTTTTAGCAGCATTTTATTATTAAATGTTGTGGATATTATAAAAAGGTTGTGCATAACAACTGGGGGTCGCTCGTAGCCAAGTGCAGGGATTCCCAGGGCGTTACAACCTTAATAATTACATCACTTTAAAACAAATATATACATAACTATTTCTATATGATTCAGCACAAAAAAGCTAAGAATATAAATATCTATTCGTGCACTTTCTCCTTGCCTTTATCAAACGTTGTCCCTCCGGATTTCTTATTCTTAGTTGAAATGTTAAGTTTAAGCAAGAATGAACAAACATTTTGCCTAGCAAGTATAAAAAAATTAAAACAAAGCATTTCATAAAGAATTTAAAATTTTTCTGAAAACATTCAACAGTTGAACAAAACTATGAATCATCTTGAATAAACTTTTTCAATTGGTTTTGAAGTTAACACATCTTTACTGAGGGTCACTAGACCTTGAACTCATACTAGGTTAATAGTTATCTCAACTGAAACCTTTAATAGTCCTATGACTATAACATCTCTTCATTGTACGTCAAGTGATCAGCGCTTTGTACCTATGTATTGTACAAACATATAAGATGCATAAGCGTGGGTCAGAATTATAGTATCTAATAAACTTTCATTCTCCGTTTGTTTTAGTTTTCATCATTTGAATCTGCACCAAAATGATTTGATTTGGTTTTAACTTTTACAAAAGTAAAGATTCAATAAACATGCTTCAATAACTATCTAGCCAAAACAATTGGCTTAGACTCACAAGAATAGTTCTTATATGAAAGGAACTTTGCAACGCTACATGAATTAATCATAGGATAACAATTTATAAGCATACATCAATAATCGTCTAGCCGAAATAAATGGCTTAGATTTACCACAATAGTTCACAGTTGAACAAACTTTCAGACAATAGCTCAATTTGGTATTTGAATACTGTTTTTCGAAAACAAATAGTATAAATGCATCGTGGTTCAATATAATCATGTACAACGATAGTTAGAATACTTGCGTAACCTTTTTCGGAAACGAATTATTAAGATCGCATCATAGTTTAAGAATATTAACCATTAGATGGTTAGAATACTTACATCTTCGACGATTACGCTATCAATTAAAGTCGTTCACGTAAATTCGTGACGTTATCGATCGTCGTGCAACCTATGTTATTTAACTCGTGTTATTACAAAATCAAACACATAGCACATTTTACGATTTCTATTCAAATGTTCATACATTTCAAGATTAAATCATTAAATCTTTAATTTATTAACCAAGTTGACTTTAATAGTCCAATTATAGGTTAATCACATTTTAGAATATTATTCTTTATTATTTAAATAATCAATTTGAATAATCCAATTTTAAAAATAAAAAAATTCTTTTATTTCTGGTAGACAACGCCCTAACAATGTACCTCTTCCTTGTTCTTGCGCCCCGCGCGCTTAGCCATTTTATTTTATTTTTCCCATAGACAGCTCCCCGACACTGTCTTTCTTCATAAAAACTGTGCCCCAGCGCTTATAAGCATAAATGAATTCTGCATAATTTGTTCTTGCATACACACATCCAATTCAATGTTATTTATTTCCAATACATAAAATTGATTCACCAAACACCCATGCACATGTTATACTATCAAAATCATGTGTTAATTTCATAATTTGTTTTAAAAAATCTTTGAGACATTTTGTCAAATACATGGTATGCATGTTTGGAAATTAGAGCTTTTACATGAATTGAACTATATAATTCACATACTCTCCACATATAAACCATCCATATATCTCCTGAACCCTCCTGGTTCATCAATCAATCAATCAAACTCCCACATCATTTCATAGAATTCAATCATAAATTAAGTTAATTCTATGAGTTTAATAAAGAAAAGAGTTTTACCCCTTTTGGTTTGAAGCTTGAATGGAAAATTCTTGTTCCAAAGCTTGATTGAATCCAAATTGAACTTCTCCTTTGTGAGATTTTGTTCAGAACTTTTTCGATGATCATTGTAGAACAATCATTACTAATAACCTTCTTCAATTTTTCATCAATGTGGTAGAGTTTGTAAAGGCTCGGTATGGAGCTTTAGAAGACTTAGAAAATTCTGTGTATTGCTTTTGATTGAACTAACTTAAGGCTCCATGAGCTGTAGCATTCCACTCATATTTGAAGTAGCTTGGTGGCAAAATATTAGAGTTTCAAGTCCTTCTCATGCTTATAATAAAACTCAGCATGTTGCACTTAGTGTAGGCCTTGTTTGGCTAGTTTTCAGCATTCTTTCCCTCCTCACTTAACATACATGTATGCCTTGTACATATATCCTTTACATTTACAAAGCGTACTTGTTAATTTTCAGCATTCTATTACACACTACATATATATATTATAGTTATATATTGTAGTTGTGTAATTAACCATACACAACATATATATATATATATATATATATATATATATATATATATATATATATATATATATATATATATATATATATTTGCTAAATTAAAATTTGCATTAAAAAAAAGGAATACAAAGGCAAAGGGGCATACCCCAGATCAAACAAGGCACAACAAACGGGAACAAGACCTCGCCAACCAATGCTAAACAATTACAAAATCCTCCAAAACCTAGAGGGTTAAATGACAATATTTAGCAGTGACTTTTTGAAATTTATAGTTAGTATGAAGCTTACACTTAACCAAATGCAAAATATTTTGAACAATAGTCCTAATAGGGGAAGGTTCATTAGCATGAGACCTTGCATTCCGCTCCTGCCAAACAGTGTATGTAACAATGACAAACCCAAGACATAACAATTTAAATTTAATTAACTGATTAGAGCATGAGCTAATAAAAGTAGTAATTTGTACAACAAATCTTGTACAATTAAATTTAATTAGCTCCTTCGTTTCATAAATTATTTTCAAATAATTTATTTAACATATGTATTAAATATATTTATTTAACAGATACTGATTCATTAAATTAAATTATTACTTTAATTTACCGTTTTGGTTCCAATATACTTATTTTATATATTGAACCTTATCTCCAAAATAAATATTAAATTTTCTTTTCATTTGACGTAATATGAATTATTAGGCCATAATTCGCGTTACATTTAATTACTGTAACACAACACAATTTCTTCATTTAATTAAATAAACTTCTTTATTTAATTAATTAAAATATATTAATCCATTAATTATTATTTAATAAGTAATTAACTCGCTAATGCAATTTATTTCATCCACATTGTGTTGCCACACGAGGCTTAGTGCTCGAACTGTATTTTCTCATAATATCAACTTTAACAACCAAGATTAATTTACACCAATTAATTATTTTATTTTCATTCCTTAGTTAATTTAACCCAATGATTTTAGTAATATAAAATTATCTGTTAAATTTATTCTCGATCACATATAAATATTACACAAATATTTATATTTAATCACAACTCATCCACAAAACCTATTTCAAATAAAATATTATTTTATTTATGAAATTTACAGTTACAAATATTCTCGAATATTACAAACTAAGAAACCACAACTGCCAGTACAATAGAAAATTCTTATTCTTACAATCAATCACAAGAAGAAACAAACAAACAAACAAAACAGTCACCAAGATTTTAACAAATAATTCAAGTAAAGAGACTCAAATAATTATTAGAGATGAGTTTAACCAGTCCCACCAAGAATACTCTTGAGCTTCTTCACTACTGCGGCATCAATAAAAGTCGTTTTCGTCACCAATTCCGTGGGCAATTCATTCCCAAACAAGGCAAAAGGAAGAATTTGAAGTCCCGGATTAGCACTGCTAAAACTAACAAATCCAAGAGCCGGCCCTTTTCCGGAATTTATTCCCGAATGCAATAAACCTTGTGGGATTACCATAATGTCCCCTTGGTTTAGGGATTTATAGAAAACCTTGTTAGTCGAGGAAATAAAACCAGCAAGAATTGTCCCTTGTATAACAAGTAGGACCTCGGATGCACCCGGATGCGTGTGCATTGGAATAATACCGCCCACGGCTAGGTCAAACCGGGCAAGGGATATGCCTAGACCGTTCAAAGCAGGAAATTGGGCTACAAATGCTGGAGTCACGGCAGCACTCATGAGACTGGTGGTATTTCTGGCAACTCCGAGGCCGGAGTAAATAAAATCCTTTTCAGAAAGGCTGGCAGCCTTCTTGCAAGGGTATCCGGCTGGTCCGTCGGGGAGTGACAGGTCAGCGACGCAGAAATCTTGCACGGATGCATTTGAGGTGGAAAATAGGATTGTGAAACTGAAGAGGAGTGGGAGGAACATTTTGGCTCGTTAATTAAATTAGTTTTGGGGTTTAGGTGCATGGCTTTTTAGCTAGGGTTTGGTATTTATTTAGAGGGATGTAATGTGGGGTGGATATTTTTTGTAATAGCCGAGAAGAAAATTTCGTAATAAAATAATAATGATAATAATAAAAAAAAATTAAATGAAAATGAGAATAAAATTTGTGTAATAAAATTAAAATCTTAATTTCGGTACATGAATTATAATAGTGTATAAATTATATTTATATAAATGAAAATTAGAGAATTATTTCATAAGGGAATATGAGAAAATTATTTTATAAGTGAACATGAGAAACTAATTACATGTAATGGGACAAGAAAGGAAAATTAAATGGGCTAGGGAAATTATGGACTAAGAGAGAGATAAAGTGAATACAAGCCCACTTGGAGGTATATTTATTCCAATTATGGGTTCTTTACATAAATATACAATAATTAAAAAATAATTACATCATTAGTAAATCCACAAAATAATTACAAAAAGAATGCAACAAATTCAAACCATTCAATTTCACATTAATAAGGAAACCTAAAATCAAGGATAAATAGCTGCCATAATTAATAATTCAAATTTAAATCTTTGGGATCTAACAACAAAAATAAAATCCATAATACAAAATTCAAATAAAAATGAATGAAAAACAAAAAAAAAATATCTTATCTACCTAATCTTCATCTTCCTTATCATCTTCCTCCGTCGTCTCCTCACCCTCTTCATCACCGTCTCCGCCGCAAATCTCCACATTCCCTTCATCATCCTCCTCCGCTGTCACACCTTCATCATTATCTTCATCCTCCTCCTCTGCTGCTGCATCCCCTTCATCATTCTCTTCATCCGTCTCCACTTCATCTGTGAGGATCCGAATTTTCAGGATTCCTTTGATAGTATAAAATGAGAATTTAATTGATAAAATTATCAAGGTCGTTAAATAAATTATTATTTTATGTGATATGAAGAGATTTAATTGATAAATTAAATCTTTATGGAGATTGTGATAATTGATGTAAATTAAAATAATTGGGAAATAAATAAATTGTTTGGAAACAATTTATAAAGAATAAGAGGAATTATATGTAAGGTACAATACATTGTACAATAAAATTATTATGGAAGTGCAGAAATTGTTATTTAAATGGTATTATGTGGTAATGTGAAATATGAAAATTGGATATGTATATATATACATTTGTATATATATATATATATATATATATATATATATATGTGTGTGTGAATGTTAATTAATAATTTTAATTTCCATTAATTATGGAAATAAATGGATTAATAATTAAATTAATCCAAGTTTAAATGAAAAGGTAATGAGGAAATTAGTGAAAATGTTGATTATGAAATTTGGAATTTACCAAGAATTATGGAGAAAATTTGGAAATTTAATTGAGAAGAAAAGTAATTATATAAATTATATAATAATAAATTATATAATTTATATAAGGAAATTAAAGTGAAATATGGGAAAAATAATAATTATATAAATTATATAATAATAATTATATAATTTATATAAGGTGATTAAATTGAATAAGGATGGAAGGAGATTTTATAAATTGTATTTGGTGTGAAATGAATAAGGATAAAGTAATTATATAAATAAAGGTAATGTGAATATTAAAGAAATGAAATTAAAAGAGGAAAAATGAATGTTTTAAATTCATTAAAAATTATGTTTATGCATAATGAAATTTTTATGACGTTTATGAAGAATAATATTTTGGAAACGGGAACATGTTAATGTAACATGTTGTGCAAGAAATGAAGTGAAAAATTATGAAAGATAATTTTTGTATGTCATATGAATTATTTTATGATTTTTGGAGGTATTAATTACCTCAAATAATTACATGCATGTCGTTATGCGTGTACAAAATTTATCAAGAAAAGTACCCAAAAGAGGTACTAATATTATTGATAAATCATATTACGATTTTTAGTAAATTAAAATAAATATTTTATATTTGTTATATAAAATATTTATTACACGATATAATTACGTAATGTATTTAAATATTTAACTTTGCATGATTTGTGGATTTTTCTTTGGAAAATTCTGGAGATTCACGTTGGTTGGCATGCGTGGCTTTTATCCGATTAATGCATAAGTCGGTGGAATTAATTTAGGCTTCCAAATTGCTTAAGTGGTTGGGATATAAAAGGAAAAAGGAAACAACTAAGAAAAGAAAAGAAAATACAACACAAAACATATTCTCTCTCTATGCTTCTTAGCACCCGAACCACCATGTTACCGGAAAATTTCCATAGCCGCCAAGGAAGGGAAATAATAAGCTTCATGGAAGGTTTTTCATGCTAATGGAAAGGTTGATCGAGTTAAAGATTTGAGCTAACAATTTAAATAACTGGACGCCAGGCAAGTTCCTCAGTCTTTAAATGTTAAATGTTGAATGCTATGATATGTAATTTTTGTCTCAAATGCATATAAATTATGTGCTATGTGATACGTGATTAATGTGACACCAAGGTGTGTTTTGTGTAACGATATGAATATATATGAGATATATTGCTCAAGTGGAAGCACGAGCACATGATGTATGACACACACCAAACATGTTAAGGTATGTGCTAAGTGTAGTATAAACTGTTGAACTTGCTGAGCCGTTGTGCTCATTTCTTGTTTAATATACATTTTTGCAGGAAAGAAATATATTTTCAAAAATATCAGATGATGTAAAGACGGATTATCACAAAAGGTTGTGATCGTTGTTATGAATCGTTTAAATTATGAATCAATGTGGATAAATTTGTCAAGTTACTTTGATATGCTGTATGTTCAAATAAGTTGTATCCGAATATGATGAGTATAGTTTAAATTGCGAACTGTAATTGTTCAGCATGACTTTTATGATAGAGACTATTAGATGTCTGATTATAGATTATGAAACCAAGAATAATGATATGGATATAATCAACATAAAAATTAAATGTTGAGCATTATGATAGAAAGAAAAAGTAAAGGTTGCGATCCAGGGACTAGGATCGAGAAGTAAGGATTTTTGAATATCCAAACGTTTTAATACAACGATTGAGAATGAGAAAAGTGAAAATTTATATGAGAATTTTGGTAATTGATGATTTATAAAATCAATTAATGGATTAAAGAAGGAGATTAAAGAATTATTAACGAACCGAAATTTGGCCGTTATGGAGATAATTTTTAATAAATACAGAATAAAAGCCGATAAAGAGGGTCGAATTTCGGGGTCGTTACATCATCATCCTCTTTCGCTGAAAATCTACGACAGTCTTTGGTTGCGCCGCCGCTACATCATTCTCCTATGTTGCAAATTGCTAGCAGTCCAGGTTTTGGTTATCTGGGTATGAAGGTTTGGTTACCTTGATATGAAGGTTTGGTTACCAACTATGTTTGGTTACCTAGAGTTACTGCACGAAAAAACTAGTTACTACACATTCAGGAATTGGTTACCTTCATACTAGTATTTAGTTACCTCAATATCAGTGTTTGGTTACCTAGATTTACTGCAATAAAAAATTGCAATAATAGTGTTTGGTTACCTCCATACTAGTGTTTGGTTACCTTCATATTAGTGTTTGGCTACCTGCAACTAATTTTCGTCATGGCTGACTGGTTTACTTGAAAGAGAAATACTTAGAAGAGAGAGGAATTTGAGAGGTCCAGTTTAATTGGATCCCTTTTTATGGATAATTTGTTTGACTTTTCATTCAACTTTTTATTTTTATTTTTTAAGTAATTTGAATTTTGAAATTTGGAACTAACTACCCATCAAATCACCTAACTAAATTATAGGAATAACAATGCACTAATTTGAAAATTAAATATTAAAAATACACTAATTTTAAAAATATTTTATCTATACACTTTTGTTGTAATATTTTTTTTTTAAATGTACTAGTAAATATAATTCTTCCTTATATAAATTAGTTTAATTCATGAAGCCCAAGTCCAAGCCCAAACATTAGTCCAATAGAATTTTCTTAATTTTGCACATGGGATAAGTACTTATTATAAATAATAAAATATATTAATAGCTATAGGAAAGGGGAGTACCTGGCCCTTTAGGGGGAGAGGGAGGTCAAGTTTGTATGTGAAGTTATTTATGAGCCATTTAATGCATCTTTTGTGTTGGTAATTTAATGACCAAACAAGTATGCTTTGAGTTGGCAAAAATGTAACGAGGAGATGTGGCTTTATTGTGAACCACCAATGCTAAATTAAATCCCTAAACCTCTAAGCTAGCTAATTAAAATCAATACTTGCAAGAAAATGAAATTAGATTTAATAAAGCTCTTAACCTTACTTTTATATATATATATATATATATATATATATATATATATATATATATATATATGGGGGCAATTCATAACGAATAAATGTTATGAAATAATAATTGATAAACACCATCCCTTCATTTGATATCCAACGCTGCAAAATAAAAGTAAAAATCCGGTGTTCGCTAGTTATTCTAGCGAACAGAATACTCTCAATAGTTGGTCCATTATACCCCTAAATTCATATAAACGACGTCGGCCTATTCTGTATAGAACTACACCATCCGTTAGGCAGACTAGTGAACGTCGGGACCAGACACAAAATCAGACGCTGCAGATTCACAGTTCGGATACTACATAATTGAGGATAAAAAAGCCCTAATTTATAGAGTTTTTCCTGCGATTTCATCAGAACATCTTCCTAAACCCATCGAGAAGCCCATCAAGAAGCCCTAATTTGCAGATTTCATCGATTGAGTACTTGTAATCACAAACCCAACACAATCGGTAAACTTAGCAACAGATTTAAACAGCGATACACAAAGTTTAGCAAAATTTAATCGGTAAACTTTTCCTCAATTTGGTGATTAATTGTGCATAACTTTCTTGTTTTGCTGGTGATAGAACAATGTTTATCTTTTGTCTTTTTTTTCTAGTGGTATAACAATGTTTAAATGTTGGCTCTAGTGGTGCAAGTTTATGGTGGTGTTACAGTTGGTATAAAAGGTGCATTGAGTTTTGTAATTGATTTTTATGTAGTATTCATTATGATGCAAGACCAAGGTATTCAAGTTTTGCTTGCTAATTTTATTGATATTCCATTTGTACCTAATATAATGACTCTAGGGTCTACTGAAATTGCAAAATCGATTCTTTTTGTACATTATTGTAGCGTATAAAGAATGGTATGGGTTTCCTGAATATTGGGTTGTGCTGATTCCACTGTCGTGTTGATCCTGCTGGACTCCATGATGTAATTGTGAAATGACTTGAATTGGGTGTGCCTTGTACACTACCATGTATGACTTAAGCAAGTGGTGCACAAACTTATACAATGTTTAGAATGTATGCTGATATAGTTTCTAAAAAAAAATAAAATGTGTTTGCGTTGTTACTGTCCTCACTTTGATGGTTCTGCTCTTACTTTTTACTATTTAATATACTGTTTAATGCTCATCCAATTTGGCAGGCTATGAACAATTATAGTTGTGATAAAGACCCCCTCTTTCTGCATGTGGTATATCTTTTGAAAAACAACTTACTGAATTTGATACTCAGGTCCTTCAGGCACCCAGTGTACCATGTACTTTCTCCTGAAGTGTTTTTGTAATATTATCTTTATCAAAATTATTCTTTGATGCGATCTTAATTTTATTTCCATGCGAAATGTAGTTGAAGGTTGGTAAAATTTTAATAACAAGGTACTGCTTTGACAGTAATTAAACTCCTCACATCCACCCTAATTTATTGCTTAGGAAAGTGCATTCAGATAGAGCAAGTATCCATTTATTGCACTTGCGTCCACTAGAAATACTAGCTTCCCTTTTATGTTTGCTAGTATGGCCATGTAAAAATATGTTAATACACTGACTTGCGTCCGCTAGTAATACTAGTGGACTGTCCCTAAGTATATGTCAATTGCTTGGAGTTTTTGTCAATCTCATTAACAAACGAACATTTAAATTTTTTAAACATTTTTTTAATTTTCCATTTTTATGAAAAACAGTATACTTATAAAATAAACAATTGAAATTTAGTTTACCTTTAAAATGATCAAATTAAATTTTAGGATTGAGATGTGGCACGTCTTGCTGTGAGATTGTGTTAAAGCCCTTATGAATTATAGAGACTTCTTTGCTGTTGAAAATAATTTGTACTGAATTTGTGAAGTTTATTAGATATCTTTCCCTTCCCCCACAATTTTATTCAGAATCACAAAAAAGGATTTGGATCATTACGGCCATTAACAATACTGAAATCAGATTTTGTATTTGGTTAGGATTTCATTTTGTGCAAGTTACTTGTTATGAGCTTTCTGAATTATACATTTCTTCACTTATGTGCATCTGTAAATCGTTCTTTTATGAATTGTGATTATTCTTACTTATCATATGAGCTTTCTGAATTATACATTTATGCACTTATGTGCATCTGTAAATCGTTCTTTGATGAATTTTGATTATTCTTACTTATCATATGATTCATGAATTGTTACGAGTCTATGTCATTTGTTTCACCTAGACATTATTGATGTGATATGTTTAGTTGTTGATATTACTTTGAAAATATTTAAGTCTAATTCTAATAATTTTGGTGCAGATTCTTATGTTAAGACTAAGTATGAACAACCTTATATTATTGGAGACGTATAGATGAAGTGACTTTTTACTTTAATAAACATTTTTTTTTAAATAGAGTTCATGGTCCTCATGATCATGTATTAAAGTTTACAGTTCATTTGACTGGCAACAGTTAAGGATAATGACGTCGGGAATCCGACATAAGCAATAAAAGATGTTACGTGTAACATTGAGTATTGTTAGATTGGTCACCTAACGATACTCGAAAGGTAAAGAGTTCATAGTTTTTGTGACTGTTGAACGCCAGACAAAGATTTCATGATTATTATGACTGCTCAGTGAGATACTTGAGACTAAAGTAATTCTTTACTTCTCGGTATTCATTGTTCCATCAATTTTTTATTATCAAGTTATTAAAGCTCTTCCATTAGTATTAGTTTTGGTTAGTATACTTCATTGACAGAATTTTCTTATACTTGCTAAGCAAATTAGTCGCTCACTATTGCAAATTATATTTGCAGTTAAAGCATAAAGTTCGGAAGGGTTGAACGCTAGAGATAAATAGAAGGGTAAAGCTGAGAAAGATAACTAGAGTAGTAATATTAATATAATGTTGATAGTAAAATATCTAATGTTGTAATTTTTTGAGATACTGATGTTTGAATGTAATGTAAGTAAATCCTGGATAATGTAATATTAAGATATGTAATATTATAATAATATTGTAAATTAGATATATTATATATCTGATTATGTATTATAAGATGGATCGTAGCGCACCAAATCTAGGGTAGTGAGTAATCGGATTTGGGGGCATGACATTTTTTCGAGACATGCTATTGGTTGTTGAAAGATATGTCCATGACATGTAGAGTTTCACGTGTGTTAGGATAAAACTATTTAGGGCATGGTAAAAAGCAGGCCCACGCCAATTTATATTTGAGACCCAGTTCAGGTGCAGATCTATTTTAATATTGTACTTTGGGCCCAATATTGGGGTTGACCTATTGCAATATATTTTGACGGCTTAATAATCTAGGAGGGTTAAAGTCCAAGTTTACATACAATTGGGTTTCCTGATTTTAGAATGGTAATAAGACTTATTTTATTAAGAACTCAATCAGTTATGAATTGTAGTTATAAGGGGATTCTAATTAGGACTTGCACTTTTAATTGGTCTCGGGCATGCATAGATAATGTGCTAAGAAACAATAAATGCAGTCATAAATAGAGGTCAATGGTACACAACAACATAATTTACTATTATTTTTCAATAATTAAACCCTCTGTTATTTATGCGTTTTGGTCGGTACTAATTCTCATACCGGAGTTATCCCTTAATGGCCCATGTCGTCAAGCTATTTTGTGTGATCATTGACTGTTGCTTGTGTAGGTTGCTGGCTTTTTTGGTGATTTAAGCTAGAGTATAAAATCAAGTGTTAACATTGGCTCTAAAATGAGGGTCTTTTGTAAATTTTGTTTAAAATCATTGAATTCTTTCTAGGCGATTTTCATAGCGAATAAAGGTGATCAAGTGTTGGACCAGGCGAGCTCATCGGTGGTTCCACTAACACATAGCGCATACACAGTTCAGTTAAGGATGGACTTGGTCCCTCTATTTAGAGGAATAAACCAAAGATGACACAATCAGCTAAAATCAAGTGTCGGTTATTTACTCCTCCTAATTCACTAATTCCTGATCTACGGATGAAAAGGGTGACTAACTGATCCCCTTCTCTAGAGGATCGAGACAGGGAATCTAGTCGGCTGGATCAAGGAGAGATTATCAAGATGCAGAAGATGAAAAAGACCGAAGATGTTTTGGAAGCCTTGCGCCTTCAATAGTAAGAATGGAGTGCACTCTTGTATGAGCTACAAAAGGATGATGGAGTGCCGAAGTAAGATAAGGCAACCAGTTAGATCTCCCAGACTTCACCATAAAGCCTCCTCTAGGGAGCACTATTATAGTGAAACAAGGCGTGGTGACATAAGGCATGATAGATCTTCGGAACCACAACATCATTCAAAAGCCTCTCATAGGAATCAAGAGCTGCACAGCAGTGATATAAGTCATAGTGATAAAAGGCGGGTATATCATAGAGATCCGGAACCAACTAATTCACAACCAGCCAACGAAGGAGATCAGGTCCCCAACTGATAATTAGGACCATGGCGAGATAAGGAGGAGCAACATAAGGCATGCAAGGTCTTCGGGCCGAGATCAATATCAACATGACATTCTTGATCCTGCTAAGTAGAAGATAGCAGAGCTGGAACAAAAAAATAGTAGTTGCACAAACGGATGCCCTTAGACCTGAAGTTTCCTTTTTCATCTAATATTAATGAAGCCTAGGTCGATCCAACCAGGAAGTTGTCACCATTGGAGACATACGACGGCACGGGAGATCCTTATGACTACATTCATTCTTATGAACGAATCATGTGCTATTATGGTCATTCGAATGCGGGTATATGATAAATATTCATTATGACATTAAAAAAATGAGCTAATCAATGGATGATGTCTCTGCCTCCGAATTGCATCAAACTTATGACAGAAGTAATAAAAGGAGGGGAAAGCTTACCGCTTCTTTAATGCAGATTAAGCAAAAACCTAATGAGATGCTAAGTTAATATGTGCAAAGGTTCAGGGAAGCCATTGGCACAATCACAGATCTTAACATGACTCAGGCGTTGGGTTTCTTCACAACAGGGTTAGACATTGGACAATATCGGAAGCTCTTGAAGCATATCATGTTCAATTCCCTTAAAGACTTATTAGACGCCTACAGAAGGGCCAAAAATTTCATTTCTATTGAAGAGGTTGTGGTAAGTCTAAACCAAAATAAGAAGTTGGCAGACCGATCCAAGAACAAAGATGGGAAGTCAGAAGTATGGGATCAGATTAGACTGAAGGTGAATCCTCCAGAAGCCAGTAAGTCATCCTTTCGGCCAAAGTTTGAAAATAAGGTATACGCTCCTTTAAATACTATTAGGGTGCAGATTCTGGAGGGGATTAAGAATAAGCCTTTCTTTGAGCCAACACAGACAGGAGGTCATCAGCTAAAAGGAAATAAAATTATTTTATAATTATCACCAAGCGGCTAGATATTCAAGGGAATCTTGTTAGGACTTAAAGGGTTATATTAAGAAGAATGTCCAGAAGGGAAAGCTTATTCAGTATGTTGCAGGATGAGAAGTTCCATATACACATCGGCCTTAGGAGGAGCATCGGTAAGGAAGTCGGAATGATAAGTCGAGAAGGGTCATTGATGTTATCACAAGAGGATCAGCCAAGAATGTGTCTAGGAAGAAGTGTCGAGGTGGTTCAGACAGTATGATGGTAGTATCAGATTAGATTGCTAGGGTGGATAGGCCTTTTTCTAACACAATAATTTCCTTTTCTGATGGCAATTACCTAGCATATCCGGTGAATCCTCATAAAGGTGCATTGGTCATTATAACCCAGGTCAACCCAGTGGATATGAAGCGAATCATGATTAATAATGGCTCTTTGGTAGATGTATTATCCAGTCATGCTTATCAAAGAATGGATCTAAACGGTCTCATATTAGAGGTCAACCATGAGTCATCGTTATATGGGTTCGGTAACGAGCTAGTACATATAGTAGGAATAGTGGAGCTTCCTATAGTCTTCTGTATGGCCCCTCAGTATATGCAGATCAAGGGAAAAAAAAAAATATTGTTCAAGTTAATTCTATATATAACGCTATTCTAGGTCGTATTACTTTGTCTGCAGTATATGTTGTCACCTTTATTCCCCATTTTAAATGAAATTTCCAACTCCAAACGGTGTGGGTGACGTGAAAGGAGATTTATACATTGCTCGAAGGTGTTACCAAGATACACTCACATCATCTACTGTCGGGGTTAATAAGCAAGAAATAGACTATGATAGTTGATATAGAGCCATTCACTAAAGGGCCCACAGAGTCCCTGGCTTTACCAGCAAAAGAGATGGAGGATATTGAATTGATTCCAAGTAATACATCAAAGACTATAAAGATAGGTGCTCGATTGGAAGAGTCGGTCAAAAAAAGATTGGAGGAATTACTTCAGACTTATGTTGACATCTTAGCCTAGACGCCTAGAGATATACCAAGCATAGCAGAGGACATAACGATGCACAAATTATGTGTGGATCCTGAGAAAAACCATGTTCAATAGAAAAGGCAGATATTTACTCCAAAACGACATAAGATCATTGATGAGGAAATAGCAAAGCTTCTGAATGCCGAAGTCATTATGGAGATCGACTACCCGGGTTGGTTTGCAAATGTAGTGCTGGTTAGGAAGTAGAACGAAAAGTGAAGAGTTTGTATTAACTATACGGATCTAAACAAGGCGTGCCTGAAGGACTTCGATCCACTTCCTCACATAGATCATTTGATTGATGCAATGTTAGGACAGGCCATCTACAACTTTTTGGATGTTTTTTCAGGGTATAATCAAATTTCTATGTATAAGGAGGATATCTCGAAAACGGTATTCATTACACATCGAGCGGTATATACTTACAGGAGGATGCCCTTTAGACTAATTAATGCAAGAGAGACCTACCAAAGAATGATAAACAAGGTCTTTCATAAGCAGCTCGATCGAAATATGGTGGTGTTTGTAGATGACATGATCGTCAAAAGTATTCTGGTACATGATCATCTATGGGACTTGGAAGAATGCTTTCAAACCGTTGAACATTATAACACGAGGCTCAACCCAGCGAAGTGTACTTTCGATTTGAAGTTAAGAAAGTTTCTAGGTTATTTGGCCAGCAAAAGGAGAATTGAAGCTAAACCAGAGAAGATTAAGGCAATCCTGGACATTAAGTCGCATCAATCTTTCAAGCATGTTTAGAGGTTGACTAGAAATGTAGCATCTCTTCGTTGTTTCATGTCTAGGTTGGCAGAGCGGTGCTTACCATTTTTTGACACTATGAAGGGTCTAAAGAACGAGAAGACTTTTCAATGGATATCGGAGTATGAAGATATTTTTCAAGGAAAAAAAAGGTACCTAGCTTCAACTCCTTTATTACAGAAACCTTTTCCATTTTAACCTCTTTATCTATGTTTGGATGTGAGTTCATTGGTTATTGGGGCGGTATTGGTTTAAGAAAAGGGTGGGAGGTAACGTCCAGTTTATTATGTAAGTTATGCATTGCATTGAGGGATGTGGAGACCAGATATTCGAAATTGGAGAAGTGTGCCTATGCTTTTAGCTAGCTAGAAACTTCGACATTACTTCCAGGGAAGGGTGATTATAGTTTATACTGATTAGCCATTGAAGAAAGTTTTACACAACCCAGATACTTAAAGAAGGATGCTTATTTGGGTTATGGAGCTTAGTCAGTTCATATTGGTTTACCAACCTCGGACGACAATTAAAGGGTAGGTTTTGGTAGACTTTATGGTGGAGTGCATGTTTTCTGAAGGTCTAAAGTTGAAATCTGCTACTAAGGTAGAGCTGATAATAGGGGGCAGTAGTTGTTCTCATCCTGGACTTTATATGTTGATGATTCTTTAACCTCGGATGCTAGTGAAGTTGGGGTTGTTCTTATCAGTCTAGAGGGGTTTAAAGTCCATCTGGCTATTCGATTTTGGTTCAGGGTCACAAATAATGATGCCGAGTATGAAGTCATTGATAAAGGGTTTTTATACCTATTTATTTAATATTTTTAGGTTTAATTATTTGTCAGTTTTTAAGCATTTGAATAGATTTTATGTAATTTATTTAATTTTATGCATTATTATTATTATTATTAGTAGTAGTAGTAGTAGTAATATTTTTATATTAATTTTATTTATTTTTATTCATTTTATATTTAATTTTGTAGGAAAATAAAAGTGGATGGCAATTCCACAAATATGAAGGAGCAGCTGCATAGACGCGCCAGGCGCGGGACAATTTTGCATGAAACGAAAATTAAACGTTGTCGTTTCGCTGGCGTGGGCAGAGAATAGGCGTCCTCGCAATGCACAGACGGAGGATAAGCAACAACACAGAAAAGCGACACTGTTTCTGGAGCATGAGGAAGAATAGCCTCTGCACAATGCGTAGTAGGTTTTAATTAGGGCGTTGACTCAATCAAAGTGACAGGGTCTTGCTTGACTTTCGTAGAAATTGGCCAGAAACAGAGTATTCACAATTTTTAACTTTAATTTGATTCCAAATTGAATTTTAATTCCATAATTGCTTATAATTATTAATGTACTCCTATAAATACACTATTTAACTCTTATTAACAGAATATTAACGGTAGGTTATAACATATTATATTAGAGTAGTTTAGGAGTAATTTTAGAATAAATTAGTATCAATATTAAATTAGATCTGAAGGATATTTCAATGAGGTTAATTACACGGATTGAGGACAGAGCTTCAGATATCGCGCTTAATTATAGATTTCTCTCTAAACTCTTTCTTTATTTTTGTAATTTGGATTTAATGGTTTATTTGATGGATTTGATTTCTTTCTCATTTATGGGCTAATTTTTATTTGAGATTGTTATTGAACTCAATGTGTAGTTTAAATTAATTATTTTTATTTTTTATTATTGATTATATATGGATTGTTTATCATATTTTGTGCGTTCATATATAATTATTTGCGCAATAATTATTAAGATAATCTATATGAAATCAAAAGTGGAGTATATGTTTATATTCGGATATGATAACATGTGAATTTATTTATTCTTTTTAGGAAGAGTAACATGATAGTGCATAGGATGAAAGTATCTATATGCTACATGTAACTTTATTTAGAGTTTGTTCTTAATGAATCTATTTTAAATATTTTGCATGAACATAGCAACATAACTGAAATATGTATTTTTATTAATTATTGCAAAATGTTAATAAATAGTTAAGCATTCTCAGTTAACAATTCTATATAATTAATTAATTAAAAAGTAAGTGAAGAGATTTAAATGAAGCATTGGGAGAAATTGTGATCTTAAATATTTTTTTAATTTAATTTTAATCCTTGCTATTTAAATTAATTTAATTAATAATTTTAATTACATTTTATTTTATAGTTTAATTATGTTTATTTAAATAAAATTAATTTGATAATAAGCTATTGTTTGGTAATAATTATTTTTAATTCCCTGTGAGTTCCAAACTCTCTTTCACATTATTACTTGTGGGCTGCATATACTTGTGTGTAAATTCCTATTTAAAATTAGGCAAATAAATTTTTGGCGGCGTTGCCGAGGATCGAACTCGGATCATCAATGTGACAGGCGAATATGCTTACCACTATACTAACAAATAATTAAACCTAAAAATATTAAATAAATAGGTATAAAAACTCATTATCAAATACTTCCAAACTTAACTCTTTGTTTGCCATTAAGCAAAATAAAAATAAAAACTAAGCCTCTACTAGCTAAACCAAAATTTCTCAAGCAATGAATTAATCTTGAATTTCAACATTAACCTCAAAGATTTTTTAAAAAGATAACTCAAAGAAAATTTAAAAATTATGTAAAGTCCAAAAATTTTAAATATTTATTAATCTTATTCTACTCAAGACCCTTCGTGTGTGTGTGAATTCAATTGTATCAAACTAATTTAAATTCAAATAATTTTTTGTAATTCAAATGCCACATAAAATATATAACACAATAAAAGAATTACAAAGTAAAACTCTATAACTCACTTTTCACACCACTCTTCACCACTAAAGAAAATATAAATTAAATGATCAAAAAGTTTTTTCACGTTACGTACATTATGATCATCTTTTTTTTTAATTTCCCCACATTCCTTTTTAAATATATTATTATATTTTTTTTCCTTCATTCACCATATGTGAGAGCATTTTATGCTCCATCTCACTCTTTTTTTTTAGCCCACGAGTGCATTTTACGTTCCATCTCATTTTCTTCACATGTTTATGAGTGACTGTGTTTTACTCTCTATCTCAACTCATCATATAACTATTAATTCAACTCAGAAAGAATCAATTCTTTAAACAATCATAGAAAAATTTATCTCAATCATCTCTCTCAAATTATATTACACAACATATTTCTCTTCAAATTATGATCAAATAAGTTATAGAATTCATAAATATCTATCATAAGCAATTAACCATATAAATATTTTCTAAGTTAAAACTAACACAACAAAAATGGAGATGAGTGCTTAAAAATTTAAAGGATCTCAAATAAAAAAAATAACCAATAATATACCAAAATTCAGACTAACAAAAATTTATCCATTTTTCAAAAGTTATTAAATAAAAATCAAAAAATTTATCATTAACTAAAAAATTAAATTTAAATATTATTTTATTACTCAAGAGACTCATACTAAAAACTAAGTTACCCTATTTTCGTAAGAAACATGATTGTACTTAGCATGTGCAACAAACATTTAAACCCCAAGGTTATCCCAAGTGGATGAGTTGTGTCTCGTGAGGGTTTGCAATGAATATACCCACAAAATTTCAAAACTTAAACTAAAATGAAAAAACTAAAATGAAACCTAAAAAAATTTAAAAATTTTCCAAAATTTATCCACACCCCTAAATTTAAAACAAACATTGTCTTCAATGTATAAAATAAAAAGAATATAAAAATAAAGGACTCACTTGATTATGTAGCAATTTCCTCCTCAACTGCTAAGCTTGGATTGCATTGAATAAACTTGAAAGAAAAATAAAATATTAAAATAAATAAATAAAAACTAAAATATACTACTAAGAAAAATTTACTAAAAATAAAAATAAAACTTGGGTTGCTTCCCAATAAGCGTTTGTTTTAAAGTCTCAACCTAACTACTCAATTTCTCTTTAATCAGGCTTAATCGCAAAAATTGTCATTGCATGCCTCTTCTTAGTTTTTTCTTTGATTTTCATGGCATTCTTGAATAATTGCGGACCACCCACAAATTTGAATTCATCCAAGTTATCATTGCCTTCAACAAAGTCAACCCGATAGTACTCCTCATAATTTTGAAATTGTTGCACGGAATGCATTATTGGATTTTTCTTAAAACTATTCCAATCCCAGGCTTGATCATTCTTATCCTTCTTTTCCTCTTCTTCCCTAACCTTGTTCCTCTTCTTTTCAACCCCGTCATCATCTTCCTCATCCGAACGTGACCTCTTAAGATTTATTTTTGCAGCCACGTGTAACTTTTTGCAATTTTCTAACGCATCTATCTCACATAACTCTTTACATTCCTCCTCAAATTTTATCTTTGTATTGCTAGGTAACATATTACGAAGTAAATTGTTAACTAGATTGGAAAGTTGTTCCATTTGAATCTCATCATCTTCTCTTTGAATCTCCATCTCACCCCTTCGAATTTTCCACTCTCGCTTTAATTCTTCATTGTGTTTACTACTCATCTCGATATTCTCTGTAAAACTTATAAGAATTTTCTCCAAGTTTCATTGTTCCTCTTGTTGCAATGGAGGTAGTTGATACGAGATTTCGTATGACTGAGGTTGATATGAAAATTCTAACAAGTGTGATGAACTTGGAGCAAAAATTATTTGATTATTCATCCTCATCTCAATTCGCTCTAAAACCCTATCAAGACTTTCCTCCAAATTAGATGTATGCTCTTGTTACTGTGGAGGTGGGTATTGAAAATCCTGAAGATAATAACTTGAAGCAAAGTATTGATCTTGATTATTATTCCATAAATTACTCGGATACTCTTGCCAACCTGGATGATTGTAGTTTTGGGGTGTAATTATATTGATGTTGATTGTAGTAAGCATTCTGAATGGATTGCTTTCCAAAAGTGTCAATTTTCCTTTTAAGCCCAACTAATTGTGTAGTCATATACTTAATTAATTCTACCCTTGATCAATCCATCCACACAGAAAACCATTGACAATTAAATACAATCATTGTACCTTAAAAAAGAAATAAAATAAAATAAAATAAAAATATACAAGTTTAAATTAAAGCTAATTTCACTAAAATTAAAATTGGCAAAAATTATTAAATTAATTCCCTGGCAACGGTGTCAAAAACTTGTGGCCGCATATACTTGCATGTAAATTCCTATTTAAAATTAGGCAAACAACCATCGTAGCTAGATTTAGGTTAGCTATATGCTTAGAAATTCGTCATCTGCTCATCTTTAGTCATTCACAATTGGTGGTAAAATAAATCCAATGTGAGTATGAGGCCCGGGGGGCAAAGATGGTGAAGTATTTATCTGAGGTGAAGATGTTATTACAAAGGTTGGATTCATATTCCCTTTAAGGAATTGATCGGAATGGTAACATAGTAGTTAATGTATTGTCAGAGTTGGTTGTAACTCAAGTAGAGAACTTTGGATTATGGTTTTCATTATAATGTGTAACTAAATTCTTCTTTAAGGTTACAATGGAACCGTTGGTTGAACTTTAATTAAATTCTCTTAGTTTCAATTATTTGATCAATGGATGGATTGGTTATTATATCTTGTGCGTGAATTATAATTGTCTGATCAACAGTTATTTGATTTCTTAGATGAAATTGAAAGAGGAAATCTAGGAATAGATCTGGGTATAATAACGTGTGACTTTGTTTGTTCTTCCTAGGAAGAGTATCATGATAGTATATAGGATGTGAATACCTATAGACCAAACGTAACATATTGAGAGTTTAATCTTAATGAGTTTGTTTCAAGATATTTTGCATAGACTTATAGCATTATAAATTGGAGTGGATCTTTTTATTAATTATCGAAAGAGATTAGTAAATAGATAAGTGATCTCAGTTAACAATCCATATGCTTAAGTAATTGGAATTAAGATGATGATATTATTGTGATACAACGGGAAAATTGTAATCTTAAAGCTTTTTATTATCTGGTAAATCATTCTCGTTAGTTAATTAGTTTACTTTCAATTTCAATTTTAAGTAGTTCATAATTCAAGGTTCATAATCCAAATTTGCTACAGTTTAAATAGAGTTAAATTAATACAAATTTAATAGTTAATATAGTTAGTATTACTTGTTCCTCGTGGGTTCGATATCCTTATTTCTACTATATTACTTGATTGACCTCGTATACTTGCGTGTGAATTCCATATATATATATATATATCGATCAACACTTACTACCTAGTATATTTTAAAAAAATACTACATGACTCATTTGGCTCTTTAAAATCATTGATACATTAGCCCATAGAAGGGTTGTTCAACACATTTTCAGACTTAGAATTTTTTTCAACTTCAAAACCAACTTTTACCAACTTTGTGATTTTTGGCCATAAACTTTAAAACTTCATTCTAACACTTGACATAGTTCATATAACTCATATATGACATGTCCAACCTTTTGAAACCATGAAATTTCGCACGAGGCGATAATTGTCCGTAAAAAATCATTTTGAATCGAAATGATTGATTTTGATCGTTCGAATCGCCTTTTCATTCAATTTCAAACCGTTGATTTCCAAATCAACCTAGACATGTGTATTTACATAAAATTAGGTCATTTGACTTCATTTCATCTTTAGTTCTTCAAAATTGTCAAAAATTACACTTTGACGGCATTTTCATAAATTTTCATGAATTTCTCATTTCCAAAACTTATACTATTCTTGGCCCCTTAATGCAAAATTTGATTCTAACATATCCTCTACCACATATAGCACGTATTTAACTTACATGGCCTTCAAGTCATTTGAATCTTTTCATTTGAATTCATTTTTCCAAAAGGTTCGTTTTGATCGTCGGCGATCGTTTTAAAACGTTTATAAACTTCAATTGTCGCCATACGAACCGAATGACTTCCAAATCATATAAAACACATATATTAATATCAAACTTAGCTTTTTGACCTCATTTGATCACCAATTATATAAAATGGCCAAAATTCACACATTGATGACATTTTTACCAACTTAGCTAATTTCATCCTTAAACCAAGCTTAAATCTTTGGACTCTATGCTTTACATGCATAATTACATACACATACAACAACTTTATAAGTCCGTATAACTTCTAACTGCACATTCTAATGCACTTTACAGATTACGATTTGGTCTACATGGCAAATATAGCTTAATATTCAACTTTCCTTCAACAAGTCATACTTTTAAACCATTTATAAATCTTTGATGCTATTTAGCATAACAATATGCATGAACCAAACATGTTCATCCTTTCCATCTAGATGTTCATCACTTCAAGTCACATATAACACATAATCAACCAATAAACCATGGTCTTTATCCTTAAACATGAACTTGAATAGTCCATCAACTTGTTCTACTAACTTTGGAACTTGGTTTCATGATTAATCACATATAAAGTTTGTCACTTACATAACTAACAAAAACAAGCCATGCATCCCAAAGATACGTGCATGACTATTATTATTCTTGAACTTAAACCCATAAACATCAAACTTTAAAACAAGAACATGGTTATACCTTATTTGATGACCAACTTTTTCATATAGATAGATTCCTCTTAATGAGTACTTCATTTTTCCTTCTTGCTCCATGACCATTTAAGCCTCATGGCTCATCTAATCAAGCTCTTCTTCTCTCTTTCCATGGCTTTCTCTCATTTTCTCTCTCTTAGGGCTTGATTTCCAGCAAAGTGCTGGAAAAAAATGAAGATAACTTGCTTGCTTTGGAAATTTAATAAGGCTTAACTAAGCTTGGTTAAGCAAATAACCATGGTTAACACTTCCAAGGGCGTTTTGGTCATTTCACATAATAAGTGAAGGGCATTCTTTTCATTTCATCACTTGGGACACATAGGTCATTTTTAAATTTGTCAAGGGTATTTTGGTTAAAATCCATTATAGGACACAATTGTCATTATTCTAATTGTCGAGGGCAACAATGTCTTTTCTCCAAAACTCTAGAAAAATTTATTTTCCGTTAATCCATAACTCATTTAATTTCAATCCAATTCAATTCTTTTTTTTTATCCAAACTTGTTTCATTATGCTAGAACTTTATTCCACTATCAAATATTTCATACTTACTTGTTCCATAACACTTGTCACACTTCAAAGTTTCATTTCATCAATTAATTATAATAAATCACAATAAATTGTTAATTTGCATAATATTCATTCTTAAATTCCTACGAACCACCTATTCGGTTCCACATTCAATCAAATTTAATTTCCAACATCCCAATACATTCAAATTGCTCACCTTTTCCTTAAACCGCTTCACCAAGAAACGAACATCAACCGAATTACCAAAATCCATCATCATTATCCTTTAATCTCACAATATCCTTATTACGACTTTACGTTTCTTTACATATTTACTTCATACACACAAGCCACTTAAATCATACTTGCATACCACATTCTTTCTACTCATTATCGAGGTATTACATTCTGTATTTACACATCCAACAAATGATTATCTTAATTAAATCCTCCAATATTAATTCCTTAAATTATTTCAAATATTCATATATCATTCCTTCTCATTTCCTTTATTCTCTATCTTTAATTTCTTCTTTCTTATCAAATCAAATATATATATATATATATATATATATATATATATATATATATATATATATATATATATATTCATACATTCAACCTACCACAGAGGTTTTAGTGGCACATTGATCACATAATAACTTATATTTAGTCGTTGCTTAATGCATTCTATCATTTAAACTTGGTTTTATCATATAACATTTACTTAATTAATCATAATCCTCTTTTGGAAATCCTGTAAAAATCCAAGATGTCACAGTGGGAGGAGACATTGGATTGAGTGTTGGCAACGGAGTAGGCTTTATCAGATGCGTAGATTCTTTTATGGTTGTCCATTTCTTGTTACTCAACTGGGGTTATTGGGGGGCTAGAAGAATCTGTAGAGTATGAAGGGGAAGGTTGGTTGGAGGTAGAGATGTTTTTTGCCATTGCGATGTAAAGAATAATGGAAAGATGATCGAAGGCGAAGAGAAGACGCTGAATTTTTTTTGTAGAAAGAGATAGAAACAATAGAGCCAAGAGAATTTTGCAAGAAGTAATTTAAAATGAAAGGATTGTGTCTGTTTTGGGGTTTGAGGTTTAGTGATGAGCGCGGTAACCAAAGGCAGCGAATTTGATAAGACAAGGTCAGAAATTTGTAGAGACACGTGCGTTGTAACAGTTTTTATGCAGCAAAAAGTGACAGTAAATTTTTTATCCGATCAATTTTTTTTTTGGCATTACTCTCCTATTATAAATTTTTTATAACAAGAAAGTGGGGGACAATATTAGGATAAAATTATTTAGGTCCCGGTAAAAAGGACAAACCCACATCAAGTTATATTTGAGACTAGGTTCAAGTGCAGGTCTATTATAATATTGTACTTTGGGTTTGGTATAGAGGCTGACTAATTTCAATATATTTTGTCGGCTTGATAATCTAGAAGGGTCAAAGTCCAAGTTTACACATATGATTGGGTTTCCTGATTTTAGTGTGATAATGAGACTTATTTTATTAAGGACTCAATCAGTTATAAATTTTAATTATAAAGGGATTCTAATTAAGACTTTCACTTCTAATTGGTCTCGGGCGTGCATGGACAAGGTGCTGAGCAATTATAAATACAGTCATAAGTGAAGGTCAATGGTACACACCAACATAATTTACTATTATTTTTCAGCAATTAAACCCTCTATTATTTACGCTTTTTGGCATGTACTAATTATCACACCGGAACTATCCCCCGACTGTCCAAGTTGTAAAGCTCTTTTGTGTGATCATTGACTGTTACTTGTGCATGTTATTGACTTTTTTGGCGATTTGAGCTAACGTACAAAATCATGCATTAAACAACATGCATGGTTAATATACGAGGAAACAACAGATTTTTGGGGTGTGATGTGAGTGTATGATATTTCTCCGAACAAAAACAAGAAGGCTCTTTTTGTTTGAAATTGTAAATAGGACCGCCTGAAGCATACACTTCGAATTTTGTAAAAGATACATATACCTTTGAGCACATTAGGGTAGGGGTATTCAAAAAATTCGATTTTTTCGATTATTTACCGAATCGGTAGGTATCGGTTTTTTCGATACCGGTTTTTTTTTCGGTATTGGTTTTTTCGGTACTAGTTTTTTCAGTTTTTTATACTTTTCGGTAGCGGTAGCGGTATAGACATTTTTAAATTTCGGTAAAAATCGGTATACCGAAAGAATCAAAATAAACAATATAATATTAAATTTATATTAATTATTATAATATATATAATAATTATATATATTATTATATATATAATTATTATTTATAAATTTTAATTATATATATTATCAATAGGTATAAACCGAAAAAATCGAACCGAAGTTGTACCGAACCAGTACCGGTTCTTATTTTAACGGCATTTTCAGTTCGATACTGGTTCGATTTTTTATCGATGAACACCCCTACATTAGGGTAATACCATATTGTTGATAAGTATGGATTATCTTCCAAATCTTTTTCTTTTCTATCTGTGTATCATCGAATCAAACATCCCGTATTGATAACATGGGATTTGGAATGTACTGTGATCTACAAAACACTTAAAATTACTATCAAAAGTATCAATTTTTATCCGGGTGAACTTGTGGTGGCTAAATATGACTCAAGAGTACTTGTGGTGGCTTAAATGAATATTCATTAATATTGTTTTTTCCCTTTTTACATTTGTTTTTCTTTTTCTCTTTCTTTGTGCTGCCAATTTCCAAAAGTAGCCTAAATACAACGTAATTTTTAGTTATTATCGAGTCTACTAGGTCAGTTCTGGTTTCCTCCAAGCTTTTCATTTATCTGGTAAACTAGCTTACCATTATTTTACAAAGAATTAATGAGAGGAGATAAGAGGAAGTGAAAATTAATTGAATGCTAGTTTATAAAAAGAAATTTAGCTAACCAAGACTAATTAAGGGAGAGAAGAGTATTAGGGGTAAAAATATAATTTTACAAAAAAATTAATTACTAACATAATTATTAAAGAACTTTTTTTAATATTTAAAAAATTATGTCTTAAACAACTTACATAAGAAAAAGAAGAGAGTATCTTCTAAAATTAGGACGAGGAAGAAGAAAATATCAAAAGGGATTTGGTCCCAAAGCACATTGGAAAAGGCAAGGCACTGAGCAAATTAAAGAAGACATTATGACAACTAAAAAGTGTCCCTGCAAGCAGGGACGGATCTAGAAAAAAAATTTAGTCGGGGCGAAGCTTTACGAGACAAGTGTAATTTATGAAAAGAAAAACATACAAACTACAATTACCCACGACGAGTTTTCATTTCGTGAAAACGTCGCACTATGATTTCATTATTAACATAAGCAAATATATCTTTTTAAATATAAACAATCAAGCTATCACTCAACCACTGATCTCCCATTCTATTTTCAAGTGGAATTTTAATGATCTTCATAGCGAAAAAGTCTTTTTCCACTGAAGCAGTTGCCACCGATAATACTAAAGCTAATGTAATAAACTTATAAACATGATTATATACTCTATATTTTTTGGTCTCCACCAATTTTTTTACAAGACTATCAATTCCTTGTAACTAAGAGAACTCGCCACTCCTATACTCCCTCTTCCATTAGCTATACATAAGCACAACTATGCATAATTGATAAGTATCAAGACCTATCCTTGCTCCCTATTATAACCCCTAATTTAGCCTATTATGTCACCTCCCAACTGCCCCCCATTGGGGCTTCCAACACTTGACTTCCAGCTGATTTATTGGGGTTGCCGAATGGCACATTAATTGTCCACTTGGACTGTCAAAACAACCCCATCTACTCCCAACTTGTGCAGTCCACACATAACTTAATCAACCTACACATAGTTACATATATAAATAATATAACTACAAGTATCACACTATGAGGTCCCATCCCACAATTGGTTTTCCCTCTCCTTTACTGTCTGTTGAACCAGACCACTTAGCTGTCAATTAAACAACTAATATACACATACATATAAGTATAGTCCTTTATATACACACACACACACACACAATCCTGGATTCTCACAAACTAAATTGACATTTGAATTGGCCCCTATAGATGCTCATGGGGCTGCCGGGGCAAGTGCCCCGGTATGCTAAACCTTGGGTCCGTCCCTGCCTGCAAGTCATTTAGAAGACGCCGTGAAATATTGTGGATCTTAGGAGCTCCCTATCTTCTAGGGCACTTTTAGATCAGCCCAATGCTAAAAGTTTCCTCTATAAATAATTTTGTTACCTTCAACTGTAACATTTTACTTTATCTTTTATTAAGTATCTTGATTTATTTGTTACTTTTGAAGTCCATATATATATATATATATATATATATATATATATATAGAACTCATCCATAACAACCGATTGCTAAAAATATTATTTCAATAACTATATCTTAGACCATCCAAATGAATAATGGATGACTTCGATTAATTGCACTAATACCAGGCCCTAGTGACTTTTTTTTCTCTCATAATAATGACAAAAAAATCCCTAATAACTTAAAAAGACCCCAATTAAAAATCCTCTGCCACTATAACCTGGAACAGCAGGTTCCCTATCCCTTGCGGCAATTAAAAAGTTTGAATATTTTCCACTTTGAAATTAAAATGCCCTGCCGCTACAACCTATAGCGGCAGGTTCCCTATCCCTTGCGGCAATTAAAAAGTTTGCATGTTTCCACTTTTTGATTGTCTAGCTTCTTGTTTCATCCAAGTAATTGATGCTTCAAAAGTTAGGTGAATACTGAATGTGTATTTCCTTCTATGGTGTCAATCCTCTATCCCTTTTTCATATAATCCCTACGAATTTATCCCTTTTCATATAGTCCCTTTCAAAAAGAATTGTTACAAAAAGAGTATGAATTTATAATTACTTATCAACATTAAATTTGATATTATATTGAAATAGAATTTTTAAATTTGATAATATCAAATTTAATTTTTATAAGTAATTAGATATATTTAAAAAAATTAAATTAATTAATTTATTTTATTTGTTAAATAATAAATTTTATAATTAACTATACTACTTCTTAAGAGTTTTTCTAAAATGTTCAAACAAATACATATTATTATTAAATAAAATAAATAGGTATTAATTTTATTTATTAATAAATAGACTATTTTATAATATGTCTGTTTTATAAATACATATATATTTATTTATTAATTTTTTAATAAATAGTCTATTTTATTAATAAATAAATAGTCAAAAAAATAATCAGTATTCACTTAACTTTTGAAGCATTAACTACTTGGATGGAACAACAAGACACTCAGAGTGGAAACATGCAAACCTTTTAATTGCCCCAAGGGATACGTAACCTGGCGCTACAGGTTGTAAACAAGCAAAAAGTGGAAAACATGCAAACTTTTTATAGGACAAGTCTATTTAAACAAAATCAATTATTATATTAATTTTGATTATTAAAAAATAAAATTTTATTTTAAAATTCATATCATGTCTTATATTTTAATAATTAAAATTAATATAATAATTAATTTTGTGGTTAAATATTGTGTACATACTTATCCAATTTTTTAATTGTCGCAAGGAATAGGTAATCAACCACTACAAATTGCAGTGGCAGAGAATTTTTAATTGAGGTCCTTTAAGCTTTTAGGGTTTTTTTGTCATTTTGGGAGAGGAAACAAATCACTGACACTAGAACTCTCGGCAACCGTTGCTCTGATTGAGTTCTCATATATATATACTACTTAATTCTCTACACTCAGTCAATACTTGAAATGTTTCTCCCAACACATTGACCATCATTTGACTTTTAATGGTTTGGGCTACATAGTTTACTTTTTATTGGGTTCTCTTATTTAATTACCCACTTCATGCAAATATTCTCATATTGGGCTAACATCTATAATCCTTTTGGTCTAGTCCAGTAATAATAAATAAATTACTTGGACTCTACATGGAATTAAATCCTTTAATTATTTGAACCTCTTTATAATTATCAACAAGACTTACAATAATTAAAATATTGAGCTTGTTTTAAATTCACTTTTGAATTCTATACAATAATTTAATAATTAAGTTAATTACTTAATTAATTAACTTCTTAATAATGTCATTCTAGACAATCATTCTAGTTTCTCTATAACTTTAACTCATAACTAATATAATTAACATAATTAATTATATTTCATGACTTTCCTTCTTACTTCATATTTAAACTAATTAATTTATTAGTTTAATTAAGTATTAACTAACTCATCCTCTTATTTGGCTAACAAGCACGCTTTAGGTATATATATATATATATATAATCACCTTCACTTCTCAAACAAATTTATTTCCTTAATAAATTCTCTACATGCATCATTAAAATATTTTCACATTTAATTTCTAACAATTAAATTATGTTAAAAAAAATGTTTACCCATTTTCTACACATTTTACTTCTCCAATTCTAGGATTTAAACCTTAACCTTTAATTGAATCAATTAAGATATTATCTAAAATCTTGGAAATATCTAGGATATTATAATTACTACTATTCTTTTAATTATTATTGTTTATTATTATTATTATTATTATTATTATTATTATTATTATTATTATTATTATTATTATTATTATTATTATTATTATTATTATTATAGCGTAGTGGTTAATTTAATTTTGCAGGGAAATGTGAATGGATAGATTTTTGAAAAAAAGATGTTGAATTTGGGGTGAAAATGAGTGATAAATTAGTGATCGTTGGATGTTGAAGCCCTAAATGATTTGAGACCGTTGGATTTTGAAACTTTGGGATTTGAGCCGCTTTATTTTATTATATAGATTACTATTACTATTATTATTATTATTATTATTATTATTATTATTATTATTATTATTATTATTATTATTATTATTATTATTATAGTGTAGTGGTGAATTTAATTTTGGAAGAAAATGTGAGTGATATTTTTGAAAAAAAGTTGTTGAATTTGGGAGGAGAATGAGTGATAGATTAGTGACCGTTGGATGTTGAATCTTTGGGATTTGAGCCGCTCTATTATTATTATTATTATTATTATTATTATTATTATTATTATTATTATTATTATTATTATTGTTACTATTATTATTATTGCTATTATTATGATTATTACTATTATTATATTAATTATTATTATTATTATTATTATTATTATTATTATTATTATTATTATTATTATTATATTGTATTGGTGAATTTGATTTGGGCGAGAAATGTGAGTGAATAGATTTTTGAAAAAAATATGTTGAGTTGGGGGAGAAAATGATTGATAGATTAGTGATCGTTAGATGTTGAAGTCTCAAATAATTTTAGACTGTTGGATGTTGAAGTCTAAATTAATTTGAGGTCGTTAAATGTTAAAGTCTTGAGATTGGAACCGCCCTGTTTTATATTATAGATATATGCAAAACTTCAAGAACTCGTATCTATCAAATAATATGGGAGTCATTCTTCATGTGGAAAAAAATTCTCAATTAAATATACAGAAGATTCATTAGAAAAGAGAAGAGCATACTTGAATAAAATTGTGCTAAGAAAATATCAATTTTCGTTTTTATTTTAAAGGTATACAGGGATCACCTTTGACCATTTGTTATAGGGGTATCCCTCCATGTCAGCCATTAAAACAGCAATGGGTCGAATCTCAATCTCATTTGAGGCGCCTCAATTGAGGTGGTGGTGATATTAAAAAAGTAGGGAAAATAACAAAAGTGTTCCCAAAATTATACTTATTTCAATTTTCACTTCAAAATTATACTTAGAAGATATTTTTCACCATACATAATTTGATCCAATAGTTATGACCGATTACAACCGTACACATTATTTTATATCTATTTTTGTAACTAGTTTTTAATTGATGGTGTTACTAGATATGCACTTTTGATAGCTGGGTTTTGTAGCGAACTAAATATGACTAGTTTCCCCGCGTCACAAACACTACATATAAAGGCCCAAAGTTCAAATAAGCCATTCAGGCCCCTTCTGAAAAGTCCAAAATCCAATAACTAAACCCGTACGCAGTTGGAGTTAATTGTAGACAATTTTAAATACCCCGAACCAAGTTAGATTAAAACTATATTACACCTTCTGCGCAAGTGTTCTGCATAGGGTAGAGCATGGTGCGATTTGGTGCGGTTTAAAATCTAAACCGCCTATGAAACCGCTTAAGTGCGGTTTGAGAAATTCAAAACCGCGTATGAAACCACAAGGCGCGGTTTGGTGCGGTTTTAAAAGGTGCGGTGCGATTTTATTTGGGTGCGATTTCGGTTTTAAAACCAATTGTACATATACATATTGAAGTACTACTATATATTCAATCACATCATATATATTTCCTTGTTGGGTGTCTAAATGTATAAACATAATTAATTAATACTCCTTATGAGAACAAACTGTGTTTTATAAACATAGTTAAATGTAGGTAGACTGTAATATATATATATATATATATATATATATATATATATATATATATATATATATATATATATATATATATATATATATATATATGTAGCAACTTGAAGAAAAGTGCACCCTGGAATGCATGAAAGCATAAAATGGTTAGAAGGAAAAACTCACCCACATATATAATAATTTAGTAAGATGGCTGGCTGTTGGAACATGATTCCCTGATGCTGGCTGGTTAGCTAGCTGGCTGGTAGGGCATTGACAATCCAGTTGATGATATACAATCTAACCAAGTTCCCCTATGTTGCAATATTGTAATGCAAGAACCCACACTAAATACATCTTCGCAAGACTTGTGCTTTAAGCGTCACTTCCAAGTTTGAACCTTTCCAATCAATCATTCCTTTATCCTTCTACCACTTAAACTAATCCAAGTAATCGATTACTAAATCAAATACACTTTAACAAATTCTCTAATGCTAAGAAATCAGATACATCATTCATAAACTAATTCAAAAACAAGCAGTGGTGGTGATTGGTCTACAAATCCAATCAACACAAAGCTCCCAACAACCAAATGACCAATAATGTCCAACTGAATCTAACAACCCCTATCTGAAGTAATTTAACAGGTAGATAAAACTCACTATCACCACACAACCAATCATGTAAGACCCCGAATTTTATGAAATACAAAATTTAATTTTTCTTCATATATATTTTTTCTGAAATAGCAGATGGTTAAATTGATAAGGTTAAAAGTTAAGGATGTTATGTGCAAATTTTATTATGTCGGACAATATTCGTTTGGTCGGAGAATATTCGTTTTGTCGGGAAATATTCGATTCGTACGACGGTGCCGAAATAACAAAATAATGGTGGACCCCCACAACGACTTATTGTCGGATATAGAAAGCGACATATGTAACCTTTTTAAATAAATATAGTCAACGGTATTATCATCTTGAACTGTTAAAATACCCGGTGGTAAAGGAATAGTAACATACGGTATTACACAGTAGCACACGGTATTGCACAGTAGCACACGGTATTGCACAGTGTTTCATATTATTAAACTGGTAAAGTGGTTATTGTACTATATTGACTTTATTGAACCAATAATTGTCACATGCATAATAATTCATATTATTGAGCTGATAATTGTCACAGTAGCATATGCACAATAATTCACATTACTAAATCAATAATTGTCATTACACAGTAACGTGTTATTTTCTTATTTATTTTCAGCATTATTGTTATCTCTTATATGATATTGATTAAACTGTTGTATTCTATTATTAGTTGATTTTCTTGTTTATCAAACTCGAAAAGCCAATTACACTGCATTTACAACAATTAGCCATAGTAATAAATAATTGTGAATTATTGTTGAATAATTGAATTGATAAAGTTATTTGTTTTTATTATGATAAATTATATAAAGTTGTTTGTTTTATATATAAAGTTAATTGATTTATTAAAGTTAGTTGTTTTATATATAAAGTAAATTGAATGGTATAGATTAAAAGATGATCTTTAAATGAATGGTTTAGATTAAGAAAATCTTAAAAGATGAAATGAGTGGTATGGATTAAACATTATCTTGAAATATACAGTTTGGATTAAATTAGGAAATCTTGGTGATGATAAGATTTTTTGCTATAAATAGAGGCCTTAACTTAAGGATTTTTCATAAAAAACTTCCTTGCTTATTCTTTCTTTCACTCTCCAAATATTTCTTTGTATAAGTTCTCCTTGAGTGTGCTAAAGTCATCTTGAGTATTTGTAAAGAGCTGTAAGTGTATGAGTTCATATCTAGTCACGTGTTAAGGTAAGTGATACCATCTTTTTCATATTCCATTATTCAAACTTACTATGGTAAGGGATTATCATTATTTGATTCTCGAAAATAATATCGTTTCTTTCTTACTCATAAGATATGCCATTTATTTCCATGTATTAAATTGTGGGAATAACCTTACGGCGCGGATTACCGCCTGTTGGTGAATAACCTTTCGTATTCATTCCTTATTAATTTGTGGGAATAACCTGACTATGCGGACTACCGCATGTTTGGTGAATAACCTTTCGTATTCATTCTTTATTAATTTGTGGGAATAACCTGACTACGCGGACTACCGCATGTTTGGTGAATAACCTTTCGTATTCATTCCTTATTAAATTGTGGGAATAACCTGACTACGCGGACTACCGCATGTTTGGTGAATTACTCTTCGTATTCATTTCTTACTTGTCTCTTGTTGGTAAAGTTTCCTGAAATAAATACATATTCTTTAATAGTTTGCACTTCATCTAATATCATTTCAACTGAACCTTCCTATTTTTCTAAATCTTTCTATTGAACCTTAACTGTTATTCTAAATTATGGATCTTAAATATCATTCTTGAATTTTAGTCCACATCATGTTGGCAATTTGGACATTATTTGAATCTGCACAAAGAAAAATTATAAACTTTTGATATTTATTAATCATACTGTTTCTTCTGATTCATCATCTATATCACGATTGTTATTCTAATCATCAAGAACCATGTTATTGTGAATATCTGTGGTCTGGGGCACAGTTGATAGGATAAAGGCGATATAATTATTGTGTCTTTTAGGGCACGTGGTGAATATTCTCTTTGGCCTGGGGTAAAGATGAACTGTTGTTGGTATGATTATGACCAAAGGCTGAAAACTGGTATAATCATTACCGTTGGGTTATATTTGAATATCTTTGGCTCGTAATGCAAAGATGAACTATTGACTGGCATAATTATAATCAGGAACTGGAAATTTATATTATCATGACCAGCGGTGTTTAAGATGATAAAAGTTGATGATGTTTTTCCTAAAAATTGAAGCGAGTGGACATTATAGTCTGCATTATTCTTCTAATAGATTGCTCATTCTGCTGCTATTATTGATACAAAGCTTATTGTCTATTATATTCAATTAAGAACTCATCTGTTGAAGGCTAATGATAATTTATTTGTCGTTATTTTAGTCATGATATTTCTTATTGGGCTATTTGAGCTCACCCTTTCTTTTGTTCCATTGTTTTTCAGAAAAAGAGAGAGTAGCCGGGTCTAGCAGGGGAATGGAGTGACGGTCCGAGTGATAGCTATTGTAGTCTTCACATGTTGTATATAGTGTGGAAATAATAGTGAATACTTAGTTATGTATTATTGAGTTTTGCATTTCTGTTCTATGTACTATTTGTATTAAAGATTATGTATTTTATGGCGTCTCAAATTGGGCTATGTAGGCCTAGATTTGGGGGCGTCACAAATCAGATGATAAACTAGAAAACATTCAGGTTTCCAACATAAGACTATAAACAAGCCACACTCTTTATACACCTCCAAGTTGAATTCTTTCCCATAAAAGACTTTAAATATATACATCATGTCACTCTAGTTGTGAAATTTATCAAATTTTAAACATATTAATTAATTATAAACCAATTAAATCAGAGCAAAATCAAGCATTAGGGCATCAACTTATCAATCAGAGAATAGCTACAAATACAATGAATCCACATAAAATAAATAATTATATGTAACAACTAATAATAAAACTCTAACCAGTAAAGAACTGAGGGAATTTAATAGACAAAATAACTGCCTCCTGAAACGCCTGCTTCGCACTCTCCAGCCCGGCCACATCATTCCACTTGACATTAAGCTTTTCCCGTATGATCGCCAAATTCAAACCCACCCTTAGCTTCGCCTGCTCCGGATCCTCCCCTTCTTTACCCTTTCCACCACCAACACCATCTTTGGGCATGGTCTTCGGCCTGGTAGCAACGGCGGCATCACCATTGGCGGTAGGACCTGTCCCTCCATCATCTAGCACAACCCGAATCTCCTCAGCACGGTGCAAACTAAATTCATATAGAGGAAGTAACCCAAAACACTAATTTTATCAACAAAAAAAAACCCTTAAAAAATAAGAAAATTGACAAATGGGTAAATTTCAGATTATAAAAGAAGAAGAAGAAAAAGGTGCCTGAGGAAGATAATAATAGATGAACAAATCCACCGATTGCTTTTATGGGTAGAACTGTAGAAGTAAAAGAACATAAATCGGTGAAGAGTGTTGAGAATCTGAGCTTTTTCTCTCTCTTTTAGTCCATGTTTTGGGTACAGGACATTATAGAATAGAGACTATAGAGAGCAAAGACTAGAGAGACTCAAAGAGAAAGGAAGAAGAGTTGAAGCCGTGCGTGAAGACTGAAAAAAGGAAGAAGATGCGAAGCACGGAAGCAGTGAAGAGAGGAAGAAGAGGAGAACTGGGAAGGGAAGGATTTTAGGGCTTGATAGTATTAGAGTATCTAATATATTATATATAAAACTCAAAACGACGTAGTTTTCGTTATCAGTCAGCTAACAGGTACAGTGCAGTTTTACAGGTGCGGTTTGGACCAAAAATCACACCCAACCCTCAATTTCGGTTTTTTAACCTCCTTAAAACCGTCGTACACGCTGCAACCGTTGGCTCAGTGTTAATTGGTGCGGTTTGTGCGATTTTCGTCTCGATTTCGGGGGCAAATCGGTTTTCTACTCCACCCTAGTTTTGCAAATATATAATTGACCTGTTAAGAAGCTTGGACCACATACGTACATATGTTTATCGTATCTCCTTGTGACAACGTGTACCATTGATGTATTCCTATCTCAAAACTTTATAATTTTGGTTATAGAAATGTTGGATTTTTGCTATAAAAAATTTATTTATCTATTTATTTATATTAGACATTTATTTATTAATAAAAGTACATCATTCGTCATTTATTAAATAGTCATTTATTTTGTTTATATAAATCTACAAATTTATATATATTATGATTTATGTGTATAAATAAGTATTATACACAGAAAATATAAATCATATATAATATATATAAATAAATTAAAGATATAATGGTTTATAACCTATGATAATTTGGAGATATTATCTTGTAGGTTATATTACTTTAATAAAGATAATTTATCTTGATCATAGAAGTTGGACTTCTAATTAAAGTACTAGTGCATTAACAGTGTGTATTAAACGGATGATGTGATAATATTTTATTTATAAAATATTTTTACATAAATACTAATCTGTGAATGTTTCTTAATTTTGAAATAATAACGAACTTAATATTGTTATATATATTAATTTAATATTCCAACGAGTGAAATTATATTGTATTAATTAATAACTCGGAATGTTAATTAATATATTTAATTAATATCAGGAACATTGTTATTGTCAAAATATTTATAAGATTTTTCATAAGATAATTTATTATTGATTATATAATATTGGCCAAGTCATTTAATATTTATTATTAAAATAATTGATTTAATTATTAAATCAATTTATGATCAAATGAAGATAAAGTATGGACTTATGAAATTAGTTTACATATATTAGGATTATATTTAATTCTGAAATTTTTATGTACATCTATAGAGAAAATATTTTCAATTTATTAGTAAATGGTTTATTTTAATTAATTCATAGACTGAAGTGCAATTATAATTATTTACTGCATTAATTGTAATTAATATTTATTTAGTATATTATTATTAGATAATAATATATAAATAAGTATTGGAGTAAGAATAGGAATCCCTAGAATTTTCATCATATCCTAATTTGAATCAGTTTTATCAGAGAGATAATGATCAATAAGGATATAAATATATCATTGATCAGATTCGTGGAGATGGGATTATTATTCAAAATCAGAGTAAAAACCAAATAGCGTATACCATCTCTCTCTTTCTAGGAAAAACACGTAAAAATATTTTTTCAAAATGGTGTTTTGGAGACTAGAATCCACATTCAGCATAAGGTCATAAGAAGAAAGATCTTGAAGATACTAGATATTACTCGTAGATTTAAATGTGTTAATCCAATCAAGCACTAAGTAATAATTCGTACTCTAGATACATGGTATATTTATATAATTGTTGTTTTGTATAAAATCATAAAGATGATCCTATTTTATTAAATTTTTCCCAACAAGAAATATATTAGAATAATTACTAAATTTATTATTTTGGTACTATTGTGTATATTGGGTTAAATATCAATTGAATTAAAAACAATCATAAAAAGCTTTATGTATTTATGTCTAAATTCGTCTTTCATCACTTAATATGTATATTAAAAAGTCAAATCAGACTTTTTCAATTCTAAATATAACAGATTTATAATATATATATATATATATATATATATATATATATATATATATATATATATATATATGTGTGTGTGTATATGTGTGTGTGTGTGTGTGTATTGAGCTTAATTAAGTCATGATTAATACATTCCTAACCATGCATAAATCTAACTTAGCCATCCAATGTTCTAGAATTTGTTCAAATAACATGACAATAAGTGTGTTCAAAGAAATTTAATTGCTTATTGTACTCATTGAACTTACATTTTGACATCGAAAAAAAATTTCACTAGCTAGACACTCAAGGTCATGTGATAAACGAAGAAACCACAACTACCAGTACAATAGAAAAATCTTATTCTTACAGACCTTGAATCAATCATTAGAAGAAACAAACAAACAAACAAAACAGTCACCAAGATTTTAACAAATTCAGGAGAAACTTATTCAAGTAAATTAAAGAGACTCAAATAATTATTAGGGATGAGCTTAACCAGTCCCACCTAGAATACTCTTGAGCTTCTTCACTACTGCAGCATCAATAAAAGTCGTTTTCGTCACCAATTCCGTCGGCAATTCATTCCCAAACAAGGCAAAATCAAGAATTTGAAGTCCCGGATTAGCACTGCTAAAACTAACGAATGCAAGAACCGGTACTTTTCCGGAATTTTTTTGGAAATGCAATAAACCTTGTGGGAATACCGTAATATCCCCTTTGTTTAGAGATTTATAGAAAACCTTGTTAGTCGAGGAAATAAAACCAGCAATAATTGTCCCTTGTATAACAATTAGGACCTCGGATGCACCCGGGTGCGTGTGCATTGGAACAACACCGCCCACGGCTAGGTCTAACCGGGCTATGGATATGCCTAGACCATTCACAGCGGGAAATTGGGCTACAAATGCCGGAGTCACAGCAGCTCTGATGAGATTGGTGGTATTTCCTGCAACTCCGAGGCCGGAGTAAACAAAATCCTTTTCGGAAAGGCTGGCAGCCTTCTTGCAAGGGTATCCTGCCGGTCCGTCGGGGAGCGACAGGTCGGCCACGCAGAAATCTTGCACGGATGCATTTGAGGTGGAAAATGTGATTGTGAAAATGAAGAGGAGTGGGAGGAACATTTTGGCTAGTTAATTAAATTAATTTTTTGGTTTTAGGTGCATAGCTTTCTAGTGTTTGGCATTTATATGGAGGGATGGAATATGGGGTGGATATTTTTTCGAGCCATGCTATTGGTTGTTGAAAGATATGGCCATGACATGCAGAGTTTCACGTGCATGGTTTTATTACGAGGAAACAACAGATTTATGGGGCGTGTTGCATGTGAGTGTATGATATTTCTCCGGACAAAAACAAGAAGGCTCTTTTTGTTTGAAATTGTAAATAGGACCACCTGAAGCATACTTCGACTTTTGTAAAATATACATATACCTTTGAGCACATTAGGTTAATACATTTGTCAACAAAAAAAAGTTAATATCGTGTTGTTGACGTATGGATTATCTTCCAAATCTTTTTCTTTTCTATCTGTATATCATCGAATCAAACATCCTGAATTGATAACGTGGGATTTGGAATGTATTGTGATCTACAAAAAACTTAAAATTATTGTTGACGTCTGATTTTATCTATCCGTTTAACTGCACGTCTAGAGAGGATACCTATACAAAAGTCTTGACAGCTTGGGCCACTAGTGGACTTCTCTGGTGTGCGAGTTAGTGAAGAATTCAAGATAAGTCAACAATGGATGTTTAAGTATCTAGTAGAGTAATAATAATCATAACATCTGTCTCTATTATTAACCAGGTATTTATAATACTTACTTGATTCTTATCAATCCTATTAGAAATGTCCATCGACGAGTTGTAATTGAATAGGAAGGTGAATATCCTAAACCATCTAGGTCACATAACTCTTACTCTAATTAGGATTAGATGTAGTAAGTAGTTATCATCCAAATGGGTTTTGGAATCTAACACAAGCCTATCGAACTAAGGAGTCCTCATAAGCAACTGTCAAGCTGGTGGAACATTGGGCCTAGCCCAATATTAGTTACCCAATTAATCAGGCTTAGCAAAATATACATCATAATATTGCTCCTCACTCCTCTAGTATATAAATGTGTTGGGGGAGTAGACTAATTTTTTTTGAAGATACATGTATCCGAAATGAAATTAACTCTTTGGGAATCTAGATGTATCGACACGGGAGATATCAGACCGAAGGAAAATACTCTTTGAACTTTATATAGGAATTCAAGAGCAACATATCAGAGGAGAAAAACTCATTCGGGAGCTTGGAAGTGTGACGACCCCAAATCCGGGTTCCATAACCTCGGGTTTGGTTCTCACTGTACAATACTTAATAACAATTAAATACATAATTTGCATTTAAACATCGCGGAATAATACAAAAGGTTCCTTATAAAAAGGCTATAATACCCAAGGTCGATTAACCTTAACATCAACAGTTCATATATTAAGGAATTACAAAAGTTTTACCAATAGTAATTACATATTAAACATTTAATTAACATGCATAATTAAGCTCTGACTTTCCCTTTTCCCTTGTCCTTCTTGGAGCATTCGGGTCTAACTGAAAATGGTTCATGATACAGCAAGGATGAACAACTAGTTTGCTCAATAAGTTTAAGAACAATCATAGAGATTTATTATATCATGAGTGAAAGGAGAATAACATCAAGTGTTTCAACAATATATATAACAATTGTGGAAGAAAAAAAGACTCAAATTTCATTGAACAATAATGTCACCAAGGACTCTGAACTAACAAGGGTATAATAGAGTTTCCTCTTACCCTTTTAGTAGTTTGGTTTTCAAGGGGATTAGCCTATTCAACCCGTTGTATATGCATTACATTTAGTCTTCTGGCGCCAAAGTCGGTTTCCCGACATAAAATCCCCTTTATCTAGGGTTGTTCAATTCTCAGACTTATTATAAGAATCTGCACCCAATAATGGTTTGGATCAGCTCTTAAAAGTATTCAAGTTATTGAATTTATAAACGCAATGTCTAGCTGAACAATTAGCTTAGACATTTTTAATATAGTTCATGAAATAAGAACTATTAAGCTTCAAATGCACCATGTGCGATTTTATAAACAATATGGATGTGGAATAATTTTAAATAATTAAACCACTTCAAGCTTTGGCAATAAATACAAGTATAGAAACTTGTTCAACAATAATTGAGTAGGGTTAGAGAACTTGCCTCGTACGTAGTCTATGGCTAACCAATTCAATTTAATATTTCTCGAACGGACCTAACAATACATCAGCTTTGTTGAACATTGAATGATTAAATTTGATGATTAGAAATAATGTACAAGGGCTGTATTAGATAAGATCAAAGCTGTTAGGTTGATCTATTATTAATTGTATAAAAGTCTTGTGTGTTGTACTAAGACTTAGATAGATCAAAACTGTTAGGTTGATCTGTTGATGTAATAAAGTCGTAAAAAGGACTCTACGATTTGTGTCAATGAAACTCTACGATTCAAAACAGACTCCACGATTAAGGCAACCAATCGTAGAAAGGGCTCTACGACTGTGCTTCCGAAGACTCTACGATCAAGACAACCAATCGTAGAATGGACTCTACGATTGTGGTTCAGAAGACTCTACGATCAACCAGACTGTTCTTTCCGAGAAATCTTATATTGGACTCTACGATCAACACTCTAACAGTTGAGTAAACTCTACGATGATCAGTAAGAGATGATCCTTTACAGATCAATCACGTAAGCAAAGGTATTCGTAGAATTGATCATATAAGATCTTTGAGCAAAAAGAAAGGAGACATCACGTTTGTCAGATCAGGAGCCATTCTATTCAAGTATTTTTCTATTCATCAAAGTAACTAAAAAGGAAGCTTCTGCAAATCAATCAAGTCAGAAGAGTCAGGAGTCTGACCCAAGCGCACTATGGAACAGAAAGAAGACTTTTAAGGCAGAAAAGTCAGAAGACTGTGTCCTATCAGACCTATAGTTTGGGAAGACCAAACGACTCTATAAAAGTTAGTGGGAACCTATGTCTGACATCTCTGTCTAAGAGGAAAAAGGAAAACAACCTTGCATGGACTAACAGGTCAGATCAAATAATGTCTCATCAGAGATTTAATGAGCTTTATTAATACAATATTCAGCAGCTCTCCTCTGTGAGGTAACGGGAAGAAATACACGATCTAACGGGAAGAAATCTGAAGCCCTTACCTCTTAAATACGAAGATCAGCAGAAGAAAAGGAGCAGCACTGTAAAAAGAAAGAAGAACGCAAGAAGTGAAAAGAAGAGATTGAACTGATAAGAAAGTCTGCATTGCTACTAAGCCCTTCAAACATTCAAGCTGATAAGCAACTTAGTAGCACATCCAAATATACATCAATCCAGAAGAGTTCTCTGTGAACTGATTTAAGCAAGTCGGTTAGACTTTGAAAGTTCTTAGTGAACTAGTGTAAGCAAGTCTGTTAGACTTGTGAAGTTCTTTGTGAACTAAAATTCCAAGACTGCGGGTCTTGAAGGAATCTTAGTGATTCAGCTTTTGTAAAAATATCCTTAGTGGATTTGCTGCTGTGAGAGCAGAACAGTAGAGTAGGAGTATTGTGTGCTCTGAACCACTTAAAACCCTGAGTCTCTCTCTTGGTGTCTTTCATTTGTTATATCTGTCATATATTTGCTTGTTGATTTATTAATTTAACATTTCAAGAAAAGATTAACTAAATCTTATTCCGCTGTGTTAATCTTCGGGTTAAGAATTAATCAAGAAAGATAATTTCAAAGAGAAGAAATTATAAAAGAATCTATTCAACCCCCCCTTCTAGATTACTTTCGTGTCATTGGGAACTAACAATTGGTATCAGAGCAGGTTCTCACATCTAAAGCCTTACAAGCTTGAGTAGATCAAATGGCACTCAACAAGAATGGATCGGAACTCGGAGGAGATAACCGACCACCTATGTGTAATAAAGAAAAATTTGCTAACTGGAAAGTTCGTATGCAGGCTTACATGGATGCTATAGATGATGAACTATTTGAGACAGTGATGAATGGGCCATTCATACCAATGAAGCTTGCACTATCAACTGAAGATCCAAGCAAGCTTGTAGCAAAGAAAAGAGACGAATGGACGGACAATGAAAAGAAGGATGTTCAAAGAGACAAAAGGGCTAAGAACATCTTGTTTCAATCTCTGGATGATGATCTATTTGAGAACGTTGTCAACTGCAAGACAGCTCAAGAAGTATGGCAAACTCTGTTGATCATGCATGAAGGAACAGAAGAAGTCAGAGAAAATAAGCAATCACTGCTTGTTCAATAGTATGAGATGTTCTCTCACATCTCTGGTGAAAACATTACAACCACCTACGAGAGATTTAACTTGCTACTAAACTCTCTCAGATCTTATGGAAAAATCTATCCTAACAGAGATCTTATCATTAAATTCATGAGATCTCTGCCAAGCAAATGGGATGCCAAAACCACAGCCATCCGAGAGTCAAAGAACTTGCACGAGATGACTGTACAACAGTTATATGGAAATCTTCTCACCTATGAGCTGGAGCTAAATCAAAGAGCAGAAAATCTATCTGGTGAAAGAAAGAAGGAGAAAAACATTGCTCTTAAAACCTCAACCTCAACTCACAGAAGCAATCACAAGGATATCTCTGACTCTGACAAAGATGAATCAAATGATGATGAAGGAGCTGCCATGCTAGTCAGACATTTTAAAAGATTCATCAACAGAAATAGATCTCAGAAGTTCAGAAGCAACAGCAGCAAAGAACAAGCAAATGACCTTTGCTACAATTGCAAGAAGCCAGGTCATTTCATTGCTAAATGTCCAAAACCATTGAGAGAAGAGGTGAAGAGGGACAAATCAAAAGCAAATCCAAAAAGAGAATTCAAAAGCTTCCACAAACAAAAGAAGAAGGACAAAAGCTTCATGGCTGAAGGCTCCTGGAGTGACTCAGAAGAAGAACTAAACTCTGAGTCAAGTGATGATGAAGAGCCACAGAAGGCCAATCTGTGCTTAATGGCAAATGAAGAAGGAAGCAGCAAAAAGGAATTCATCATAGATGAGGTATTTGATTTTTATTCTCCTGATTTAAGCATTGATGATCTTAGAGAAGGCATGCATGACTTAATGACAGAATTGCACAAATATATAAAATTGTTTAGAAGGTTATCTAAAGATTACTCTCATCTAAAAGAGGATAAAGAAAAGATAAGCATGGAATTAGAAGCCTCAGTTCAAACTGCACAACTTTACTCTAATCTTGAAACTGAGAATAAAAGACTAAAAGAGATAAATGAGTTGAGCACATATAAAGAATCCTCACTAGTCTCCAAGATTCAGGAACTAGAAAATATTATTTCTATGTGGAACAAGTCTAGTTTGTCTATGGACACCCTGATCTCAAGTCAAAGAGATGTGACTGATAGATCAGGATTGGGATTTGAGAATTTATTCTCAGAACCCAATATGGAGAAGTCAAAGGAAATAAATGAAGGCAAATCCTTTAATTTTAATAAAGGAATTGTGTTCATCAAATCCTCAGATTCTACCACCTATTCACATTCTGCTAAACCTACAATCAGTTTTAACAAAACTCACACAGGTCTTGGATTCAGAAAATTGAAAAATAAGTCAAGCAAAACTCACTCTACGAATCATGAGAATCGTAGAGTTGTATGGAAGCAGAATGTAGATCAGCAAAAGACTATGAGAAATCATAATCCATACAAGTCCTGGACGAACAAAAAGTCACAAATATACACATATCATTATCAATATCATATTAATCATAGGCACCCTCATAAAAATGATAAATATTTGTTAAGATATCATAGAAGGCAAGGATCTAAAATCAAATAGATTTGGGTCCCAAAAGGTACTAACAGAGCAAGACCCAAACAGATATGGGTACCAAAATGAAGATTGATTTGTTATGCAGGTAAAGAGATCCATCTGGTATCTTGACAGTGGATGCTCACGACACATGACAGGAGATAAGGCTCTTCTATCAGAATTTAAAGAAAAAGATGGACCTACTGTTATTTTTGGAGACAACAACTCAGGGAAAACCAGGGGTTATGGCTCAACTGGGAATGGTGCAATATATTTCAGTAAAGTAGCATATGTTGAGGGACTAAAGCACAACTTGCTAAGTATAAGTCAACTCTGTGATAAAGGACATCAAGTCACCTTCCTCACCAACCAATGTCAAGTTAGAGACTTGAAAACAAATTCTCTAAAGCTAGAAGGAGTTCGAGAAGGAAATGTCTATGTGGTCAATCTTGCTAAATTAAGTTCAGAACAAATTGTCTGCTTTCTTGCTAAAGCCTCTGAAGATATGTGATGGCTCTGGCATAGGAGGTTATCACATCTAAACTTCAAAAGCATTTCAAAGCTTGCCTCCAAAGATCTAGTAAAAGGATTGCCAAAGTTAAACTTCATTAAAGAAAAGCCCTGCAAAGCTTGTCAGTTTGGAAAGCAAACAAAGACGTCATTCCAAAGCAAATCAGCAAACTCAAATGATAGAGCACTTCAACTACTTCACATGGATTTATTCGGTCCAGTATCTACGACCAGCCTCGGAGGAAAGAAATACTCTCTAGTTGTAGTTGGTGACTACACCAGATATACATGGGTATTCTTTCTAAGCTCCAAAGATGAAACCATTTCACATCTCATCAAGCTCTTCAGACTGATCATGAATGAAAAGGGAGAGAAGATAAAGGCCATCAGAAGTGATCATGGACGAGAATTTGATTTCTCAGAAATGGACTTGTTTTGTGAAGAAAATGGAATAAATCACAACTTCTCAGCCCCAAGAACGCCTCAGCAAAATGGAGTAGCAGAAAGGAAGAATAGAACTCTTATTGAAGCAGGAAGAACCCTCTTAGCAGCAGCTTCTCTCCCTGAATATTTCTGGGCTGAAGCCATCAGTACTGCATGTTATACTCAAAACAGGTCACTCATACACTCAACATTGAAGAAAACTCCGTACGAATTATGGAAAGGAAGAAAGCCAAATATAAGTTATTTTCATGCCTTTGGTTGCCTATGTTACATACTCAACAATGGCAAGAAGCATCTAACCAAATTCCAGCCAAAATCAGATGAAGGAATCTTTCTTGGTTATGCAACAGATAGCAGAGCATTTAGAGTGTTCAACAAGGAGTCACTAACTGTTGAAATCTCCATCCACGTCACATTCGATGAATCAGATCCTGAAAAGAAAAGATCACCTTTCAACGAGTCGACAGACACAAGCTCAACGATCGAAGAACTCAAAATCGTAGAGTCCGACTCTACGGCCATGGAACCAACAACAGAAATCGTTGAGCTAGGAGAGGAAATCGTAGAGCACACCACATCAGACACTGGAACTCTACAATCAGAACCAGAAGCTGATTTAGAGGAACTCAGACAAGAGGGCACCAGAACAGACGTTCCTAGCAGAATAAAATGGACCAAAGATCACACTCAAGATCTTATTATTGGAGATCCAAACACCGGAATCAAGACTAGAGCTGCAACCTCTAATGAATGCTTTTACCTAAGCTTTCTCTCTCAAGAGGAACCCAAGAAGATTGAAGAGGCCTTAGAAGATTCAAGTTGGATAGAGGCAATGCAAGATGAGCTAAATCAATTTGAAAGAAGCAAGGTCTGGAGATTAGTGGCCAGGCCTCAGCATAAACCTGTCATTGGCACCAAATGGGTTTTCAGAAACAAGATGGATGAAAATGGTGTGATAACAAGGAACAAAGCAAGATTAGTGGCCAAAGGATATTCTCAAGAAGAAGGAATTGACTACGATGAAACATATGCTCCAGTTGCCAGATTGGAAGCCATAAGGATTTTCCTTGCCCATGCTGCTCATATGAAGTTTAAAGTCTTCCAAATGGATGTCAAGAGTGCTTTTCTGAATGGGGAACTCCAAGAAGAAGTTTACGTGGAACAACCTCCAGGTTTCATCAATTCAACTTTTTCAAATTATGTCTATAAATTAGATAAAGCACTATATGGTCTAAAACAAGCACCTAGAGCATGGTATGAAACCTTGACTAACTTTCTCATTGAAAAGGGATTTAATAGAGGAAGAATTGATACTACCTTATTTTTGAAGAAACATAAGGATAAGACACTGCTAGTTCAAATTTATGTAGATGATATCATATTTGGTTCCTCTGATGAAAAATTATGTGAAAGATTTGCCAAGCTTATGCAGAGCAAATTTGAAATGAGCTTAATGGGAGAACTCAACTTCTTCCTTGGACTACAAGTGAAGCAGACAAATGAAGGCATATTCATTAATCAGGCCAAATATATCAAAGACTTGTTAAAGAAATATGGCATGGAATCTGCATCTATCATGAAGACTCCTATGCCACCTGCCACCAAGCTTGACAAAGATGAAAATGGTAAATCCACTGAAATCACTCAGTACAGAGGTATGATAGGTTCACTATTATATCTTACTGCGAGTCGACCAGATATAATGTTTGCTACATGTATATGTGCTAGATTTCAGGCTAACCCCAAAGAGTCACATCTATTAGCTGTGAAAAGAATTTTCAAGTATCTTAAAGGAACTCCAAATTTAGGATTATGGTATCCCAATGAGTCCTCCTTTGATCTTGTGGGATACTCAGATGCTGACTATGCAGGATGCAAAATAGACAGAAAAAGCACAAGTGGAACTTGTCAGATGCTTGGCAACAGACTTGTTTCTTGGTTTAGTAAAAAGCAGAACTCAGTATCAACATCCACTGCAGAAGCTGAATATATAGCTGCAGGCAGTTGCTGTGCACAAATCCTATGGATGAAGACTCAGCTTGCAGACTATGGGTTTGAGCTAAAATCTATCCCTATACACTGTGATAATACTAGTGCAATTGCTATAACACATAATCCTGTTATGCACTCTAGAACTAAGCACATAGATATAAGATATCATTTCATCAGGGATCATGTACAAAATGGAAATATATCACTTCACTACATCCCAACTGAAGATCAACTAGCAGATGTCTTTACAAAGCCTTTAGATGAGTCAAGATTTAATAAACTAATAAGTGAGTTAGGAATGCTAAATCTAGACCCTTAATGTATGTTTTCTTTAGGATACTAACTCTGCAGGAACAAAAGTGTGCAAGAAAAGTAATGGACATGCTCAACTCAAGTCAACAATTGTCAAGGATCATAGAGTATACTCAAGATCGTAGAGCTCACTCGACGATCATCAAGCCAAGAATCGTAGAACTTACTCAACGACTTCCTATCCAAGGATCGCAGAGTATTCCTCAATCGTAGAGACAACTCTACGAAAAACAAAAGAATCGTTGTATGACTAAGGATCGTAAAGCTCTGAGGAACTAAGGGTAAAATGGTCATCAACCAACTGAAATGAGCCTATCAGAACGTGTCTCAGCAAACATAGAGGGAAGTTTTAAATACTTTGAAAACTGCACGTCGTTCATTTCTTCAAAGTTCAAAAATCTATATCTCTCTCTCTCTCTCTTTTCTCTCTCAATTCCGAACCCTAAGTTATCATTTCTCAGATAAACCGTTCTTCTCATTTCAGAAAAACGATCAAATGGCACCTGCTCAAGTTATTTCTGGAAATGAGCTCAACTTTGAAGCCTTCGATACAGCAGATAAGCAGTTCAAGAGAATAATCCAGTTGCTAGATAAAGCTGGACTGCGAGAAGCGTTGGGAACAAATACAAGGATTCTATCAAAGCTTGTTCAAGAGTTCTACGTAAATGGATCCTATGCCAATGGAACTCTAACCACCACTGTAAAAGGAGTTCCGCTCAACCTCACCGCTGAAGAATTCAACCTAGCCCTAGGTTTCAAGCAAGGGGGCCTGACATCTCTAAGTATGGTGAGCACCGAAGAAGGGCTGAGAAGAATGCACCATCAAAAGAATCCAGCACTGAAAGGGTTGAAGAAGAAAGAATTTCCTCAGAAATACGAGTTTTTAGCTGATGTTGTAGGAAAATGTCTCCTCTGTAAAGATTCAGCCCATGACTCAGTCAGTGAGATACAGCTGAAAATAATGACAACCATAGTCAAAAAGACAAACATCAACTATGGCTCCTTGCTGCTGGAATGGATAGGAAATTGGGTCCTAAATACAGAAAAGGCTAAGGGGACTAGAAAAATGTTCTATGGAAGATTCATCAGCATTCTCCTTAGATCATCATTGGGGGATTTAATTGAGCATGATGAAGGAGAAGTCCTCAATACCAACAAGAGGATTACCCAGAAACTCTTTGACAACTGGAGGAGGAACCCAGTTGAAAATAGGAAACTATCTCGGTCAGGGGATAGTGAAGGTACACAGAGTGGGGCAGGGCCATCACTTCGGAGGAACACTCCTGCTGAAGAAGAATCTCAGGAGGTCAGCAGGCATTCTCCGGGTCTTGTCAGAAGAAGGAAAGGAAAAAGAGCTTTTGAGCTTGAAGAACCTCAAGGATCTTCAAATGAGGCTCCTGTTACTGCTCCTGAAGAAAAGGCTGCTTCAGGGGATGAGAGTTCAGATCTGCGAAGAGAGACTCGCAGCAAATATGAAGCTGAAGAGGTCATTCCAAAGGAGCCAAGGAAAAAGAGAAGAAGGCTAGTAAAGTTAGCCGACAAAAGCTCAGTAGCTAAGGGGGAGCTACTTGAAAGACCTGACCTTACTCCAGGAGAAAAGGAGTCATCTGGAGCAGTTGAGCCTATGAATGCTCAAGCTGAGGGGGAGCTTCCAAGTATTCCTGAGCCAGCAGATGCTCTGGCTGAGGGGGAGACACAAGATGACATTTCAATCCCTACAGCCACAATGAATGATGATGAAGAGGATGACATTGAAATAGTGGCAGTTGGAAGAAATGAGCAAAGGCACCTTAACTTCAACTGCCTGATAAAATTCTTGCCACTAATGCCATTCCACCGAGCTCTGGTGCACAATGCATGGGATCAACTCTTTTGGACCTTCAAAGCATATCCCAATGTGATGATTATTGCTCAAGGCTACCCTCAGAATCTGTTCTTTGCCCAGAAGCTCATCTCTAGCAGCCCCTTTTCACAAACTTTAGGGCAAAAGGTACATTTTATTCCTCAAACCCTCATTCAAAATCATACACCTTCACATATGTTCAATAAATTTGAGGAGTTCACAAGTACTCATCCTGCATCAAGCTCTACGACCCACATTTCCCCGATCGTAGAGTCCCCACCATCTACGATTGGTGGTCCAGAAAGCATACATGATCAAAACGTAGAGTGCCCTCCAGACTCTCCTGAAATTCTGCCTACTCAGCAAACAATTCCTCCGGCTCCATCTTCAAGACTCCTGTTAACACACGAGGATATTCCCTCCACCTCTGGTCACGAGTACTTTCATATTCCAAGCTCTACGGCCGACCAGGGACAATCATCTCAACTTCTCCAGGAAATTTTAGACAAGGTATCTCGGCTTCCTACATCTGAGGGCTTAACTGACTTGACAAGCCATATCCATACAGAGATACAAAACGACCTGGCATCAAAATCCCACAACCTTCAACGTAGATTGGACGACATCATTGATGCTGCCAATGGTCTCTCTACCGGTCTGAACAACCAATTTTCCACAAGACTGAAGCAGCTAACGGCAGCAGTCTTTGAAAATCTCAAGGAAAGGGATAGAGTTATTCTGCAAGCCTTGAACTCACATCAGCAGGCCATTGTTATTCTTCAAGAAACAAATAATAAATCTATCACCCTCCTCAGTAATGAAATCATTGCCTTGAAGGACTCTCTCAGAGAACAAAAACATCGATCGAATGACACTTTGTCATTGGTGGAGCAAAAATAAATCATGGCTAACGAAAGACTGCAAGCTCACCAAGATGATGTAGCTGCCACTAAGACCCAACTTCAAGAAATTATTCAGGGCATCTAGCAAATCTCAGAACAGGTAGCAACACTTAATGATGCCAACAAGGGGGAGAAGAAACTGAGCACAGTAGAGCAAACAAGAACTAGCTCAGATCACAGCAGAAGAGGAAGAGCACCTCAAGAGATGAGGATGGTTCAAACTTCAATATATCCTCCTAGATTTGAAGCAGTACCATCTCGTCCCAGACAGGAGGTGACAGCAAGACCTTCTTCCTCAACTATGAGGACTTCTGGCTCACAACAGGAGGTGGTAACAGCAAGACCTTCTTCCTCTTCAATGAGACCTTCTAGCTCACAGGAATGGTTTCAAATTAAAGAAGAAGAAGCTGTGTTGAGGGAAGAAGAACTAAGAAAAGCTGAAGAAGAAAGGAGAGCATTCTTCAGGCAGAGGGAAGAAGAAGGCAGGAGACCTCCTAGCAGAAGGAGATAAGTTTTTTTTTCTGTTGTTTTCTCAATTGTATCATCTGACAAAAACATCAATAAAATTCATATTTTTTCTCTAGAAAATACAGCTGCTCACTGTATGATTAGGCATTCAATTACTCTTGCATTTTGCCCATATTAATATGCTCTAAATCACTATCTGTTAATAATGTTGTCATCATCAAATTGGGGGAGATTGTTGAACATTGAATGATTAAATTTGATGATTAGAAATAATGTACAAGGGCTGTATTAGATAAGATCAAAGCTGTTAGGTTGATCTATTATTAATTGTATAAAAGTCTTGTGTGTTGTACTAAGACTTAGATAGATCAAAACTGTTAGGTTGATCTGTTGATGTAATAAAGTCGTAAAAAGGACTCTACGATTTGTGTCAATGAAACTCTACGATTCAAAACAGACTCCACGATTAAGGCAACCAATCGTAGAAAGGACTCTACGACTGTGCTTCCGAAGACTCTACGATCAAGACAACCAATCGTAGAATGGACTCTACGATTGTGGTTCAGAAGACTCTACGATCAACCAGACTGTTCTTTCCGAGAAATCTTATATTGGACTCTACGATCAACACTCTAACAGTTGAGTAAACTCTACGATGATCAGTAAGAGATGATCCTTTACAGATCAATCACGTAAGCAAAGGTATTCGTAGAATTGATCATATAAGATCTTTGAGCAAAAAGAAAGGAGACATCACGTTTGTCAGATCAGGAGCCATTCTATTCAAGTATTTTTCTATTCATCAAAGTAACTAAAAAGGAAGCTTCTGCAAATCAATCAAGTCAGAAGAGTCAGGAGTCTGACCCAAGCGCACTATGAAACAGAAAGAAGACTTTTAAGGCAGAAAAGTCAGAAGACTGTGTCCTATCAGACCTATAGTTTGGGAAGACCAAACGACTCTATAAAAGTTAGTGGGAACCTATGTCTGACATCTCTGTCTAAGAGGAAAAAGGAAAACAACCTTGCATGGACTAACAGGTCAGATCAAATAATGTCTCATCAGAGATTTAATGAGCTTTATTAATACAATATTCAGCAGCTCTCCTCTGTGAGGTAACGGGAAGAAATACACGATCTAACGGGAAGAAATCTGAAGCCCTTACCTCTTAAATACGAAGATCAGCAGAAGAAAAGGAGCAGCACTGTAAAAAGAAAGAAGAACGCAAGAAGTGAAAAGAAGAGATTGAACTGATAAGAAAGTCTGCATTGCTACTAAGCCCTTCAAACATTCAAGCTGATAAGCAACTTAGTAGCACATCCAAATATACATCAATCCAGAAGAGTTCTCTGTGAACTGATTTAAGCAAGTCGGTTAGACTTTGAAAGTTCTTAGTGAACTAGTGTAAGCAAGTCTGTTAGACTTGTGAAGTTCTTTGTGAACTAAAATTCCAAGACTGCGGGTCTTGAAGGAATCTTAGTGATTCAGCTTTTGTAAAAATATCCTTAGTGGATTTGCTGCTGTGAGAGCAGAACAGTGGAGTAGGAGTATTGTGTGCTCTGAACCACTTAAAACCCTGAGTCTCTCTCTTGGTGTCTTTCATTTGTTATATCTGTCATATATTTGCTTGTTGATTTATTAATTTAACATTTCAAGAAAAGATTAACTAAATCTTATTCCGCTGTGTTAATCTTCGGGTTAAGAATTAATCAAGAAAGATAATTTCAAAGAGAAGAAATTATAAAAGAATCTATTCAACCCCCCCTTCTAGATTACTTTCGTGTCATTGGGAACTAACAATTGGTATCAGAGCAGGTTCTCACATCTAAAGCCTTACAAGCTTGAGTAGATCAAATGGCACTCAACAAGAATGGATCGGAACTCGGAGGAGATAACCGACCACCTATGTGTAATAAAGAAAAATTTGCTAACTGGAAAGTTCGTATGCAGGCTTACATGGATGCTATAGATGATGAACTATTCGAGACAGTGATGAATGGGCCATTCATACCAATGAAGCTTGCACTATCAACTGAAGATCCAAGCAAGCTTGTAGCAAAGAAAAGAGACGAATGGACGGACAATGAAAAGAAGGATGTTCAAAGAGACAAAAGGGCTAAGAACATCTTGTTTCAATCTCTGGATGATGATCTATTTGAGAACGTTGTCAACTGCAAGACAGCTCAAGAAGTATGGCAAACTCTGTTGATCATGCATGAAGGAACAGAAGAAGTCAGAGAAAATAAGCAATCACTGCTTGTTCAACAGTATGAGATGTTCTCTCACATCTCTGGTGAAAACATTACAACCACCTACGAGAGATTTAACTTGCTACTAAACTCTCTCAGATCTTATGGAAAAATCTATCCTAACAGAGATCTTATCATTAAATTCATGAGATCTCTGCCAAGCAAATGGGATGCCAAAACCACAGCCATCCGAGAGTCAAAGAACTTGCACGAGATGACTGTACAACAGTTATATGGAAATCTTCTCACCTATGAGCTGGAGCTAAATCAAAGAGCAGAAAATCTATCTGGTGAAAGAAAGAAGGAGAAAAACATTGCTCTTAAAACCTCAACCTCAACTCACAGAAGCAATCACAAGGATATCACGAACCACATAATTATATAATTACGGGTATATAAACACTTAGGAAATATTATCACTACTTGATAATATTTCAAACACATAAAATCTATATTAATTATTTAATATAATTCATACAATTATCTAATATTATTAATAATTTAATAATATTTCATTAGTCTTGTGATATTATTAATTATTTAATAATATTTTATTAATCATTTCACATTATTAATCATTTAATAATATTTTATTAGTCTTGTAATATTATTAATTATTTAATAATATTTTATTAATCACATCACATTATTAATCCTTTATTAATATTTTATTATTCTTCTAATATTATTTATCATTTAATAATATTTTATTAATCTTATAATATTATTAATTATTTAATAATATTTTATTCATCTTCCAATATTATTAACCATTTAATAATATTTTATTAATTATCTAATATTATTAATTATTTTATAATATTTTATTTATTATATAATATTATTAATCATTTAATAATATTTTATTCATTAACTAATATTATTAATTATTTAATAATATTTTATTCATCTTCCAATATTATTAACCATTTAATAATATTTTATTAATTATCTAATATTATTAATTATTTTATAATATTTTATTTATTATATAATATTATTAATCATTTAATAATATTTTATTCATTAACTAATATTATTAATTATTTAATAATATATTATTTATTTTCTAATATTATTAATTATTTTATAATATTTTATTAACTTTATAATATTATTAATCCTTTAATAATATTTTATTCATTTATTAATATTATTAATTATTTAATAATATTTTATTCATTTTTAAATATCATTAATCATTTAATAATATTTTATTAATTATATTACCCTTTATTTATTATTTAATAAATAATTAGTTATTATCTCTTTTCATTTTAATTATTATTTAATATTGATTAAATAGTAATTAATCACCTTCATGACTCTTAATTATTATTTAATATCTACATAATAAATAATTATATATTTTCTTTTTACTGGGTCCAAAATTAATTATATTAATTTTAAAATATTTTTACCCATTTTGGTCATAAATGATTTGAACCGACCCGACCTGAAATTAAAAAGATCCGTCTGTAAACAGTGATGGGGGCCCCAGCCCCCAAAATAACAAAGGAACGAGGGCCCCGACCCTTAAGTGGTAGAATCTGCTGAATTGTCATTTTCAGATTTTCCAACTTTTGCTCATTTGTTTAAAACTTGAATAAAATGAAATCTATAAATCTAAATGACCTCCAATTGGTATCGATGGATTCGTATTTTCTTAAACTACAATATTCCATCATTGGATCAAATTTTTGAAAGAGTTTTGGTTATGAAAAATAGCCACAATGTTGTTTGTACATTAGGTCATTAAAATAACATCTTTTACGCTAAAAGCCATAACTTAATCATTTTTCCATATTTTTGAAAAATTCAAGTTGGGTTTTCCTAAAAACTTATGCATGCAACTTTCTAGCCATAGAAATTAATTTTTAATTTTCCAACTTGTATATTTCAAACTACAACATTAAACATCACATGCTTAGTTAGGGTTTTACCGGTAAAGTTCAATTTGGACTTTTCTACAATTTTTATGCATACCACACATACCAAAACATGATTTAAACACACCAAACCATGAATATACATATGTAACATAATTTAACACTTCTAGACCATCAAAACAAGTTTTAATCGGTTAAAAATATATTTTTGACTATAGAAAACATATATAGACAATAAATATGAACTAAGAAGAGTTGAGAGAACTTTTGAATCTCTTGGACTTGAATGCTCTCTTTCTCTTGGCTATGAACTTTGTTAGAGACTCCACCATGATAAATCTCTAGCAATTTCTCACAACTCACAAGTGTTTCTCTCTTTTTCTCTCAAATACTCTCACATTCTTCTCTCTACAATTCTAACAAATGAACTAACAAACATAGCTCATGAGTGGAGCATCCTATATATAGCCAAATTCTAATCATTCATTAACACTCCTAATTCCCCAATATTGGTGAATTTAGAGTTTAATTTAGTTTACTATTGCATGGATGGACAAGTTGATTGACATGGTGAAAGACTGGGGTTGGTGAGCTACTATGACATGGAGTAATTTAGAAGAAATATTACAAAATCAAGCCACCCCAAGTGAGCCCCCCCTACAATCTCAGCAAAAATGAGATTTAATCACCCATTTTTTGTTTATTTTTAATGCTTTAATTAATCTAACTTGGTTGGGCTCAAATTAATTAACACATTGGGTTAATATTTAATAAACTATGTTATCTTTAATTAAAATAAGTATTGGGCTAGATTAATTAATTACATGGACTAAGGTTTAATTTAATTACATGAGCTACAAGGTAAATTAATTTGACCTAGTTTAATAGCCCATTTGAATTTAAAATATAATTCAATTAAACTTGCTTTAATTAATTTTAATACATTGCTTCATTGCTTTAAATAAATATACACACACAGAAGTATATTCATTCAATTATCTAATGCACAATTAATTAGTACAAAATTTTTAATTCATTTCTAATTATATAATAATTATAATTACAATGTCTAATAGAATTCGTGGTCATTACGTTCTCTCCCCTTATAAGAATTCCGTCCTCGGAATTACAAATTAGATCTACTCAAAAAGATTTGGATAGTTAGTCCTCATCTTTTCTCCAAGCTTCCACGTAGCTTTCTCAGCGTTGTGGTTCCTCTAAAGGACTTTGACAGAATGTATAACTTTTTTTTTTATAGTTTATGCTATTTCCTATCTAATATCTAGATATGAATTTCTTCATAAGATAAGTCTTTCTTAACTTGTATTGGCTCATAGAATATGACGTGCTTGTAATCAGGCTTGTATGGCCGCAATACTAATACGTGAAACACATTGTGAATATGCTCAAGTTCAGGAAGTAGAGCTACCTCATACGCCACTTCACCCACTCTCTTCAATATCTCGAATGGTCCTATGAACCTCGGACTCAGCTTCCCTTTCTTTCCAGATCAGATCTTCCCTTTCCAGGGAGATACCTTCATAAACACAAAACTCCCTACTTCGAAGTCTCGTTTCTGTCAATGTAAATCTGTATATTTCTTCTGACGGTCTTGAGCTGCTACTAACCGAGCTCTTATTACTTTGATAATTTCTACAGTCTGTTGAACCAATTCCAACCCCAACAGTTGACGTTCTCCTACCTCATCCCAACATAGAGGTGTTCTACATTTTCTCCCATATAAGGCTTCGTAAGGCGGCATGTCTATGCTTGCATGATAACTATTATTGTATGCAAACTCAACTAATGGTAGATGGTCTTCCCAACTGCCTTTGAAATCCATCATGCAGGCACTGAACATATCTTCTAATGTCTGAATTGTTCTCTCACTTTGCCCATCAGTCTACGGATGATACGCTGTACTCATTCTTAACTGTGTCCCCAATCTTTCCTGAAGACTCCTCTAAAACTTTGACGTGAAGCGCGGATCTTTATCTAACACAATTGATACCGACACCCCATGTCTTGAAACTATCTCCTTGATGTACAGTTTAACCAACTGATCCAAACTGAACTTGATCTTGATCGGCAAAAAGTGCGCTGACTTTGTTAGTTGATCCACAATCACCCATATAGCATCGTATCCCTTCTGTGTTGTTGGAAGTCCTACCACAAATCCATCGTGATATACTTCCATTTCCACTTACGAATTTCTAACGGCTGCAACAATCCTCTTGGTCTCTGATGTTCAGCCTTTACCCTCTGACAAGTTAGGCATCGACTGACAGATTCTGCAACCTCACTTTCATATTCGGCCACCAAAAATACTGACGTAGATCTTAATACATTTTCGTACTCCCCGGATGTATCGAGTATCTCATACTGTGAGCCTCTTGCAATATCTCTTCACGTAATTCAGGCACTAACGGTACCCAAACACGATTTTCGAACCTTAGCAATCTCATGCTATCAACCTTGAACTTGACATCTTCCCCTTCGGTCATCCTCTTCCTTATTCTGTCACACTCTTCATCTTTGTCTTGAGCCTTTTTCACCTTATCTAACAAGGTTGGGCTTGCTTCCACTTCTATTAACTCTTTTGGATTTTTCACCTCCAACTTCATTCGAGGCATCTCTTTTAACAATTCTTCCATTTCTGTCAATACAAACAGCTTCTCCCTACTCTTTCTATTTAGAACATCTGCTACTACGTTGGCCTTGCCAGGATGGTATAGCATTTCACAATCATAATCTATGATCAACTCTAACCATCTCCGCTGCCTCATGTTCAACTTCTTCTGTGTGAAGATATACTTCAAACTTTTATGGTCTGTGAATATCTCACATTTTTCTCTGTATAAATAATGCCTCCAAATCTTAAGGGCAAACACTACCGTTGTCAGCTCCAAGTTGTGGGTAGGGTATCCTTTCTCATAATCCTTTAACTATCTTGATGCATACGTAATGACCTTCCCATTTTGCATAAGCACACAGCCTAGTCCCTTGTGCGATGCATCACTATAGACCGTAAAACCTCTTGTATCATCCGATAAAGTCAATATAGGTACTTCACTAAGTTTTTTCTTTAGCTCCTGAAAACTCTCCTCGCACTTCTTCGTCCATACATATTTTACTGTCTTCCTTGTCAAATTGGTCAACGGCGTTGCTATAAAAAACTTGAATGAATCTCCTATAAGAACCCGCTAACCCCAAGAAACTTCTAGCCTCCGTCGATGTCCTTGGTTGTTTCCAATTAATCACCGCTTCTACCTTTGCTAGATCAACTGAAACTCCCTCCTTGTCGATAACGTGACCCAGAAATTGAACTCTCTCCAACCAGAATTCACACTTCAAAAATTTAGCATACAACTGCTCCTTTCGTAAAATCTCCAACACCAATCTTAGATGTTTGGCACACTCCTCCTCCGTTTTGGAATAAACCAAAATATCGTCAATGAACACGACTACAAATTTATCCAAGTACTACTTGAATACTTTGTTCATCATGTCCATAAATGCGACTGACGCATTCGTTAGTCCAAACGACATCACCAGAAATTCATAATGGCCATATCGAGTTCTGAATGCCGTCTTGGGTATATCCTCCTTCCTTACTTTCAATTGATGATAACTAGTCCTTAAGTCAATCTTTGAAAAGTACTTCGCCCCCTTCAATTAATCAAACAGATCGTCAATTCGTGGTAACAAGTACTTATTCTTGATCGTTACTTTTTTCAACTCCCTATAATCCATGCAGAGTCTCATCGATCCATCCTTCTTCTTTACAAACAACACATGTGCTCCCCATGAAGAAACACTCGGATGAATGTACTTTCTATCTAACAACTCCTGCAACTAAACCATCAACTCCTTCATTTCTACCGGAGCCATCCTATATGGTGCCTTTGATATTGGTGTTATCTCCGGTACTCAATTGATCACAAACTCTATCTCTCTATCTGGCGGTAGACCTGACAATTCATCTGAAAAGACATTCATGAACTCCTTAACTACTAGTATTTGCTCCATCTCAGGATTCACTATTTGAGTATCCACTACATGACCCAAATACCCTACACAACCTTTCTTCAACAATTTCTTGGCTTACATCATCGTTAGACAAGAGGATTGCCTTGACGACTTGCTGCCATAAAATACAACCTTAGACTTGTTTGGTGTTTTAAGGTGTACACACTTCTTCTGACAATCAATCACTGCTCAATGGTTAAACAACCAATCCATTCTAAGTATAACGTCGAACTCCCCCAAATGTATCGGAATTAAATTCACACTCAACTTCTGAGCCCTGATTTTAGCATAACAATTTCTATGTATATACTTTATAGGGATTACCTCTTTATTTGCAACTTCTATATTCATAGGATTTTCTAACTTTTCCCTAGGCAATTCTAACCGTCTAGCGAAATCATCAGACACAAATGAACAGGTAGCACCCGAATCAAACAATACATATGCATTTATATTATTGATCGGAATAATACCTGACACCATGTCTTTTGACTTCACGGCATCTTGCACCGTCATATTGAAAGTCTGTACTGTCGGCTTGTTCTGTGGTACTGGTCCCCCGATAATCAATCTGCTATTATTGCCCTTGTAGTCACTTCCCCCATTATTCTTCCTTTTAGGACAATCTTTTATCATGTGGTCAGAAGCTCCGCAGGAAAAACATCTTACCTTCTTTGGGAGGGGACAATTTAGAGAAATATGCCCTACTTGCCTACAATTGTAGCACATATTCTTGCCTTTCTTGCATTTCCCGAAATGATTCTTTCCACATATAATGCATGTCGTCTTCTTCTGAACATTTTCTTGTTGATTTCCCGAGTTTCTATCATTATTGTTGTTGTCCCACTTACGCTTATTGTTGTTGTTGTTGCCTCCACTATTATTATTCTTACTTCCTCCTTCACTCCTTTACTTGTTTCTCTCTTGGTTATATTTAGATAATGCATCACTTCCTCCTTCAGCTATGATTGACTTCTTCAGCAACGTTGAGAATGAGTCAATCTGTAGCACTACCACTTTGTTGAATACCCATGGTCTCAAACCATTCTCAAATCTTCGGGTCTTACATTTTTCAGTGTCCACTTGATGCGGAGCGAACCTGGCCAACTCATTAAATTTTGCCGCGTACTCGGGTACCGACATATTCTCCTGCTTCAGCTCTAGAAATTTAACTACCATTATACTCTTCATACTTTTCGGAAAATAATTCTCCTCGAATATTTCCTTAAATCTCGTCCATGACACCACACCATCACCAGCCCTATTTTGATTAGTTTCCCACCAGAAATTAGCTTCTCCCTTCATCATATAGGTAGCAAAGATCGTTTTTAGCTCCTCCGCCACTCTTGCAGTCACAAATGCTTTCTCTATCTCTTTTATCCATGATTGGGCCTCGATCGGGTCTACCGTTCCTTTAAACTCTAGCGGTCCTACTACCTTGAAGTCTCTAAAATTTGCCAACTGATTCGGCAGTGGTGGCTGATTTGTGACTACTGGGTGCCTATTCTGCATTGCTTCAGCTAGCATGTCGACAAAGTTCTACATTGGGTCTACGTTGTGTCCCCCCTCATCGTTGTTAACTGATTCTTCTACCCCTTAGTTCCTTAGTGGTTGTATACGTGGCAGCATTCTCTGTTATAAACAAAAATTTAAGTTTTTTACTTAATTCATCTTCTCACTTGTTGTTTTGTATCTTAGGCAATGTTTAGCTAAAATACAAGTAATCATCTCAGCACACATATAAACATAAACATGACTGCATTTATATTCATATGCTAAAACAGTAGTGCATAGCACTTTACATCACAAACATGCTGTTATAAATGCTTCTATCCTCGAGAAGCTACAAAAGATGGGATCTTATCCTACAACCTCATAAAGTTAGGATTTGCAACATATTAACCTTCTGATAAAACAAAAGTTGGGTTCTACTACATCTACGCACATACACATCATAAAATACTATTACTAATGAATACACATCCCACGACGGATCGCATCATCGTACTTTTCATCCCCAATGGCCATCACCACGTTCCTACTGATAGTGTGCATGGACTGGCCCTCCTCAGCTGGGTAGTAGTGCACCCTGCTCTGAAAATCTACCATATGAAGAACGATAGACATAGCTAAGTCTGTCGATCCTTACCCTCTTCTCTCTAACCTCGTCCTCCAGCTCCAGCATTTGCCCGTGAGCCGAATCTCGTTGGATCTCCATCTCGATCCTATCGTCTATAGACTGCTGCCAATGGCCTCTAATCTCCTCCTTCTCTGCCTGCACTTACTGAACCTTCAGCTCAGCTGCTGCTAGTCTAGCCTCTATCATTGCCATCTTCTCCTTCAGCTCCGTGTTCTCGTCAGAGAACTGATAAGTTGTATCTCTATACTGGTCCTCTAAATGTTAAACCGTAACCTCTAGCTCCTCGTTCCTCGTAGTCAGAGAGTCAATGATGTCACTGGTAGTAGTGTTCATGCCATCAGCATACTCAGCTGGCTCCTCGTCCTCAGACTCCTCAGACTCGGCCTCATCCTCACTGTATGACCTCATCACTTTGCCCCAAACAGGCTCCTTATGGTCTCCCTCCTCTGGATCAGACTCAGGCACCTCTATAGATGCAACCACCAGCGGCTGTGCAGTATCCATATGGATATCAATATAATCCTCCTTAACAGTGTGACTCAACTGTCCAATCTACGTCATCCTATATCATAAAAATAACACATATTAGTACAAAAATAAAATATATTCATTGATGAAATGAAATTATATTTTAACATGTATATCTCGGCTTGATGGATTTCCTCAATCCACCTATAAAAATACACAGCATGATGAATCTCCTCGATTCATCTCTTAACTCACTCGATATGAGTTTAGTACTAAGGTTATATCCTATGTTTCGCAATCCTAACATTTCTAACCTACAGCTCTGATACCAACCCGTGACAACCCCAAATTTGGGTTCTATAACCTCGGGTTTGGTTCTCACTGTACAATACTTAATAACAATTAAATACATAATTTGCATTTAAACATTGCAGAATAATATAAAAGGTTCCCTATAAAAAGGCTACAATACCCAAGGTCGATTAATCTTAACATCAACAGTTCCTATCTTAAGGAATTACAAAAGTTTTACCAATAGTAATTACATATTAAACATTTAATTAACATGCATAATTAAGCATTGGCTTTCCCTTTTTCCTTGTCCTTCTTGGAGCATTCGGGTCTAGCTGAAAATGGTTCATGATATAGCAATGGTGAGCAACTAGTTTGCTTAGTAAGTTTAAGAACAATCATAGAGATTTATTATACCATGAGTGAAAGGAGAATAACATCAAGTGTTTCAACAATAAATATAACAATTGTGAAAAAAAACAAAACTCAAATTTTATTGAACAATAATATTTGAATCTTAAATGTTGAGTGGTCACGAAGGACCCAGAACTAACGAGGGTATAATAAAGTTTCCTCTTACCCTTTCAGTAGTTTGGTTTTCAAGGGGATCAACATATTCAACCCGCTGTATATGCATTACATTTAGTCTTCTGGCGCCAAAGTTGGTTTCCCGACATAAAATCCCATTTATCTAGGGTTGTTCAATTCTCAGACTTATTATAAAAATTCGCACCCAACAATGGTTTGGATCAGCTCTTAAAGGTATTCAAGTTATTGAATTTATAAACTCAATGTTTAGCTGAATAATTAGCTTAAACATTTTTAATATAGTTCATAAAACAAGAACTATTAAGCTTCAAATGCACCATGTGCGGTTTTATAAACAATATGGATGTGGAATAATTTTAAATAATTAAACCACTTCAAGCTCTGACAATAAATACAAGTATAGAAACTTGTTCAACAATAATTGAGTAGGGTTAGAGAATTTGCCTCATACGTAGTCTACGGCTAACTAATTCAATTTAATATTTCTCGAACGGACCTAACAATTAATCAGTTTGATCTTAAGTTAGTATCATATGCATATTTGTATGATAACCTTTCTAACTCTTACAAACCACATAATTATATAATTACGGGTATATAAACACTTAGGAAATATTATCACTACTTGATAATATTTCAAACACATAAAATCTATATTAATTATTTAATATAATTCATACACTTATCTAATATTATTAACAATCTAATAATATTTTATTAGTCTTGTAATATTATTAATCATTTAATAATATTTTATTAATCACTTAACATTATTAATCCTTTAATAATATTTTATTATTCCTCTAATATTATTTATCATTTAATAATATTTTATTTATTGTATAATATTATTAATCATTTAATAATATTTTATTCATTATCTAATATTATTAATTATTTAATAATATTTTAGTTATTTTCTAATATTATTAATTATTTTATAATATTTTATTAACTTTATAATATTATTAATCCTTTAATAATATTTTATTCATTTATTAATATTATTAATTATTTAATAATATTTTATTCATTTTTAAATATCATTAATCATTTAATAATATTTTATTAATTATATTACCCTTTATTTATTATTTAATAAATAATTAGTTACTATCTCTTTTCATTTTAATTATTATTTAATATTGATTAAATAGTAATTACTCACATTCAGGACTCTTAATTATTATTTAATATCCACATAATAAATAATTATATATTTTCTTTTTATTGGGTCCCAAATTAATTATATTAATTTAAAAACATTTTAAACCATTTTGGTCATAAATGATTTGAACCGACCCAACCCGAAATTAAAAAGATCTGTCTGTGAACAGTGATGGGGGGCCCAGCCCCCAAAATAACAAAGGAACGAGGGTCCCGACCCTTAAGTGGCAGAATCTACTGAATTATCATTTTCAGATTTTTCAGCTTTTGCTCATTTGATTAAAACTTGAATAAAATGAAATTTATAAATTCAAATGACCTCCAATTGGTATCGATAGATTCGTATTTTCTTAAACTACAATATTCCATTATTGGATCAAATATTTGAAAGAGTTTTGGTTATGAAAAATAGCCACAATGTGGGTTGTTTGTACATTAGGTCATTAAAATAACATGTTTTGCGGTAAAAGCCATAACTTCATCATTTTTCCATATTTTTTAAAAATTCAAGTTGAGTTTTCTTAAAAACTTATACATGCAACTTTCTAGCCATAGAAATTAATTTTCCAACTTGTACATTTAAAACTACAACATTAAACATCACATGCTTAGTTTGGTTTTTACCGGTAAAGTTCAATATGGACTTTTCTACCATTTGTATGCATACCACACATACCAAAACATGATTTAAACAAATCAAATCACGAATATACATATATAACATAATTTAAGATTTCTGGACCATCAAAACAAATTTTGATCGGTTAAAAATATATTTTTGACCATAAAAAACATATATAGACAATAAATATGAACTAAGAAGAGTTGATAGCACTTTTGAACCTCTTGGACTTGAATGCTCTCTTCCTCTTGGCTATGAACTTTGTTAGAGACTCCATCTTGATAAATCTCTAGTAATTTCTCACAAGTCACAAGTGTTTCTCTCTTTTTCTCTCAAATGCTCTCACTTTCTTCTCTCTAGAATTTTAACAAATGAACTAACAAACATAGCTCATGAGTGGAGCATCATATATATAGTCAAAAGCTAATCATTCATTAACTCTCTTAATTCACCAATATTGGTGAGTTTAGAGCTTAATTTAGTTTACTATTGTATGGATGGACAAGTTGATAGACATGGTGAAAGACTAGGGTTGGTGAGCTACTATGACATAGAGTAATTTAGAAGCAATATTGCAAAATCAAGCCACCCCAAGTGCCCCCCCTACAATCTTAGCAAAAATGGGATTTAATCATCCATTTTTTGTTTATTTTTAATGCTTTAATTATATATATATATATATATATATATATATATATATATATATATATATATATATATATATATATATATATCAATGTTGACCAATTTTGACTTCCTTTTAGGCTCCACATTAGACTCTAGAGTATAATAAGTTGGGCTTATTCAATTAACTTGGTTGGGCTCAAATTAATTAACACATTGGGCTAACATTTAATAAACTATGTTATCTTTAATTAAAATAAGCATTGGGTTAGATTAATTAATTATATAAACTAAGGTTTAATTTAATTACATGAGCTACTAGGTAAATTAATTTGACCTAGTTTAATATCCCATTTGAATTTAAAATATAATGCAATTAGACTTGTTTTAATTAATTTTAACACCTTGCTTCATTGTTTTAAATAAATATACACATACAGAAGTATATTCATTCAATTATCTAATGCACAATTAATTAGTACAAAAATTTTAATTCATTGCTAATTATATAATAATTATAATTACAATGTCTAATAGAATTCGTGGTCATTACAGGAAGCATCGAACCGAAGGGAAAGCTCCTTCGGAAACATAAAAAGCGTTAACCGAAGGGAAAAATCCTTTAGGGACCCGGAGGTTTCTGACCGAAGAGAAAGCTCTTTCGGGAACTCGGAGGTATCAGACCGAAGAGAAGGCTCTTTCGGGAACCTAGTGGTATTAGACCAAAGTGTAAACCATTTTTGGAACCCGAAGACGTTAGATCAACCAGGAAGCCCATTCAACTCATCATTGATCTTTATAATAGGATTTAAAGTGTTGGACTCTGCATAGTAACTAGGCCCAACCGCTTGTCGTCAAGCCCAACGTGTCCTGCCTAATAGCCTACACAAATGCCTCAGATTCCATTTTTGAAATTCAAAACACCGTTTTGACAGCTAGCAAAGTGCACACTGCAAACGAATCCCATCCATTAGATCACTTGTATCTGAACCTTTGAACGATGAATAAGATAAGGGAGGTAGATCAATCACCATTTTTTACTGGAAGCAGTGTTTCTGAGGAAAAGACGTTTGAGCGAGAATCCTACCCACCGTTCAAAATTTCTTCATACAAAACCTGGTCTTCCCCGATCATCGTTCCATCAATCTTCCTCTAATCCCCAAGTAAGTTCCTTGCTATCTCCCCTTCAATATTTCATAATGGTAAAAAGTTCACAAAACACAAGGGCACATGCTTTGTCTTCCTGAGTTGGAGACGATGCTACTGTCGCCGAACCATGGATCCCAGAGGGTCAACCATGGAAGCCCTTAGTTATCGAGCGGATGAGAGACGTAAAAGAATACAATAAAAGAAAATACTTCACCCTCCTGTACAGAGTAGCAAACAACCCCTCTTCCATCTAAAACCATCATTTTAATTTATTACGAATAAAGTTTTATATTTTAGAGTCGTACGAAATTAAAAGGCCCGGACCCGGTGAAAGAATGTATTATCAACTCGAGGGGGGATGGATTCCCATTCATCGACAGATGCTGATCTACGGGGTCTGATTCCCTCTTTGTCCGTTCGTACTTGAGTTACTATATACGACGAGGCTTAATTTAAATCAGTTGTCCCCCAATTCATTTATTCATCTGAATAGTTTTATCGCTTTTTGTGCCCCTGAGTCAACCCCCCCCCCCCCAGCCATAGACTTCTTCTTTCAATTCTTTTCTATCACCAATAATAAAGAAAAGGTATTCTTCCAAATAATAAAGAACCCCGGGAGAGAGACCTTAATGGAGACCCCTTCTAATAATAAAGGGTGGCATGGGGATTGGTTCTTCATTAAGGGGTCACACACTAAGATGGTCGGACCTTGGGCAGACCCGAACAAAGACCAGCTGAATCCAAAACAGATCTCTAGAGCAAGGTTAGAGGCGTTCGAGATCTTATATTCCAAGAGACCGTCTCTGAAATGGGACCAGGACCTCCTTAATGACTAAGACTAGCTATACTCTTTCGGTCGTAAGTCCTCTACCATATGAGTTTCTTTATTTTGAATTTGTTAAGATACTTATTCTTTTATTCTGAATGTGTTGTAGTGGTCGATCAAGGAAAGAACCCTGATAATGAAGCCATACTTGAGGCAGCTGGGGCCCTGAAGGTAAAACTGAGCGATACCAAAAAAGTGAAGACGTCCCGCAATTTAAGGGTTGTAAAATCCAAAAGCCCAATGGAAGAGCCAGTCGTTGCTGATGTGATGACGGAGTCCTCCCCTGTGGTTGATACTGTTGAACCTTCAAGGGAGGAGGCAACTGCTTCCGAAGAACCAAGGCCAAGTAGGCCGAAGATAAAGAGGAGAAAATTAGTACTTAAATCTTCATTGGAGGTAGGAGCCGAACTGGCTCCACTTCCTCAAGGATCACTGAGTAACCCACCTATCGAACTGGTCGTTATCGAACAGTCGAAGGGGCCACTAGTCCATCCTCCTCAAGCCACTGATTCAGCCACCACAGAGGAACATGAGCCTTTGAGGAAGAAACAAAAAGGACCTGCTGATCAGCGAAACATGATTGAAGATAGAAAAATGGAGGAGGGACCCAGTCTGAATAATTTGGGTTCCTCGATGATCCCCTTTGCTACCACAGGATACGAGAACACCAACCTAAAAACGCTGATGGAGATGTTGTTCTCCTTTCACGTAAAGGTAAGCCTCCCTCGATGATTGGCATTATTATTTTTGATGCATTACATTTTCCATTTCTAACCATCTGAACACTTTTTCGTAGGGAAATGTCATTCTTCTACGAGTGTCCGATGAGCAGAAAGCTCTAGAGCGTAAATTGGAAGAAAGCTCCCAAGAACGCGTCGAGGTCGTGTAAAATCATCACAAAATCCGGGACCAGCTAAAGACCCAACACAAGGCCTTCCGCACTATGAAGAATGATTATGAGGAAATGCGGAGGGTGAGATCCAAAAAAGATAAGGAGATCAGTTGCCTGCACGCCTAGTTGCAAGACTCTAAGAAGAGGAGGACCCAAGCTGTTGAACTGGCCGAAGCTAGAGAACGTAAGAAAGTCCTTCTTGAGAAGAATCAGCACGAGCTCGAGACATAGGTCCAAAAACAAAAGGAGTTGCTTGACCAATCGAAAAGTATCACTAAGCTTCAAACTAATCAGATGAAAAACCTCAAGGACAATATCGAACTGATTATTGAAGGTTGGACTGCTAATGAGGCCGATTGTTTAAGGGGGCCAATAGCCTCTGCTTCCCCGAGCATTCTAGCTCCAGAACTTCGGCAAAAGGTTGTCAACGAGTACAAAGCCTCGGATAACTTCCAAAAAAATGTCTATTCTGCCGTGGTGAACGAGTTCAATGATGGCTTCGAATTTGCTCGTGAACTTGCTAGGGAAAAGGGGCATGATCCAGATCAGTTGGGAATTGTTATTCCCGATGATTGATTATATTTGATGTGTTTTTTCTTTGTAATCCCCAAAGACTTTGTGAATTCAATTTTTATTACAACTGAATGATTCAATTCAATCAATTTTTTTGTTATAACTGACTGATTATGCTTTATTATCTTTTCTCATGAGTTAAGTTTTATCATCTACATGTATAACTGTTTACTTATACTGTTTCTCCCCCCGCTAGCTTGATCAGATGAATACCCGATAAGGCTCGGAGATGAATTTAAAGTGTACATATCAAAACAACAATACAAAAATAAAATGTAAGATATGTTCTCATTAATATCGAAAAGATAGCACTTTTGGCTAAACTATAGCCTCGAAAATTTTTACAAAGTACAAAAAATTCTAACTATTGATAATACCTACGGAGCCGAACGGCATGCCAAGTATTAGGAACATTCCTCTCACCCATGTGCTAAAGTTTGTATGTGTCAACCCTCAAAACCTCGATCACCAAATAGGGCCCTTCCCGTGTGGGCATCAACTTTTTAGTATCCCGAGGTGTAGATGTTTCGGCCTGTCGAAGGACTAAATCACTTATATTGAATGATCTATTTTTGATGTTTTTATTAAAGTGTCTGGCAGTACGCTGTTGATAAGTGGCTAACCTGAGGACTACTGAATCTCGCTCCTCTTCTAATAGGTCCAGATTCTGCCAAAGCCCTTCGTTGTTGAGTATTTTGTCAAAACTCTAGACTTTGGGCATAGGTATCCCAATCTCAACAGGTATCAGGGCCTTGGCACCATAGGCCAGTTTGAAAGGTGTCTCTCCTGTAGTAGTCCAAGGAATTGTTCGGTAAGCCCAGAGAATGTGCAGAAGCTCTTCAGGCCAAACCCTTTTTGCATCTTCTAATCTTCGTTTTATTCCATTAAGAAGCGTTATGTTGGTGACTTCCACCTGAACATTGGCTTGAGGATGAGCTACCGAAGTCCGACAATGTTGAATGTTGAGTTCACTTAAAAATCCTTCGAATTCCCTGCCGATGAACTGAAGCCCAATACCAGAGACCAAGACCATCGGTCTACCGAACCGATAGACTACCTGCTCTTTGAGGAACTGAAGACATGTATGTTCGGTGATTTTGGCGAGGGGTTTGGCTTTTACCCATTTAGTGAAGTAATCGATGGTTACAACCACAGACTTTACCTGACCCTTTCCTTGTGGAAGAGGACCTAAGATATCTATTCCCAAGACTATAAAAGGTATTGAGGACAGTATGGGAGCGAGATCTTCGGGAGATTGATGTAGGACAGATGCAAACAGTTCACACTTGTGTTATTTTCTGACGAAGTCTTTGGCATCCTCAAGTATGGTCGGCCAGAAATATCCTTGCCTTAATATTTTATGGCCAAGTGTCTTTGCTCCCACGTGGTCACAGCAGATTCCTTCATGAACATCTCGAAGAGCATAATCGAACTCCCTTGGGCGAAGGCACCAAACCAACAAGGAAGAATAAGATCTTGGATATAATTGACCATTGATAATACAATATTTGGAAGACTTATACTTTATCCTTCAGGCCAAAGATTTCTCTTCAGGTAACTCTTCGTTTTAGAGAAATTTGAAGATCGGTGTCATCCAAGAATCCTCTTGCTCTATATCCATTACTGTCTAAACCATAGTACTCGGATGTTGAAAGTCTTCCAAATAAACAGGACCCTCTAGCTCCCCCTGATCCGTAGTTGCTAATTTAGAAAGGGCATCAGTCATTGTATTTTGTGACCTAACCACACCGAGTATCTGATGCTTTGGAAAGAACGCCAGTAATGATCGAAGTAATTAAAGATATGCCTGTAAGTGTACCTCTTTTGCCTCGTACTCCCCCGAGACTTGTTTTACCACTAGCTGGGAGTCATTATAAATGACCAAGTTTTTTACCTCTAAACTTCAGGCTAACTTCAATCCTGTCACCAATGCTTCGTACTTTGCAATTTTGTTGGTGGCGATGAACCCGAACCCTATAGACTGTTGCACTTTAAAACCTTCCAAAGAAGTGAGGATTACTCCTACCCCGCTCCTCATCCCAGTAGCAAATCCATCTACGAATAGTGTCCAGACAGGTTCTTCGAGGATCCTTGTTGAATTATCACAGTCAGGGTGTTCTGCTTCAGACTCATCGGTGAAGGAACAGTCAATAATGAAGTCGATGAGTGCTTGTGCTTTAATAGCCATCCGAGGACGAAATTCTAAATTTAATTGGCTCAGCTCTATAGCCCACACTGCCATCCTTCCCGATGACTTGGGTCTATATAAAACTTTCCGAAGAGGTTGATCTGAGAGGACGAAGATAGTCCGCCCTTGGAAGTAATGTCAGAGTTTCCAACTAGAAATAACTAATGCGTAAGCCAACTTCTCTAAATTTGGGTATCTTGTTTCAGTGTCCCGAAGAGCATGGCTTACGTAGTACACATGTTTCTACCCCTGAGAATCTTCCTTTACCAAAGATGATCCAATTGCCAAAGAAGTAGCAGACAAATATAGTTGTAGATCCTCCTTGGGGAGAGCCTTGCTGAGTATCAAAGGAGAAAAGATATACGTCTTAATTTGATCGAAAGCTTCTTGGCATTCCTTGGTCCACAGGAACGTTTTCTGATTCTGGGCCCCTTTTAGAGTACCAAAGAAAAGAAGATATTTTTCGGCCTATCGGGCCACAAATCACCGAAGTGTTACCAGTCTTCCAGTCAATCTTTGTATTTTCTTGAAATTCTTTGGTGGCTGCATTTCGACGATAGCCGATGTCTTTTCGAGATTTGTCTTTATCCCTCTTCGACTAACCATATACCCCAAGAATTTGTCTGACCCAAGGCCAAAGGTGCATTTGGTCGAGTTGAGCCTCATGTTGTAAGATTTGACATTCTTTAAGCATTCTTTCAGGTCTGATAAATGATCTTCTTCCTTCATGCTTTGGACAATCATGTCGTCAACATAGACTTCCATATTCCTCCCGATCTGGTCACCGAACACTTTGTTCATCATCCGTTGATAAGTAGCTCCCGTATTGATTAAGCCGAATAACATTACTTTGTAGGCATAGATAGCTCGGTGAGTGATGAAGGCTGTCTTTAGGATGTCATTTTCATGCATAGCAATTTGATTATATCCCGAGAAAGCATCTAAGAAGTTCATCACAGTGTGGCCTAAAGTAAAGTCAATTAATTGATCGATGCTCGGGCGAGGATAGTAATCTTTAGGACGTGCTTTATTTAAGTCTGTATAGTCCACACACATCCTCCACTTTTCATTATGCTTTTTAACCAGCATTACATTGGCATGCCATTTTGGATAAGGGATTTCAAAGATAAAGTTAGCAGCCAATAATTTTTCAATTTCTTTATATATTACCTTTTGTTGCTCGAGAGCGATGTTGCGTCTCTTCTGTTTCACGGGCTTAGAGCTCGGGTTGACACTTAGTTGGTGAACAGATACGGCTTTGTCAATCCCTAGCACGTCGGCTGAACTCCATGTGAAGATGTCAAAATATTCTTGTAAATGTAACTAACCGAGACCTGATATTTTCTTGAAGTCCGGTCCCAATCTGTACTATTCTCTCGTCATTCCCTTGAAATAGAGGAATCTCCTAAGTATCTTTCGGCAGGTGTTGCGATTGGCTCAGTACATCCTTCTGTCAAGGGTTCAAGTTCGATTTTCATTGTTGCCTTTGGCTTACTGACTCCAATAGAAGATGCCTGAATAGTTTGGAGATAACACCTATGAGATAGATCCTGGTCACTGACTGCCTCCCTGATCTCATTTTTTTTCGTAAATTTCATTTTTAGATGCGAGATTGAGGTTACTGCTTTGAATGCTGGTAAAGTTGTTCTTCCCAAGATAGCATTATAATTACTTTATACTTGAACAACATAGAACCGAACCATGATAAAGGCTTGCTTCGGGGGTGTGACACCCCCAAATTCAGGTACCAATACCTCGAATTCAGTGCTCACGCAAAAATACATCCAATATCTGCTAAACAACATTTAATACAAATGCAGAAAATATAAATAAACATATGTTGTTAATTACAAAAGCTTTCTAGTCCCAAGGTCTATAACCTTTACTAAATACATCACAAACTTCCAAAAGGTTACAAAAGGTTTGTGTTACATCATATCACATCTATCCAACAAAATGTGAAACAAGCAAGCAGCTATCCAGCCTAATTAAGATTTCATCTTTCCTTTACCTTTGTCCTCACCCGAGCCTTCAGGTTTGACTGCAAATGTTTTCATGATATAGCAAGGGTGAGCAACTAGCTTGCTCAACAAATTTTAATTAAACAATATAATATATCATGAATGAATCGAAGTAATAATTGAGCTGATTTAATAATGTAGGCTCAATGATAAAAACTGAATAACATAATCAGTATTCAAATGGATGAATGAAGAGTTGATTAATAATTGCACAATATAATCAAGACTTAGATGAAATAATGAAGACTTGATTACTGATTGTTGAGTGGTCCAATGGACCATGAACGTCAAGGCAACATCAGTCATTCGACTAACCCTTTTATAACCGTCAATCGTACTTTAGGGGATCAGCCTCTTGTACACCATGTGTATGCATAACATTAAACCTTAACTGTATCGGGTGACCGACACATATATTTTCCCCAATTTAGAGTTATTCTCTCAGTACAAAAATCTTTACCAACTACTGGTTTGGATAGCTTTTATATTAATATTCAACGTTTAGCCGAATCAATTAGCATAGACTATTCCTTAGACAGTTCATAAATGCAAGAACTTTTAAATACATGACAGTTCGATAATAGAACTTGATACCAACATGCACTGTGTGCAAATGTCAAAGATAATATCGATGTGGAATAAAGTTACAATAATTAAACCACCTGGAATATAATTTTAAAGTATAACTCGAGTCTGAGTTAGGGAACTTGCAATATATATAATTCGAAAACTTGCACAATATAGAGTTGTGTAAGGTTAAGGAACTTGTCTGGTGTACGAATTACGTCTACTTCGCTTAATTTAAACTCCACTTGAAGACCTAATATTGAAAATGTTGGCCTAACAATTAGAACAACACATAATCGCTTCATTTAAGTATTTAAGATCACTAACACATAATTACCTTGGATTATCATACAATTCCACATCATATAACATCAACGAAATATTCATTGAACTAAGGTTAATGATTTAATTATCTCATATTATTTAAACCCCTAAACAATTTATCATAATTGTTTAGTTATTCTACTTATTAATTTATTTAGCAAACAATTTTCCTTGCCTCTCTTATTTATCATTTAATAATAAATAATTACCTGATAACCTTAACTATTCAATAATAGTTGATTATTATTAATTACCTTACTTATTACTTAATAAAATAATAAATAATTAACTAATTAGTTTTAATTTCCTTTAATTATTATTTAATATTAGTTAAGTAATAATTAATTAGTTACCTCTACTTCTCTTTAAATATTATTAATTAAATAACAATTTGTTAATTATCCTTACCTATTATAAGTTAAATAATAGGCAATTACTCTATTTTATCTTATCTTTCTTTAATTATTATTTCATCAAATAATAATTAATTAATTACTTTTATTACTCTTTAATCATTATTTAATATTAAACAATGATTAAATACCTTTACTTATTATTTAATCCTAATTAATTAATAAATAATCACTTTATTGACTTCAACTTTTCTTCAATTATTATTTAATGTTAGTTAAATAATAATTCATTAATTATCTTTATCTGTCCTTTAATCATCATTTAATATTAGTTAAATAATGATTAATTATCTTTATTTATAATAAATAATTAGTTTATTTAATTCTTCTTTAATTATTATTCAATATAATAATTAATTACTTAAGCATCTTTATTTATTATTTAATGAATAATTAACTATTTTAATTTACTATTCACTGTTCACTACTGGCATTATATTGCACCTACATCGTTTGGTCGTAGAGCTCCCAGTCGTAGAGTGAGGGTCGTAGAGTGAGGTCATAGAGTGAGGTCGTAGAGTGAAGGATTTAAACATGAGTTTTCCTGATTTTCTGCTTTTTAGTGCATTCAGATGTACTTTAGTTCAACATTTTTTTAGAATGAGTTATACACCTCAAAATCGTGCACAGTCGAATCCTATGGAATAATAACTTGATCCTCTACCCCATAGTATTTGTCAAATAATAAATTTTTTTTTTCAGAAGCATTATTTCCCGAAATTATAAAGCTACTCTCAACAGTGCTATAAAATGGACTGTTTTGGTAGAAAAATCACAACTAAATGTATACACCGTAACTTTTGGTGATCCAAATTGAGTTTTCTTCTAAACTCATAGGTCTGTCAAGGAAAAATAATAGCCATCCTAGATCAAACCCTCAAGAACTTTCTTTGATATTTTCCTTTTTCTCACTGTTTGGTCGATTTCTTGCTTCTCTGTTTTCTCTCTCTTAGCCTAAATGAACGGGAAGGGGAAACGAGGGAATGACTGAGTTTATACAATACTCTCTCAGCCTTAGACAAACTCTGAGGAGTTGGACCCTATAGCATCCCCTATGCTTGACTTGTCTTTCCTTTCTTTAGCAAAAATCTAATTTCTTGAGCCTTGCACTGAGCGTGCTCTATTTCCTGGAGGTTTTGTCCCTAAATGAGTGACACTCTTGCTTTTTCACCGGGTTATATTATTACCCTTGGGCTGGGCTGCTATTTGTTTTGTTAATTAAACCATTGGTGGCCCAATTGTTACTTATATTGCAACTAAGCTTTGGGTTGCCCAAATTAAATTCCTTATAATTTAATTAGGCCACTTAAAATTTTAAAATGCCCAATACCATTAATTAATAATTTTATTAATTAATTTACATAATCCAATTGGACTTGTTATATTCAATTTAAATGAATATTTAATTAATCTAAGATCTTATCAATTTATTGATATTAATATTCTTAGATTATTCCACTAATTTAATTATCTCTTTAGTTGGACTTCCTTTAATTTAATTCCCATCATATAATAATTTACTCATTTAATCGCATCAAGATTTAAATTAGTTTCTAAAATATTCATTATAATAATAAATAAATTCACAATTTATTTATAATGAAATTTAAAATTTTGCGGACATTACAGGGGGAGTCCCGAAGATCACTGGCAATTCAATCTTCCCTACTATACAGATTGGATTATTTCCAAATCCGTACAAGGAGGACTCATTGCAGATCACTAGCTTCCTACCCCCCAAGTCCAGGCGATTATACGCTTAGCTATAGAGTACATCGACTGAACTGCCATTATGAACGAGCATCTGTTTCATGTCCATAGTTCCCACCTGTGCGGTAATGGTCAGAGCATCCTGGTGAGGTGTGACCATCCCCGAAGGGTAATCGTCATCAGAGAAGGTGATGGGGTCAGTTTTGATATCATGTTATTTGTCGGATACTTGATGAACCTCTCTACCGAAAGCCTTTCTCTTTCTATTAGAAAGGGTAGAGATGGAGCCTCCGGAAATGATATCAACAACACCTCTTGCCTAAGAATTGGGGGGGGGGGGGGGGGGGTTGTAAGTCTTGGTGACATAACAATCAAGATTACCATTTCATACCTGTTTTTCTAAGAAGTCTTTCAGTTGGTAGCAGTCTTTGGTATCATGCCCCTTCGCTTCATAATATGTACAATGTATGTCCCCATTTTTCTATCTTGTAAAAACTCGAATTTTCGGAGGCTTCTCATAGAAGGGTTGATTTTTAATTTCCTTGATGATATTGCTTTTACTAGTGTTCAAGGGTGTATAGTCTTTGTCGCTACCTCTGTTATTTCTATCCTTCGGGGGATCGTTCTTTTGCTGTCAATCCCTGTTAGAATCCCTTCTGTCATTTCTCTTCTTATCGTTGGATTTCTTATCATCGTTATCGCCTCCGGGGTTTCGCTGGTGAAAATCACTTATGTTTTTTGAAGAACCCCGAAGATTGGCGAGTGCCTATTCCAACTCTACGAATTTGTCGACCTTTTCGTAAGTCTCCAATAAAGTTTTCGGTGCCCTTGAGATGAGCTCTTCAATTAACCTGCTAGATTTGTCAACATTTAATCCCATGGTCAAAAACTGGATTAACTATTTTTGGGTCAATCCCATTGATCTCAGAAACTGCCTCCCAGAACCTCTTGACGTACTGACGAAGAGTTTTATTCGGCCTTTATATGACCTGTAGAAGAGATGTCATCATTCAAGCTCGTCTTTTGTTTCTGCTGAAGTGACTGTGAAATTGGTCCTACAACTCTTCCCATGATTTAATAGATCTAGATGGAAAGGAGATGACCCACTCCTTGGCAGTCTTTTTCAGGGTGGCTAAAAATAGGTGACACATTGCCACTGCATCATGGTCGTGGAAGTGCATGGCCTGTTCGAAGGAATAAATGTGATCATGAGAGTCTCATGTTCTATCGTACATCTCTAGGGTGGATACTTTGCGACTTCAGTCGATCTTGATTTCTTCTAGTTCTTTTGAGAATGGGGAGAACCGTGCCTTCTTGGATCCATAGTATTTATCTGAAGCCTTTTTAGGTAAGGATTCTCCAGTATGGCTTTCATGGCTTCGTCTATCGTTTCGGTCTTTCCTTGAAGGTGATCTAGCTCTCTTTCACAAGTGCGTTATGAAAATTGATTTGGAATGTACCAGCTCCCTGTCTCGATCCCGGGCTCCATCTTTGCGCTGTTCTTAGTATCTATCGTCGCGTCGGTCACGATGTTTTGAGCGAGAGGCTAAGTCTCTCTGGCTCAAAAGATCATGTCCTGCCTCATTCAATTCCTCATATTTTTTATTAAGCTCATTATGCTGGATGTCTAAAGCTTCCTTCTTATCGAGGATTGCCTAGAGGCAACATTCTTTGTCTGCTATCGTCTCTCAGCGAGACTGAGAGGGAGGTGGTTGCTGTAAATTATTTTGACTTCACTGCGAATGTAAGGTTGTCATGTCAATTATTTCTAATGGAAAACTTACTGTGTACTAAATACTAGATGCCCTCCTTTTAGCGCCAATGTTGACGCCTAATTCTGTCTGTCCGTTCAACTGCACGTTCGGAGAAGGTACCTACACAAAAGTCCTGACGGCTTGGGCCACCGGTATACTTCTCCGGTATGAGAGTTAGTGAAGGATTCAAGATAGATCAACAATGGAGGCTTAAGTATCTAGTAGAGTAATAATAATCGTAACATCTACATTCATCATTAACCGGGTATTTATAATACTTACTTGATTCTTATCAATCCTATTAGGAATGCCCAACGACGAGTTGTAATTGAATAGGAAGGTGACTATCCTAAACCATCTAGGACACATGACCCCTACTCTAATTAGAATTAGATGTAGTAAGTAATCATCATCCAAATGAGTTTTGGAATTCAATCCAAGCTTATCGGACTAAGGAGTCCTCATAAGCAACTACCAAGCTGATGGATCATTGGGCCTAGCCCAATATTAGTTACCCAACCAGGCTTAGCGAATATATACAGCCTAACAATTACTATAAAAATATCAATGTTATCGTCTGGACTTGTGGTCGCTAAATATGACTCAAAAGTACTTGTGGTGGCTTAAATTAATATTCATTAATATTACTTTTTTTCCTTTTTACATTTATTTATCTTTTTCTCTTTATTTGTGCTACCATAAAATTTTCAAAAGTAGCCTAAATACAAGGTAATTTTTAGTTATTATTGAGTCTACCAGCTGTTTACTTTTTTTAAACTTAGAATTTCACACACAAGTATACGCGATCAGATAACAATATAATGACAAGTAAGGTATCGTTCCCACAGAGAATTAAAAATAATTATTACCAATTACTAATTTTATATCAAATTAATTTTATTTAAACAAGTGCAATTAAATTATAAAATAAAATCTAATTAAAATTAACAACTAAATTAATCTAATGACAATGATTAATATCATATTTTAAAGACTTAAGATTATATTTTTTCTCAATACTTCATTTAAATCTCTTCACTTCCTTTTTTAATTAATTAATTATATAAAATTGCTAACCGAAAATTCTTTATAGTATTTATACGCTTCTTCCGATAGTCATATAAACAAACTCTTCTAAATCTGACTCTAATGCAACAGAACTAAAGCGGAACACCCTAATTAATTAAATCACTATATTCTTATGTGAAATATGTTAATTAGAATTTTAAGCTCATATTCTCTTTATAATTGCAAAAGATATATAGGTATATTTTTGTCCTATATACTAATCATATTAATCAACTATGTATATTTTATGAACATATGCTACCATCTCAAGATCTAAATATATACTCAATCTCTCAATTGTGTACAGATTATGTGACGACCCCAAATCCGGGTTCTTTAACCTCGGGTTTGGTTCTCACTGTACAATACTAAACAATAATGAAATACATAAATTGTATTCAAACTTCGCGGAATAATACAAAAGGTTCCTTAATCAAAAGGCTACACTTCCCAAGGTCTATTACCTTAATCTTAAACATTACATATCTTAAGGGAAATACAAAAGATTTACAACAGTAATTACATAACAGTAAACTAAACTAGCATGCAACTACTAAAATTAAACATTCGCTTTCCCCTTGCCTTTATCCGATTTAGAGCTTTCGGGATTGGCTGAAATAAAGTCATGATATAGCAAGAATGAGCAACTAAATGGCTCAGCAAGTCTATAAACAACAATCATACGATATATCATGATGAAGGGAAATAACTTCAAGGTTTCAACAATAGCAATTGTGAAAGATAACAAGAATCAATGTTCAATAAAAGAAGGAATTGACTCTTTACTGCTGAGTGGTCTTTAATGACCATGAACTGCTACTAAGGTAGAACAGACATACAATGTCTGACTCCTTGTTAAAATAACGGGACACTTGAGGGGATCAGTCCTCTCATGTCCTATGTATATGCATCACATTTAGTTTTCTTGCGCACTGTCGGGTCTCCGACAAATAAAAATCCCCTTTAACTAGGGTTGTTCTATCTCAGTCTTACTGTAAGAATCCGCACCAGCCAATGGTTTGGATAAGCTTTTATAATATTCAATTAAATGAATTTAACATGCATTTGTCTAGCCGAAACAATTAGCTTAGACGTTCTTAAACAGTTTGCAAAAGCACTATGTGCGAATACAATAATCAATAATGATGTGAAGTAATTTTTGATAATTAATTCACTCAAAGGTCTGTCAAGTAACTACGGGTGTAGAATACTTGCTAAACAATAATTGAAATGTAAATACGGTTGAAGAATATCTGCAACAATAAATACAAGTTTAAGGGTAGAAAACTTGCCTGTCTGCACAGCTACAATAAATGTCTAGCTTTAACTACTTGCTTTGAAAGACCTAACATTAATAAAGTCGGTCTAATAATTAGCACGGCGTATTTGCATAACTATACGCTTGATAATGAACTTATTTACCACACATAAGTACTAACACATAATTTACATCAGTCAAAACAATATTATTAACCTTATAAACCCTTAATCATATTAGGTTAATAAGTTAGAAAATATTTTTCTTAAGTGTTGGACACTTATTAAACCTTTAAACAACTTATTATAATTGTTTAATTAAATTCAATTTATTTTATTAACTCAATCTCTTTTTAATTACTATTTAATATTGATTAAATAGAAATTAATTAATTAACTCTAGTTATTATTTAAAATAAATAATAACTAATTGTACTTACTTATTATTTAATTATAATTAAATAATAAATAATTATTAACTTAGTTTTAACCTTCTTTAATTTAATGTTAATCAACCAATAATTAACCAAGTAATTAACCTTACTTATTATTTAATTAAGAAAATTAAATAATAGTTTACTAATCTTAATCCTCTTTAATTATTATTTAATGTCAATTAAATAATAATTAATTATTTAATTAATTTTAATTATTATTTAAGGTTAAATAATAATCAAATCATTCTTATTTATTATTTAAATTAAATAATAAATTATTACTCGAATAACTTAATTTCCATTAATCGTTATTTAATGCTAATTAAATAATAATTAATTACCTAATTATCCTTATTTATTATTTAATAATATTTAAATAATAAATAATAAATTTATAAATTTTATCTCTCTTTAAGTATTATTTAATAGGCATTAAATAATAAATGCTAATTTATCATCTTTATTTATTATTAACATTTAAAATAATAAATAAATAATAAATTTATTAATCTTAACCATGGTTTAGCTAACTAGATTAATATTTAAAATATTTAAATATTAAACTTAATGAAAAATATCCTCCCCAATATTATTTTTGTATTATAATTATTTTTGTTATAATTTTAATTTAGTTTTTAAATATTTAAATTAATTAAATTTAACCCGAATGGCATTTCCGTAAATAAGTCGAAATCTGAACCGAGGGCAGAATGGTAATTCTGCCAAGAAAAACACGGAGGGGCATTCTGGTAATTTCACCGGAATTTTCCTACCGCGCATGGCGCGGGTTACAGATTTAACGGGCCAAAAACGACGCCGTTTTTGGAATGCCGGATACGGCTTCCGCGCGTACGCGCGGAGTAACTTTTTACGGACACCAAACGACGTCGTTTGGCTCCGTGTTTTCGGTGAACAGTGGCTGCGCGCGCATTGCGCGGAAACCCTTAATTTTTTTCTTCTTCGCAGAATGTGAACAGTGTTCCGGCACACACATTTTAATTAAAAATATACCATCAAGTAAGCTTTAACTCTTCAATAAAAATCCAAAAAAATTACCAATCACCTTATTTTAATTTATAACATGAAAAAAATAATTTTTCATGATTTAATATCATTATTTTTTTATAAAAATTTCTACATCACATAAACTACCATAAATCATAACTTTTTGTGTATAACTCCATTTTGAGTGATTCAAACTTTGTTTTTCTCATGATTTAATGTTCTATAATATTAGAACATCAAACCTAAGTTTTATAAAAATATTTTTGGCAATAAATTTCAAGACTTGATTATACACTACTAAACACATATTTTAGCACACAAATGATACCAAAATACAAACCAAACCTATTAAACTTAAGCATGGCATAAATATTACAACTACACATTAATAACTATATTAACATGTTTATACTAACATGATGATTTATTTAATTTAAAAATAAACTACATTTAAAATAATCATTACCTTGTTTTAATGGCTATCTTTCTTTTTCTTCCAAAATAAGTTGTGAAGGAAGATGGCATGAATCAAGACTCCTTCTCTTCTCTTAGTATTTTGCTCTCAAATTTTCTAACCCTCTCAAATGCTCACACTTTGCTCTCTAGGAAATTCTCTAGCAATTAACTAACCAACCTAAAACAAGTGTGGGGGGTTTCTTTTATAGCCATCTACTAACACACCATTAACTCACTAATTCATCTATGTTGGTCAAATTAAAGGCTAATCAAGCTTACTATTTGATGGATTGACATGGTGATTGACTAGTTGATTGACTAGAGTTGTTGGCCAACTTTGATCTAGTGTAAAAGAGAAGCAATCTAGCAAATCAAGCAACATCAAGTGGGACCAAAAAAAAATCAGCAAAATGGTATTTTCCATGCCATTTTTCCTTTATTTTTCTAGCTTTTAATGTGTATTTATGCATATACAAATATATCTATACATGGGTTCAATTGTTGACCAATTTTGACTTCCTATTGGGCTCCATGTTGGACTTAGGAAATTAATATATTGGGCTCATCCATTGAATTGGTTTGGGCTCAATTTAATTAACACTTTGGGCTAGCATTTAAATAACTATGCTAACTTTAATTAAAATAAGCATTGGGCTTGTTTAATTAATTATATGGGCTAGTAATTAAATTAATTACATGGGCTACTAGGTTAATATCTTGGACCTAGTTTAACAACTCATTTGGATTAAAAATATAATCCAATTAGATTTGCTTTAATTAATTATACCCTTGCTTTAATTCTTTAATTAAATATATGCACGAACAAGTACATCTATTTTATTATCTAATGCACATTTTATTAGTACAAAAATTTTAAATTCATTGCTAATTATATATTAATTATAATTACAATGTATAATGAAATTCGTGGTCATTACATTCTCCCTCCCTTATAAGAATTCCGTCCCCGGAATTACAATTTAAACTACTCAAAAAGATTCGGATAGTTAGCCCTCATCTTTTCTTCAAGCTCCCACGTAGCTTCCTCAGCGTTGTGGTTCCTCCATAGGACTTTGACAGAATGTATAATCTTATTCCGTAATTTCTGCTCTTTCCTATCTAGTATCTGGACAGGAATTTCCTCGTACGATAAGTCTTTCTCGACTTGTATTGGCTCATAGGATATCACATGTTTGTGGTCTGGCTTGTATGGTCGCAACACTGATACGTGAAACACATTGTGAATATGCTCCAGTTCAGGAGGTAAAGCTACCTCGTACGCCACTTCACCCACTCTCTTTAATATCTCGAACGGTCCTATGAACCTCGGACTCAGCTTTCCCTTCTTTCCAAATCGGATCTTCCCCTTCCAGGGAGATACCTTCATGAACACAAAACTCCCAACTTCGAAGTCTCGCTTTTGTCGATGTAAATCGGCGTATTTCTTCTGACGGTCCTGAGCTGCTACTAGCCGAGCTCTTATTACCTTGATAATCTCTACCGTCTGTTGGACCAATTCCGGTCCCAACAGTCGGCGTTCTCCTACCTCGTCCCAACATAGAGGTGTTCTGCACTTCCTTCCGTACAATGCTTCGTAAGGCGGCATGCCTATGCTTGCATGATAACTGTTGTTGTATGCAAACTCAACTAATGGTAGATGGTTCTCCCAACTGCCCTTGAAATCCATCACACAGGCCCTGAGCATATCTTCCAAAGTCTGTATTGTTCTTTCACTTTGCCCATCGGTCTGCGGATGATATGCTGTACTCATTCTCAACTGTGTCCCCAATCTCTCTTGAAGACTCCTCCAAAATTTTGACGTGAAGCGCGGATCTCTGTCTGACACAATCGATACCGGCACCCCATGTCTTGAAACTATCTCCTTGATGTACAGTTTAGCCAACTGGTCCAAACTGAACTTAATCTTGATCGGCAAAAAGTGCGCTGACTTTGTTAGTCGATCCACAATCACCCATATTGCGTCAAATCCCTTCTGTGTTGCTGGAAGTCCTACCACAAAATCCATTGTGATATGCTCCCATTTCCACTCAGGAATCTCTAACGGCTGTAGTAATCCACTTGGTCTCTGATGTTCGGCCTTTACCCTTTGACAAGTTAGGCATCGGCTGACACATTCTGCGACCTCCCTTTTTAAATTCGGCCACCAAAAATGCTGACGCAGATCTTGATACATCTTCGTACTCCCCGGATGTATCGAGTATCTCGTACTGTGGGCCTCTTGCAAAATCTCTTCTCGTAGTTCAGGCACTAGCGGCACCCAAACACGATTTTCAAACCTTAGCAATCCCATGCTATCCTCCTTGAATTTGACCTCTTCCCCTTCGGTCATTCTCATCCTGATTCTGACACATTCTTCATCTTTGTCTTGAGCCTCTTTCACCCTATCTAGTAAGGTTGGGCTTGCTTCCACTTCCATTGACTCATTTGGATTTCTTACCTCCAACTCCATTCGAGCCATCTCTTGAACCAATTGTTCCTGATCTGTCAAGATGAACAATTTCTCCCTGCTCTTTCTGCTTAGAGCATCTGCTACTACGTTGGCCTTGCCGGGATGATATAGAATTTCACAATCATAGTCCTTGATCAATTCTAACCATCTTCGTTGCCTCATATTTAACTCCTTCTGTGTGAAGATATACTTCAGACTCTTGTGGTCCGTGAATATCTCACATTTCTCTCCATATAAATAATGTCTCCAGATTTTAAGGGCAAACACTACCGCAGCCAGCTCCAAGTCGTGGGTAGGGTATCCCTTCTCGTAATCCTTCAACTGTCTGGACGCATACGCAACGACCTTGCCGTTTTGCATAAGCACACAGCCAAGTCCCTTGTGCGATGCATCACTGTAGACCGTAAAACCTCCCGTATCGTCCGGTAAAGTCAATACAGGTGCTTCACTAAGTCTCTTCTTTAGCTCCTGAAAACTCTCCTCACACTTCTCCGTCCATACGTATTTCACCGTCTTCCTCGTTAGATTGGTCAGCGGTGTTGCTATCTTTGAAAAATCTTGAATAAATCTCCGATAGTAACCCGCTAACCCCAAGAAACTTCTTACCTCCGTCGGCGTCCTTGGTTGCTCCCAATTCATCACTGCTTCCACCTTTGCTGGATCTACTGAAACTCCTTCCTTGTCAATGACATGACCTAAAAATTGAACTCTCTCCAACCAGAATTCACACTTCGAAAATTTAGCATACAACTGCTCCTTCCGTAAAATCTCCAACACCAATCTTAGGTGTTCAGCATGCTCCTCCTCCGTTTTAGAATACACCAGAATATCGTCAATGAACACAACAACAAATTTATCCAAGTACTGCTTGAATATTCTGTTCATCATGTCCATAAATGCGGCTGGCGCATTCGTCAGTCCAAACGACATCACCAGAAACTCATAATGCCCATATCGAGTTCTGAATGCCGTCTTGGGTACATCCTCCTTCCTGACTTTCAACTGATGATAACCAGTCCTCAAGTCAATCTTTGAAAAGTACTTCGCCCCTTTCAATTGATCGAAAAGATCGTCAATTCGTGGCAACGGGTACTTGTTCTTAATTGTCACCTTATTCAGCTCTCTGTAATCCATACATAATCTCATCGATCCATCCTTCTTCTTTACAAACAGCACCGGTGCTCCCCATGGAGAAACACTTGGCTGGATGTACTTATTATCCAACAACTCCTGTAATTGCACCATCAACTCTTTCATTTCTACCGGAGCCATTCTATATGGTGCCTTTGATATCGGCGCTGTCCCCGGTACTAAATCAATCGCAAATTCTATTTCTCTGTCCGGCGGTAAGCCTGGCAATACATCTGGAAAAACATCCATAAACTCCCTAACTACTGGTATTTGCTCCATCTCGGGACTCACCACTTGTGTATCAACCACATGAGCCAAATACCCTACACAACCTTTCTTTAATAATTTCTTGGCTTGCATCATCGTCAGACAAGATGACTGTCTTGACGATTTGCTGCCATAAAATACGACCTTAGACTTATTTGGTGTCTTAAGGTGTATGCACTTCTTTTGACAATCAATTAAAGCTCCATGGTTAAACAACCAATCCATTCCAAGTATAACGTCAAACTCCCCCAAGCGTATTGGAATTAAATCTACACTCAACTTCTGACCCCTGATTTCAGCACAACAGTCTCTATGTACATACTCTACAGGAATCACTTCTTTATTTGCAACTTCTATGTTCATTGGGTTCTCTAGTTTTTGTCTAGGCAATTCTAACCGCTTAGCGAATTCATCAGACACAAATGAACAGGTAGCGCCCGAATCAAATAATACATAAGCATTTATATCATTGATCGGAATAATACCTGACACCACGTCTTTTGATTCGACGGCGTCCTGCACCGTCATGTTGAAAGTCCGTGCCGTTGGTTTGTTCTGTGGCACCGGCCCTCCAATGGTCAGTTTGGCGTTGTTGTTGTTGTTGCTGTTGCTTCCCCTATAGCCCGAACTCCCTCCGGTGTTCTTCTTCTTCGGACAATCTTTAAATTGATGGTCCATGGCCCCGCAGGCGAAACAACCTCCTTTCCTTTTTGGTGTGGGACAATTAGGAGCGATGTGCCCCTCTTGCCCACAGTTGTAACAAACATTCCTTCCCTTCATGCACTCCCCTGAGTGATTCTTCCCGCATTGACTGCATTTGCTTGCTTTCTTTGACTCACTGCCCTGGGGTGTCCCCGAACTGCTGTTGTTATTCCACTTGCGTTTGTTCGAGTTGCTACCCCCGCTGCTACCCTCTCTGTTTCCCCCATCGCTTCTCTTCTTGTTCCGTTCTTGATTGTGCTTATTCAAAGCTTCATTTCCACCCTCAGCTATGATAGCTTTCTCCAACAGTGTTGCAAAATTTGTGATCTGGAGAACAGCTACCCGACTGTAAACCCATGGTTTCAGCCCCTGTTCGAATCGTCTGGCGCGTCTTGCCTCCGTGTCCACCTGATGTGTAGCAAATCTTGCCAATTCATTGAACTTGGCGGCATATTCGGATACCGACATGTTACCCTGCTTAAGCTCTAGGAATTTAATTTCCATCCTAGCCTTTGTACTCTCTGGAAAGTAGTTTTCCAAGAATACCTCTTTGAATCGCGCCCATGCGATCGTTCCCTCCCCTGCTCTACTCTTATTGGCCTTCCACCAGTGGCTGGCCTCTCCTTTCATCATGAAGGTAGCAAATGAGGTCATTTGCTCCTCCCTAACTCGTGCAACCTCGAAGACTTTTTCCATCTCCTCTATCCAGGTTTGTGCTTCTATAGGATCTGTGGTCCCTTTGAACTCGGGTGGTCCTATCAGTTTGAAGTCTTTAAAGGTTGCTAGTGGAGCGGCAGGGTTTGTTGCTCCAGTAGCCTCTGCGTTGCGTCCGCGAAATGCTCCCATTAGCATTTCTACGAACTCTTGGACAGGGTTGGGTGGTACCCCTCCGGCATTGACTGACTCTTCGACTGGTGGTGGGGGTAGTCGTTGATTTCTTCTCTGTGGCGGCATTTTCTGTATAAAGAAAATTTAATTAATTAAAGTTGTTTCAATCTTTTTACTTTCGTTTTGTAGCTTAAGTATTTTAAACTAAAGCACAAATAATCATCTTGACACATATAAACATAAACGAAAATGCATTTATATTCATATGCTAAAACACAGTGCGTAGCACTTTTACATCATATGCATACTGCTATAAATGCTGCTAACCCCGATAGTTAAAACAAAAGACGGGATCTAACATATCCCACAACTTCATAGAGTTGGGATTTACAACATACTAACCCTCTATCAAAACAAAAGTTGGGTTTCTACTGCATCTATGTACATACATCATAAATAAAGAAAATACAACTAACGGCGCATCCCTCGACGAACCGCATCGTCGTACTCCTCATCTCCAATAGCCCTGACCACACCCCTACTGATGGTGTGCAAGGTCTGGCCTTCCTCGGCAGGGTAATAGTGCACCCTACTCTGGATCCTACCAACTGATGAGCGATAGACGTAACTAAGTCTATCTATCCTCACCTTCTTCTCCCTAACCTCCTCCTCCAGCTCCATCATCTGCCCGTGAGCTGCATCACGCTGAATCTCCATATCTAGTCTATCCTCAACTGCCTGCTGCATCTGGCCCCTCATGGCCTCCCTCTCTGCCTCTGTCTGCTGAATCTTCAGCTCAGCGGCTATCAACCTGACCTCCATCTCGGCCATCCTCGCCTTCAGCTCTATGTTCTCGCCAGAGAACATATAAGCTGTATCTCGGTACTGATCCTCTGTCTGCTGGTGGATCTGGTTCTGCTCCTCAAGGTGCTGAACCCTCTCCTCTAGCTCCTCATTAGCCGTAGTGAGAGTATCAATGATGTCACTGGCGACAGTGCCCATGCCATCAATATACTCAGCTGGCTCCTCATCCTCATCATCATCAGTATCAGCCTCCTCCTCACTGTACTGCCCCATAACTCCGCCCCAGACAGCGTTCTCTCTATCTCCCTCCTCGGGATCTGACTCTGGCTCCTCGATCGGTGCAGCCACCTGTGGCTGTACTGTATCCATGTGGATATCAGTAAAAATCACCTCCTCTACAGCAGTGCTCGACTGGCCTATCTCCGTCATCCTACAATAACATAAATAACACATGTTAGTACCGCAATAAAATATATTCATTGATGAAATGAAATGATATTTTATCATGTACATCTCGGCTCGATGGATTTTCTCAATCCAACTCCAAAAATACACAACATGATGAATCTCCCCGATTCATCTCCTAACGCACTCGATAAGAGTTTAGTACTAAGGTTATAACCTAGGTTTCGCAATCCTAGAGTTTCTAACCTACAGCTCTGATACCAACCTGTGACGACCCCAAATCCGGGTTCTTTAACCTCGGGTTTGGTTCTCACTGTACAATACTAAACAATAATGAAATACATAAATTGTATTCAAACTTCGCGGAATAATACAAAAGGTTCCTTAATCAAAAGGCTACACTTCCCAAGGTCTATTACCTTAATCTTAAACATTACATATCTTAAGGGAAATACAAAAGATTTACAACAGTAATTACATAACAGTAAACTAAACTAGCATGCAACTACTAAAATTAAACATTCGCTTTCCCCTTGCCTTTATCCGATTTAGAGCTTTCGGGATTGGCTGAAATAAAGTCATGATATAGCAAGAATGAGCAACTAAATGGCTCAGCAAGTCTATAAACAACAATCATACGATATATCATGATGAAGGGAAATAACTTCAAGGTTTCAACAATAGCAATTGTGAAAGATAACAAGAATCAATGTTCAATAAAAGAAGGAATTGACTCTTTACTGCTGAGTGGTCTTTAATGACCATGAACTGCTACTAAGGTAGAACAGACATACAATGTCTGACTCCTTGTTAAAATAACGGGACACTTGAGGGGATCAGTCCTCTCATGTCCTATGTATATGCATCACATTTAGTTTTCTTGCGCACTGTCGGGTCTCCGACAAATAAAAATCCCCTTTAACTAGGGTTGTTCTATCTCAGTCTTACTGTAAGAATCCGCACCAGCCAATGGTTTGGATAAGCTTTTATAATATTCAATTAAATGAATTTAACATGCATTTGTCTAGCCGAAACAATTAGCTTAGACGTTCTTAAACAGTTTGCAAAAGCACTATGTGCGAATACAATAATCAATAATGATGTGAAGTAATTTTTGATAATTAATTCACTCAAAGGTCTGTCAAGTAACTACGGGTGTAGAATACTTGCTAAACAATAATTGAAATGTAAATACGGTTGAAGAATATCTGCAACAATAAATACAAGTTTAAGGGTAGAAAACTTGTCTGTCTGCACAGCTACAATAAATGTCTAGCTTTAACTACTTGCTTTGAAAGACCTAACATTAATAAAGTTGGTCTAATAATTAGCACGGCGTATTTGCATAACTATACGCTTGATAATGAACTTATTTACCACACATAAGTACTAACACATAATTTACATCAGTCAAAACAATATTATTAACCTTATAAACCCTTAATCATATTAGGTTAATAAGTTAGAAAATATTTTTCTTAAGTGTTGGACACTTATTAAACCTTTAAACAACTTATTATAATTGTTTAATTAAATTCAATTTATTTTATTAACTCAATCTCTTTTTAATTACTATTTAATATTGATTAAATAGAAATTAATTAATTAACTCTAGTTATTATTTAAAATAAATAATAACTAATTGTACTTACTTATTATTTAATTATAATTAAATAATAAATAATTATTAACTTAGTTTTAACCTTCTTTAATTTAATGTTAATCAACCAATAATTAACCAAGTAATTAACCTTACTTATTATTTAATTAAGAAAATTAAATAATAGTTTACTAATCTTAATCCTCTTTAATTATTATTTAATGTCAATTAAATAATAATTAATTATTTAATTAATTTTAATTATTATTTAAGGTTAAATAATAATCAAATCATTCTTATTTATTATTTAAATTAAATAATAAATTATTACTCGAATAACTTAATTTCCATTAATCGTTATTTAATGCTAATTAAATAATAATTAATTACCTAATTATCCTTATTTATTATTTAATAATATTTAAATAATAAATAATAAATTTATAAATTTTATCTCTCTTTAAGTATTATTTAATAGGCATTAAATAATAAATGCTAATTTATCATCTTTATTTATTATTAACATTTAAAATAATAAATAAATAATAAATTTATTAATCTTAACCATGGTTTAGCTAACTAGATTAATATTTAAAATATTTAAATATTAAACTTAATGAAAAATATCCTCCCCAATATTATTTTTGTATTATAATTATTTTTGTTATAATTTTAATTTAGTTTTTAAATATTTAAATTAATTAAATTTAACCCGAATGGCATTTCCGTAAATAAGTCGAAATCTGAACCGAGGGCAGAATGGTAATTCTGCCAAGAAAAACACGGAGGGGCATTCTGGTAATTTCACCGGAATTTTCCTACCGCGCATGGCGCGGGTTACAGATTTAACGGGCCAAAAACGACGCCGTTTTTGGAATGCCGGATACGGCTTCCGCGCGTACGCGCGGAGTAACTTTTTACGGACACCAAACGACGTCGTTTGGCTCCGTGTTTTCGGTGAACAGTGGCTGCGCGCGCATTGCGCGGAAACCCTTAATTTTTTTCTTCTTCGCAGAATGTGAACAGTGTTCCGGCACACACATTTTAATTAAAAATATACCATCAAGTAAGCTTTAACTCTTCAATAAAAATCCAAAAAAATTACCAATCACCTTATTTTAATTTATAACATGAAAAAAATAATTTTTCATGATTTAATATCATTATTTTTTTATAAAAATTTCTACATCACATAAACTACCATAAATCATAACTTTTTGTGTATAACTCCATTTTGAGTGATTCAAACTTTGTTTTTCTCATGATTTAATGTTCTATAATATTAGAACATCAAACCTAAGTTTTATAAAAATATTTTTGGCAATAAATTTCAAGACTTGATTATACACTACTAAACACATATTTTAGCACACAAATGATACCAAAATACAAACCAAACCTATTAAACTTAAGCATGGCATAAATATTACAACTACACATTAATAACTATATTAACATGTTTATACTAACATGATGATTTATTTAATTTAAAAATAAACTACATTTAAAATAATCATTACCTTGTTTTAATGGCTATCTTTCTTTTTCTTCCAAAATAAGTTGTGAAGGAAGATGGCATGAATCAAGACTCCTTCTCTTCTCTTAGTATTTTGCTCTCAAATTTTCTAACCCTCTCAAATGCTCACACTTTGCTCTCTAGGAAATTCTCTAGCAATTAACTAACCAACCTAAAACAAGTGTGGGGGGTTTCTTTTATAGCCATCTACTAACACACCATTAACTCACTAATTCATCTATGTTGGTCAAATTAAAGGCTAATCAAGCTTACTATTTGATGGATTGACATGGTGATTGACTAGTTGATTGACTAGAGTTGTTGGCCAACTTTGATCTAGTGTAAAAGAGAAGCAATCTAGCAAATCAAGCAACATCAAGTGGGACCAAAAAAAAATCAGCAAAATGGTATTTTCCATGCCATTTTTCCTTTATTTTTCTAGCTTTTAATGTGTATTTATGCATATACAAATATATCTATACATGGGTTCAATTGTTGACCAATTTTGACTTCCTATTGGGCTCCATGTTGGACTTAGGAAATTAATATATTGGGCTCATCCATTGAATTGGTTTGGGCTCAATTTAATTAACACTTTGGGCTAGCATTTAAATAACTATGCTAACTTTAATTAAAATAAGCATTGGGCTTGTTTAATTAATTATATGGGCTAGTAATTAAATTAATTACATGGGCTACTAGGTTAATATCTTGGACCTAGTTTAACAACTCATTTGGATTAAAAATATAATCCAATTAGATTTGCTTTAATTAATTATACCCTTGCTTTAATTCTTTAATTAAATATATGCACGAACAAGTACATCTATTTTATTATCTAATGCACATTTTATTAGTACAAAAATTTTAAATTCATTGCTAATTATATATTAATTATAATTACAATGTATAATGAAATTCGTGGTCATTACAGATTATCAAGGTAATTACTGACCACGTAATTAAACTTTAAAGTACAAGATATGATAAACAATTCAATTATAATTAATAATAATTAAAAAGGGAATAAATTAATTCAACTACGCATTGAGATCAATTGTAATCTTAATTAAAAAATAGTCCATAACAGGAAAAAAAAATCAATTTCATAAAATAATCCATAATGCACAGATTACATAAATAAATAAAAAGAGTTTTGAGATAAAAATCTGTATTTAATCGCGATCTTTGTAACTCTGCATTCAATTCTTGTAATTCTCCTTGTTGAATTCTTCTTCAGATCTGATTTAATCTTGCTACTAATTAATTCTAAAATTACTTCTATTTCATTTACTCTAATTCTAATCAAATATACTGAAAATAAGCCTTACATAATATATTTATAGCTTACAATATTAATCCTAAGTAAAACTAAAATTAAAAAAGAAATCAAAATATTACAAAAAAATCCGAAATATGGTAATTAACTCGTTGCCCAAACACGACTTTGACCAAGTCAAACACCAGCCAAACCGCCCCAGACCATGCGCGCATGGCGCGCATCCTGTTACTTCACTTGCCAAAACGTCGCCATTCTAGCGCTTGCAGTCAAGAAACTAGACGTACGCGCAATGCGCGAGGCCCTTCAACCGGCTCCCAACCAAAACGACATCGTACTACCGGAAAGCTTGCTGATTGACCGCTCGTAGGGCGCACCCAGCTTGTTTTGGTTATTTAAGATAATGCCACTAGTTCTAGGTATTTACGAAATTGCCACTAAAGCTGCTTTATTACCAATTTGCCATAAGCTTTGCTGTGTATTTACACTTTTGTTATCAATGATTATTTTACCCATAAAAATAAATAAAAATAATATAAAAACACATAATAATAATAATAATAATAATAATAATAATAAATAAATAAATAAATAAATATCTAAAATATTAAATATTTAAAAACTCATAAATAATTAAATCTAAAAATATTTAATAAATAAAAATAAAATCCAATTATCACTATGTCAGTTTTGGTTTCCTCACAGCTTTTCATTTATCTGATAGTTTTCTAAAATGCTAAGATTAACTCTTTTCTTGTATATAGGTCGAACAAATAAAACAAAGTAGATATCTTCTAAAATTAAGGAAGAGGAAGAGGAAGAAGAAAATATCAAAAGGGTTTTGGTCCCAAAGCACATTGGAAAAGCCAAGGCATGCACTGAGCAAAAGAAGACATTATGACAACTGAAAAGTGTCCCCGCAAGTCCTCTTCTTGTCATTTTAGAAGATGCCGTGAAATAATATGTGGATCTTAGGAATTCCCTATCTTCTAGGGCACTTTTAGATCAGCCAAATGCTAAAAGTTTCCTCCATTAATAATTTTGTTACCTTCAACTGTAACATTTTACTTTATCTTTTATTATGTATCTTGATTTATTTGTTACTTTTGAAGACTATGCTCATACATACATACATACATACATATATATATATATACATACATATATATATATATATATATATATATATATATATAACTCATTCATCGATTATTTAAAATATTATTTTAACAACTGCATCTTAAACCGTTTATCTAATTATTGAATGGTTGAATTATTTTTACTAAAACCCCTACCACTACAGTTGTAGCGTAAGCTGCCGCTACAAGCTATATCGGCAGCTTGCTTTTTTTTTTTACTCTCAAAATAATAAAAAAAAACCCTTAAAAACAAAAATAGTATATATTAAAAATTCCCTAAATGTAGCAACAGGTTCTCCATTCTTGAATCCATCCCTGCCGCAAGTCTTTTCCTTTCCCATGCTTGGTGTAATTAGTATATTTAATATTATATATCTTATTTAATATATCTAATAAATATATTATATTTGTGACGCCCCCAAATCTAGGCCCACACAGCCCAAACTTGAGTCGTCAAAAGACTACAACAAAATTATTACAACAAAGCACAACGTACAACAATACAGTGTATAATAATAATACACAACTAAGTCTTCACTATTATTGTCACACTATTTTACAACACGTGAAGACTATGATAGCTATTCCTCGGACTCTCACTCCATCCCCCGGCTAGACCCCGTTACGTTTTCATCTCCTGTTGAAAAACAATGGAACAAAAGAAAGGGTGAGCTCAAATAGCCCAGTAAGAAATATCATGACTAAGATAATGACGAATAAATTATCATTAGCCTTCAACAGTTGAGTTCTTGATAGAATACAATAGACTACAAGGTTTATATCAAAAACTGTAGTTAAATTCTTAAACAATGTTCAGATCAATAATAGCAGCGGAATGAACAATCTATTAGAAGAATAATGCAGACTATAATGTCCACTCGCTTCTCTTTTTAGTAAAAATATCATCAACTTTTATCATCTGAAATACCATTAGTCAAGATAATACAACTTCACAGTTCCTGGTCATAATCATGCAGATCAACAGTTCGTCTTTGCACTACGGGCCAAAGACATTCAATATAACACCAACGGTCATGATTATACCAGATTCAGCCTTTGGTCATAATCATACCAACCAACAGTTCATCTTTGCACTACGGGCCAAAGAGAACATTCACCACGTGTCATAAAAGACACCGAACAGATGTATCGCCTTTAACCTATCATCTGTTCAACAATTATATCACATCTGTGCCCCCGGCCACAGATATTCACAACAGCTTGATTCTTGATGATTAATACAAATAACAGTGATACAAATGATGAACAGAAGAACAGGATAAACAATAAGTATCGGAAGTTTACTTTGTGCAGATTCAAATAATGTCCAAATTGCCAACATGATGTGGAGTGAAATTTAAAAATGATATTCAAGATCCACAGTTCAGAATAACGATTACAGTTCAATAGAAATGTTCAGAAAATAGGAAGGTTCAGTTGAACTAATGAAATTCAACTATTATGGAACATATAATATTTTCAGGAATTATAGAAGCAATAGTTCCATAATAAGTTTCGATTTAGGTGTATGGAAGAAAGTAATATCCCTTACCGTAGCAGGTTTGATTAACAAAAGGTGAAGGGAATTAATATCCCTTGCCATAGTAAGTTTGAATAATGGAAGATGAAAAAGATGGTATCCCTTATGAGTATAAAGGAAAATGATATCACTTACGAATATGGAATAAAAGTGTCATGTGATAATTCGTGTAGACAAATTATTTCCGCACGAGACAAATAAAAAGGGTTATTCGCCAACAGGCGATAATCCGCACCATAAGGTTATTCCCATTAATTTGAATACGAAGAGTTATTCACCAAACAGGCGATAATCCGCACCGTAAGGTTATTCTCATTAATTTGAATACGAATAGTTATTCACCAAACAGGCGATAATCCGCGCCGTAAGGTTATTCCCATCAATTTGAATACGAAGAGTTATTCACCAAACAGGCGATAATCCGCACCGTAAGGTTATTCTCAAATATTAATAAGGAATGAATACAAAAGGTTATTCACCAACAGGCGGTAAACCGCGCCGTAAGGTTATTCCCACAATTTAATACATGGAAATAAATGGCACAAGAAAGAAACGATATTATTTTCGAGAATCAAAGAATGATAATCCCTTCAAGTAAGAAAGAAAATAATATCTATTTATGATGATGAAAAGAGTGATACCCCTTACCGTAATAAATTTAAGAGTGTGAAAAGAATGATATTCCTTACCGCAATAAATTTAAGAGTGTGAAAAGAATAATATTCCTTACCACAGTAAATTTAAGAGTTTGAAATGAATGTTATTCCTTACCTTAACACGTGACTGGATATTGATTTAAATGAGATTGATCAACCTATATATTTTTAATATAATTAGTAATTACCACATATAAATTTCAAAGTATATGATAACTCGTATATTATGAACTATCAAAATTATATATATTTAACATAATTTTTGTAGTATAATATAACAACTTTAAAATAGTTTTTAAAATAATATTCCAAAATAAATCTTCCAAAGAAAACTTTTAAAAATGAATCTTCTCAAAGAAGAGTCTTCTAAAGGAAGATTTGTGAATACCGTGAAAAATAGGAATTTATGAAATTACTACTCTTTAATAAAACACTTACTTGAAAAATTCCTGCACTCCTTTTGGCTTTCAAACTCTCAAAATAACCTTACTATTCTCAGAGAAAACTCATAAAATTCTTATAGAAAAATTTTATGTTTTAGGTGTGATTTTTCTATTCAGCTGAGCAAGCTATTTATAGGAGAAAATAAGTTACTATGCGTGGTAGGTGAACAGAAAAAAATTCAGCAGAGGCTGCTGCGCAGCCTCCACCAACTCTTCAGCAAATTCTCACATTTCTCACATTTCATGTGGGCCCCACAATGGGTCCCACATGTTTCTTACTATTCACGTACTATTCACGTCACTATTCACGTCACTATTCACGTTACTATTTCAAATAGTAAAATTAATTATTTTATTTTTTATTTATTTATTTATTTATTTATTTATTCTTCCTGTGAGTCCAACATATAAAATAATGTTACCACAATAATGTAAGAAACACGTTACATATTTTTATTAATTTAATAATATAAATTATAGTGTATTTGCTACTGTGACAATTATTAGATTCAATAATTTTAAACTACAGTGCACCAACAATTATTGACTCGATGATATGAAATACAGTGTAATGACAATTATTGAATCAATAATGCAAAATACTGTGTAGCAACAATAATTGAATTGATAATATAAAATATTATGCAGTGACAATTATTGATGAAATGATGCGTAACAATTACGGTGTCAATTATCAGACCAATAATATGAGACACTGTGCAATACCGTGTGCTACTGTAGAGTACCGTGTGCTACAGAAAATACCATAAATTACCGTATGCTACTATTCTTTTATCACCGGTATTTTAACAGTTAACACCGTTGACTATTTTTATTTAAAAAGGTTACTTCTGTCGTTTTCTATATCCGACAAATATTCCGTTGTGGGGTCCACAAATAATTTGTTATTTCGGCACCGTCGTACGGCCCGAATATTCCCCGACAAAACGAATATTCCCCGACAAAAAGAATATTGTCCGACAAAATAAAATTTGCACATAACATCCTTAACTTTCAATTTTGTCAATTTAACCATTTACTGTTTCAGGAAAAATATATATGAAGAAAAATTAAATTTTGTATTTCATAAATTCGGGGTCTTACAACCTCCCCTCCTTATGAAATTTCGTCCCCGAAATTGACGTACCTGGCATTTCGAAGAGGTATGGATACCTAGACTTCATCTCAGATTCTAGCTCCCAGGTCATTTCCTCAATATCTTGGTTCCTCCATAAAACCTTAACTTGAGGTATAACCTTTGAGCGTAAGATCTGCTCCTTCTTATCTAGGATCTTAACAGGTACTTCCTCATACGTTAAATCTTCTGCTATAACGTCTGGTTCTAACTCAATGACGTGGTTTGGGTCCTTCACATATTTACGTAACATAGATATGTGAAAAACGTTATGGATGCGAGACATACTTGGTGGTAAGGCTAGTCTGTAAGCTACAGTTCCCACCCGATCGAGGATTTCAAATGGGCCAATAAATCGAGGGTTGAACTTTCCTCTCTTTCCGAATCTCGTAACTCCTTTCCATGGAGAAACACGTAAGAATACATGATCTCCGACGTTGAATCTCTCATCTCTCCGATGAAGATCGGCATAACTCTTTTGTCGTTCTTGTGCTGTCTGTATTCGTTGTCGGATCATTTGGATCTTTTCGGTCGTCAAGCGTACCAACTCGGGTCCCAACAGTTTTTCTTCTCCTACCTCATTCCAACATACTGGAGAGCGACTCTTGCGTCCATATAAAGCCTCGAATGGAGCCATACCTATACTTGCTTGGTAACTGTTGTTGTAGGAAAATTCCACCAATGGCAAGTACTTATCCCAACTTCCTTTGAAATCTAGTACGCAAAGTCTCAAAAGATCTTCGAGGGTCTGGATCGTCCTTTCCGATTGTCCGTCCGTTTGAGGATGGTATGCAGAACTAAAACGTAGTTCAGTGCCCATAGCTTTTTGTAGACTGATCCAAAAGCGTGAAGTGAATCTAGGATCTCGATCAGAAACTATGGAAACTGGCATGCCATGCAATCTCACGATCTCATTTATGTACATACCGGCAAGACGTTCAAGTGAAAAGTTTTCTCGTATAGGCAAGAAATGAGCGGATTTGGTCAATCTATCTACGATGACCCAAATTGCATCTAAGCCTTGAGAAACTTTGGGAAGACCCGTCACGAAATCCATATTGATGTGTTCCCACTTCCATTCGGGAACCTCAAGTGGTTGTAAAGGACCCTTAGGTACTTGATGCTCTGCCTTGACACGTTGACAAGTTAAGCACCTTGAGATAAACTCTGCAATCTCCCTTTTCATATTGTTCCACCAAAATGTATGTCGAAGATCTCGATACATCTTGGTACCTCCAGGGTGGATTGCAAATGGCGTGTTGTGTGCCTCCATCATGATTTTATGCTTTAATTCAGGATCGTTAGGAACACAGAGTCGAGAGTTGACTCGAAGTATTCCTTTCTCGTCGATTCTTGCTTCGGGAATGGTACCTTCTTATACTTTCTTTATCATGTTTATCAGTTCCGGATCGGTAGCTTGAGCAGCTTTAATTTTATCGATTAAAGCTGGTTCTACTTGCACGTGAGCAATCTTCGAGTGGGTCCCTGGTGTCTTTAGCTCCATCTCCATCTTTTGCAAGTCGTACAAAATACGCTTTTGTGTTGTCAGCAGTGCACTTGTACTCGCATAAGATTTTCTGCTCAAAGCGTCAGCTACAACGTTCGCCTTTCCCGGGTGATACTGGATTGTGTGATCATAATCCTTCAACAGCTCAAGCCAACGTCGTTGTCGCATGTTGAGTTCCTTCTGGGTGAAGAAATACTTGAGACTTTTATGATCCGTATAGATATCCACTTTCTCTCCGTACAAGTAGTGTCTCCAGATCTTCAACGCGAAAACGACTGCTGCCAACTCTAGATCATGAGTAGGGTAATTTTTCTCATAATCTTTGAGTTGTCGAGAGGCATAGGCTATAACCTTTCCATGTTGCATAAGGACACAGCCTAGACCTTTGCCTGAAGCATCGCTGTATATGACAAATTCTCCCGATCCTGATGGAATGGTCAGAACAGGAGCTGAAACAAGTCTCCTCTTGAGTTCTTGAAAACTCTTCTCGCATTCCTCGCTCGAATGATACCGATATCTAATAATCAAACTTTCATCTCTTGGCGTTCTATGGGAGCCATTTGGTATTGAGCTTTGGAAAAGGGTTTAGTATCGGGTTCAAGATCGATACAGAATTCAATTTCTCGGTTTGGGGATAAGCCAGGAAGTTCTTCAGGAAAAACGTCAGGAAACTCATTAACAATGGGAATATCATTCAAGTTTGACGTATTTTTGTTCAAATCAGTGACATGAGCTAAAAAGGCTTTACATCCGTTTTTCAATAAACGAATGGCTTTATGGCTAGAAATAACAGTTATAGATTTCAATGGTTTAGTTGCTTGAATTTGCATGACGGGTTGATTAGGAATATGAAAACTAATAATCTTATGAAAACAATCAATTTTAGCATGATGGGTAGTCAACCAATCAATTCCTAAAATCACATCAAATTCGTGCATCTCCAAAGAAATAAGGTCAACAGGTAATGTGAGGTTGTTGATTTAAACTAGGCAAGATTTATAGATAGTAAATGTAATAGGTATTTCTCCCAATGAGATTTCAACTGATAAGACAAGATTTAAGTTTTCAATAGGCAAATTTAAACGTTGAGTACATATAGGTGAGATAAAAGAGTGGATAGAGTCAATATCTAACATGGCATAGACTTCTCGAGAATTGATGAATAGCTTACCGGTCATCACCTCATTCGATTTCTTGATCATCAAGGCTGTCATCATCAAATCGAGTCCCATATACTTCATCCGGATCTTCACGTATTTCAACCATGGGGATACCACGAAATAGTTCTCTAACGAACTGTTTCTCAGATTCTTCAACTTCATCAGTAGTAGCGTACCAATGATTTCCATTAAAATAGTATTTTCGATAGACTACAGTTTCCACGATAGTGACTAACTTAACCTGAATTCCTCTAAATTGTAACGCCCAAAAGTATAGATACATCATTTTTAAATAATCTTGAAAATCATAGCTCGAACACCATAAATCCCAAAGACTTATATGAAACGTCCATATATTCTGATCCTTTGTTATCGAGCATAACCAGGTGATGATATGTTTCCAACTGTCGAGCAAATTAAAGGCAACAATTTCCGCAAGTTCCGGATATCCTTTAAAGAACGAATTTGGAAGAACGACGGTAGAATTTTCACCTTCTTCTTCTTTAGATCGGATACAAATAATTTTTGCTTTAGGCAAATTATTCAACTCTGAGTTTGTAGAAGAATTGTTTGTGGCCTCTACATTCACTTCGGGTACTCCGTGGTTAACCTCCTGATTTCCAAATGCCATACTTAACTGTGGTCACAAAATAGATGTTAGTTCAAATAAACTGACTCATCACTTCATGTCCCTATATTCAAATCAACTCATTAGATAATAAAATCTAATTTAGGTGGGACACACTAGTGACTGATTATATTCGTCTCTCCCCTCCTAGTTCTAACCCCAGATCTCCATTAAAGACCATATCCCTAAGCTCTGATACCAACTGTGACGCCCCCAAATCTAGGCCCACACAGCCCAAACTTGAGTCGTCAAAAGACTACAACAAAATTATTACAACAAAGCACAACGTACAACAATACAGTGTATAATAATAATACACAACTAAGTCTTCACTATTATTGTCACACTATTTTACAACACGTGAAGACTATGATAGCTATTCCTCGGACTCTCACTCCATCCCCCGGCTAGACCCCGTTACGTTTTCATCTCCTGTTGAAAAACAATGGAACAAAAGAAAGGGTGAGCTCAAATAGCCCAGTAAGAAATATCATGACTAAGATAATGACGAATAAATTATCATTAGCCTTCAACAGTTGAGTTCTTGATAGAATACAATAGACTACAAGGTTTATATCAAAAACTGTAGTTAAATTCTTAAACAATGTTCAGATCAATAATAGCAGCGGAATGAACAATCTATTAGAAGAATAATGCAGACTATAATGTCCACTCGCTTCTCTTTTTAGTAAAAATATCATCAACTTTTATCATCTGAAATACCATTAGTCAAGATAATACAACTTCACAGTTCCTGGTCATAATCATGCAGATCAACAGTTCGTCTTTGCACTACGGGCCAAAGACATTCAATATAACACCAACGGTCATGATTATACCAGATTCAGCCTTTGGTCATAATCATACCAACCAACAGTTCATCTTTGCACTACGGGCCAAAGAGAACATTCACCACGTGTCATAAAAGACACCGAACAGATGTATCGCCTTTAACCTATCATCTGTTCAACAATTATATCACATCTGTGCCCCCGGCCACAGATATTCACAACAGCTTGATTCTTGATGATTAATACAAATAACAGTGATACAAATGATGAACAGAAGAACAGGATAAACAATAAGTATCGGAAGTTTACTTTGTGCAGATTCAAATAATGTCCAAATTGCCAACATGATGTGGAGTGAAATTTAAAAATGATATTCAAGATCCACAGTTCAGAATAACGATTACAGTTCAATAGAAATGTTCAGAAAATAGGAAGGTTCAGTTGAACTAATGAAATTCAACTATTATGGAACATATAATATTTTCAGGAATTATAGAAGCAATAGTTCCATAATAAGTTTCGATTTAGGTGTATGGAAGAAAGTAATATCCCTTACCGTAGCAGGTTTGATTAACAAAAGGTGAAGGGAATTAATATCCCTTGCCATAGTAAGTTTGAATAATGGAAGATGAAAAAGATGGTATCCCTTATGAGTATAAAGGAAAATGATATCACTTACGAATATGGAATAAAAGTGTCATGTGATAATTCGTGTAGACAAATTATTTCCGCACGAGACAAATAAAAAGGGTTATTCACCAACAGGCGATAATCCGCACCATAAGGTTATTCCCATTAATTTGAATACGAAGAGTTATTCACCAAACAGGCGATAATCCGCACCGTAAGGTTATTCTCATTAATTTGAATACGAATAGTTATTCACCAAACAGGCGATAATCCGCGCCGTAAGGTTATTCCCATCAATTTGAATACGAAGAGTTATTCACCAAACAGGCGATAATCCGCACCGTAAGGTTATTCTCAAATATTAATAAGGAATGAATACAAAAGGTTATTCACCAACAGGCGGTAAACCGCGCCGTAAGGTTATTCCCACAATTTAATACATGGAAATAAATGGCACAAGAAAGAAACGATATTATTTTCGAGAATCAAAGAATGATAATCCCTTCAAGTAAGAAAGAAAATAATATCTATTTATGATGATGAAAAGAGTGATACCCCTTACCGTAATAAATTTAAGAGTGTGAAAAGAATGATATTCCTTACCGCAATAAATTTAAGAGTGTGAAAAGAATAATATTCCTTACCACAGTAAATTTAAGAGTTTGAAATGAATGTTATTCCTTACCTTAACACGTGACTGGATATTGATTTAAATGAGATTGATCAACCTATATATTTTTAATATAATTAGTAATTACCACATATAAATTTCAAAGTATATGATAACTCGTATATTATGAACTATCAAAATTATATATATTTAACATAATTTTTGTAGTATAATATAACAACTTTAAAATAGTTTTTAAAATAATATTCCAAAATAAATCTTCCAAAGAAAACTTTTAAAAATGAATCTTCTCAAAGAAGAGTCTTCTAAAGGAAGATTTGTGAATACCGTGAAAAATAGGAATTTATGAAATTACTACTCTTTAATAAAACACTTACTTGAAAAATTCCTGCACTCCTTTTGGCTTTCAAACTCTCAAAATAACCTTACTATTCTCAGAGAAAACTCATAAAATTCTTATAGAAAAATTTTATGTTTTAGGTGTGATTTTTCTATTCAGCTGAGCAAGCTATTTATAGGAGAAAATAAGTTACTATGCGTGGTAGGTGAACAGAAAAAATTCAGCAGAGGCTGCTGCGCAGCCTCCACCAACTCTTCAGCAAATTCTCACATTTCTCACATTTCATGTGGGCCCCACAATGGGTCCCACATGTTTCTTACTATTCACGTACTATTCACGTCACTATTCACGTCACTATTCACGTTACTATTTCAAATAGTAAAATTAATTATTTTATTTTTTATTTATTTATTTATTTATTTATTTATTCTTCCTGTGAGTCCAACATATAAAATAATGTTACCACAATAATGTAAGAAACACGTTACATATTTTTATTAATTTAATAATATAAATTATAGTGTATTTGCTACTGTGACAATTATTAGATTCAATAATTTTAAACTACAGTGCACCAACAATTATTGACTCGATGATATGAAATACAGTGTAATGACAATTATTGAATCAATAATGCAAAATACTGTGTAGCAACAATAATTGAATTGATAATATAAAATATTATGCAGTGACAATTATTGATGAAATGATGCGTAACAATTACGGTGTCAATTATCAGACCAATAATATGAGACACTGTGCAATACCGTGTGCTACTGTAGAGTACCGTGTGCTACAGAAAATACCATAAATTACCGTATGCTACTATTCTTTTATCACCGGTATTTTAACAGTTAACACCGTTGACTATTTTTATTTAAAAAGGTTACTTCTGTCGTTTTCTATATCCGACAAATATTCCGTTGTGGGGTCCACAAATAATTTGTTATTTCGGCACCGTCGTACGGCCCGAATATTCCCCGACAAAACGAATATTCCCCGACAAAAAGAATATTGTCCGACAAAATAAAATTTGCACATAACATCCTTAACTTTCAATTTTGTCAATTTAACCATTTACTGTTTCAGGAAAAATATATATGAAGAAAAATTAAATTTTGTATTTCATAAATTCGGGGTCTTACAATATTAGATATATGTAATAAAATAAAAGATATATTATATTATATATATTTATTTTATTTTATTAGATATATTATATTAGATATATTTAATTTTATTTTTATGAGTTTTATAAATTTTATAATTTATAAAATAAAATAAATATATATTAATTTTTTTTTAAAGTTCAAACATCTTATATGAAATTAATATGTCTATTTTATTTATTAATAATATGTATTTGTTTGAACTTTTTAGAAAAAATCTTAAAAAGTAGTACCGTTAATTATAAAATTTATTATTTAACAAATAAAATAAATTTATTAATTTAAAATTTTTAAATATATCTAATTACTTATAAAAATTAAATTTCATATTATCAAATTTAAAAATTCTATTTCAATATAATATCAAATTTAATTTTTATATGTAATTATAAATTCATACTCTTTTTGTAACAACTCTTTCTGAAATGGATTATATGAAAAGGGATAAATTCATAGGGATTATATGAAAAATGGATAGAGGATTGACACCATTGAAGGAAATACACGTTCAGTATTCACCTAACTTTTGAAGCATCCAACTACTACGATGGAAAACAAGACACTCAAAGTGGAAACACGCAAACTTTTTAATTGCCCCCGGGATACGTAACCTACCGCTACAGGTTGTAACATGCAAAAAGTGGAAAACATGCAAACTTTTTAGGACAACTCTATGTACATAAAATTAATTATTATATTAATTTTGATTATTAAAAAGTAGAATCTTATATTAAAATCTATATCATATCTTATTTTTTAATAATTAAAATTAATGTAATAATTGATTTTGTAGTTGAATGTTGTGTACATAGATTTATCTAATTTTTTAATTACCGCAAGGGATAGAAACCTGATGCTACAAATTATAGTGGATGAGTTCTCTCTCTCTCACGCGCGCGCGCACACACACGCCCATATGTATATATATATATATATATATATATATATATATATATATATGCAAAACTCCAAGAACTCATATAGATCAAATAATATGGGAGTTATTCTTTATGGGGAAAAAATTTAAAATTAAATATACAGAAGATTCGTTAGAAAAGAGAAGAGCAAACTTGAATAAAATTATGCTAAGAAAATATCAATTTTCGTTTTTATTTTAAAGGTATACAGTGATCACCTTTGACCATTTGTTCTAGGGGTATCCCTCCATGTTTGCCATGAAAACTGCAAGCGATCGAGTCTTAATCTCATTTGAGGTGGTGGTGATATTAAAAAAGTAGGACGAATAACAAAAGTTTTCCAAAATTATACTTTACCTCAAAAAAAATTCAAAAGACAATCTTATTCTCTTTTGACCGATCAGTCCATTTCTAAATGCAATTTGACTATCGAAATACCGTATTTTAATGATAAAAAATACCAAAATTACTTTACGTTTCTGCTAAAAATTATTATTATGAAGGCAAGAAAGTAATAATACAAAAATAAAAAATACAATTAAAAATACAATTCACTTCGATTACAGTTGATAATTAACTCGACAATCAAAACTACTTGACCATTGTAGGCACAAAAATTGAGTACCTTACTAGGGTAGGCGAGAAATCCGCTAAGAGAATAGAATCAATCAAAAGATTAGAAATGGGAGAAGAACCAGTGAGCAACTACTAGAGTAACACGTGACAGAACTTTTAGAATCACGGCATAATCGCTGGTGTCCGAGAGTCATGGCAAGTGTTTCAAGCAATGTTATGAAAATCGGTTCGGAACCGGCGATTCGACTGGTTGAACCAAGAACCGGTTCCTTTTCCGGTCCAGTTTGGACCGGTTAACCAGATTCGGTCAATAACCGGTTGACCCGGTTAACCACCGGTTCAACCGGTGGTTCAACCGATAAAACGGATCAGTTGACCCAATTTCGAAGTATTTTTTTTTTTCAAAAATATTTTTACTAATAATATAACATAATTTAACTATATGTTAGCTTACAAAAAATTAGATTTTTTAAAATTTTATTAATTATTAATAATATATATTTTTATATTTTTTGACGTCACTGGTTCAATAACGGTTCGACCACTTGTTGAACCAGTGACCCATCCACCTTGTACCTTTTTCGGTTCGCTGAACAACCCGATTCTGAGAACATTGGTTTTGAGAGAATTCAAAATAGGCAACGCCAACACTTTTGTTCACTCGATTCAGACTTAATCATAAGCCCCACAAATTACTTCCAACTTCTTTATTTTGAGAGAGAGATAAAGCTTTTAGGTGGCAAAAAATCTCCCAAAGTTCAAAAAGTCCCTTCATGTTAAGTGAAGCGATATTTATAGGGTCCAGGCCATGTGTCAAGCACATGTCAGATGGGAAAATTTCAGAAATACCCTTAATGGTAGAAAAATTCCTAAAATATTCATGTAATAATTAAACTAGCTCAATGCTTGTTTTAATTAAATGTAACATAGGGTATTTAATGTTAGCTTAATGTAACAATTAAATTGAGTCCAAACAAATTAAATGAATGAGCCCAACTTATTTAATTCCTAAGTTCAAAGTGGAGTCCAATAGGAATTCAAAATGTTGGTCAATGGTTATATATATAAGTGTATATTTATATAGATGTATATATGTATATATAAGCTATAAAAATAAAGCAAAAATGGAGAATTTAATCTCATTTTACTGAGATTTATTGGGACCCACATGGGGGTGGTTTGATTGCTCATGTTGCTTTACTTGTATACAATGTTGTGGTGGTTGAATCAACCCTAGTCAATCACAAGTCATTCAATCAATCAATCCATCAAATAGTAATCCTAATTAGCACTAAATTGACCAATGCTAGCAAATTAGTAAAGCTAATGAAGGATTACCAAACTACTATAAATAGAGTGCTTCACCTATATGTTATGTTGGTTGATAAATTGCTAGAGCATTCAAGAGAGAAAATAAAGAGCATTCTAGAGAAAAGCAAGCAAACACTTGTGAGTTGAAGGAGATTGCTAAAGGAGGAGCTTGGTGGAAGGCACACAGCTTCATAGAATACTTTGAAAGGAAAAGAAGAAGAGCATCCACGGAGGTTAAAAAATGTTCTAAACTTTCTTTAGTTCATTTTTATAGTCTATATATGTTTTAAACAGTTAAAATATATTTTTAACCTATCAAAAGTTATTTTGATGCTCTAGAGGTCTAAAACTATGATATATAGGTATATTCATAGTTTGATAAAGTTAATACAAGTATTGGTATGTGTATTACGCAATTAAATGGAAGAAAAACCCATATAGTGATTTACCGGTAAAATCCTAGATGATTCGATCTTAAATTTCTTGTCAAAACATTTTCAAAATGTGATTGAACCATGAAATATTGTAAAACAATAAGTTAGAAAGACAACGACACTGAGTTAGTGTTATTTGAATGTGTAGATGTTATTTTGTTCAAGTTTGAAAAAATTGAACCAAGGATTTATAAAGTTAGTTTTCACTTTTTCCTTGTGAGTCATTTTGAGTCTAGTTCCGGTTGGAATTTGAATTTGTGATCTAAAGAGAAGTTGTAGATGGAAAAATTCTGATGAGAATGAACTCAATAATCACCCCAAAATATTTTAAAATGAAGAAGTTATGCAAGTTTTAATCAAATGAGTAAAAGTTAAAAAATCTGAAATGACAAATCTGCAGATTCTGCTAATTGGGGGTCAGGGCCCCTATTTCCTTTGTTATTTTGGGGTCGGGGCCCTAGTCACTGTTCATGTGCAGTGCATTTTTCGTTCCGAGTCGGGTCAGGTCATTCTGGTCGGGTCGATTAGGGTTATTTAAGTCCAAATTAGATAAAGATGTTTAAAAATTAATTTGGGACCCAAGTTTAATAATTATTTATTACTTATATAATAAATAATAAATAAAGTAAATAAAATCCATTATTAAAATTAATTATTATTTAATTAATAGTAAATAATAATTGAAGAAAATAAATATAATAGCTAATTATTTATTATTACATAATAAATAAAGGAGGATATAAAGTTAATAAATAATTATTTATTATTTAATTAATATTAAATAATAAATAAGGATGATTAGATAATTAATTATTATTCAAAGGATATTAAATAGTAATTAAAGAAAGATGAAGTTAATAAGGTAATTATTTATTATTTTAATAAATAAGAATAATTAGCTAATTAATTATTATTTAAAAGATATTAAATAATAATTAAAAGGAGATAATGAGAATAAAATGATCATTTGTTATTTAATGAATATCAAATGGGGGAGTGTTAATTAAATAATCATTAAATGATTTGAGGATAATTAATTAATTGATTATTATGATAATTAAAGAGAAATAAGGTTATGTAAATAATTGTTTATGTAAAGATAAATAAACAATTAAGGTTAATTAGATTAATTAATTATTTAATTAATATTAAATAAATAAAAGGAAGAAATTAAAGGAATAAAGAAGTGATTAAAGAATTTATATTTAATTGTTTAAATATTAAATATTGCAAAAGGAGTAAATTATTTATATTTAATAATATTAATAAGTGAATAAAATATTATTAAATGGCTAATAATATTAATAAGTGATTAAAATATTATTAAATGATTAATAATATTAATAACTAATTAAAATATTATTAAATAGTTAATAATATTAGTAAGAGATTAAAATATTATTAAATGGCTAATAATATTAATAAGTGAGTAAAATATTATTAAATGGTTAATAATATTTGAATGTAGTTTTATATTATCAATGTAGATTATATTTTGAGATGTTTAGTACATTATTAAATGTCCAAATAATTAAGTTATGCAAAAGAAGAAAGTTTAATTGAATTAAAACAGTATAAATAGTCTATTTATAACTAATTTAGACAACTTATTAAAAAGTGGGACGTGCAGAGAACGTGTAGTGAAGGCATAAATTGGTTAAGCGTACCCGATATGTCTGAACTGTATTTGGGCTAGGATTTTTGTCCGGAACTTAAGGGTTCATTTGTCGGACATCTTAAGAGTTAATAATTGAAGTTAGAGTCTTATATAAAGACTAATTAATAGTCATTGTATCTAATGATTATGTCAATTTTATATATAAATTGTAAGTTGAACAAAAGACGCAAAATAAGCGTAAATGGTAGAAGCGAACCAGACAAGTTTTTCAGAACTTGCTCCTATGTACATTTCTATGCAACCATATGTTATTAAATTATTGATATGAAAATATATTGATGATATTTGTGTTAAGTGAAACGCATGAAGTATGTTTATATGCAAAGTATGTACAGAATAAGAAGCATGACTTATATATGCTAGATGTGTATTATATGCGATGCATAAGAAGTATGAAGCATTCATAAAATGAAAAGCATAATATACGTATAAAATGCAGAGTATGTTTAATATGTGAAGCATGCAATTTGTTATGTGTAGCTGTTAAACTTGCGAAGCCGTCGTGCTCACTCTTACTTAAAACCAACATTTTCAAATAGTGCAAGTTATTCAAAGTTTTTGATAAAGATCAAGAAACAGGAATACATACTACATTTACTGAAGGTCTAGCACGACCATTGTAGATATCAGTCCTAATTGAACAAGTAACATTATTGTGTATGTAGACACCCAAATTTTGCACTTTTGTACTAACCCTAACAGGAGGGCAAAGTCGTCACTTGACCCGACATGCGAAAAGGAAGGTGGACCCCCAACACGAAGCCACCCCAACGACTTACTGTCAAAGCCGCGACAACGAACAACGAGCATCAGGTTACTTGAGGCAAAGCAAACAGTTGATCCAGAAGAACCTGATTTGATCACAAAAGACGACTAATGGTCACTACGCTTACGATGTTCGGGGGTCTCGCTCCCCGGTGAGCGAGCGGCGGGGGCAGCGCCCCCTGGAAGCCAAGCACAATTAACAAATTCTATATCAAGTCGCAACCCTCTGAACTAGCCTCCCAGAACAATATGACATGTTTCCCAGGGGTTTCCGGATTGCAAAATATGAGCCTTCCAGCGAAAAAAACGAAAGACCGACATCAGACGCGGAAATCGAGGAAGCACCGAAGCCGGCCGTAGCTGCACCTGCGGCCTACCGAAGCCGGCCGCAGCTGCACCTGCGGCCAAGATCTGAAGTTCTAAATCACCATTTCCAGTTCATTTCTTAGACAGACGCGGACAGAAAAGAAAAGGGAGAGAGAAAAAAGAGAGAAAAAGAGAGAAAAAATGTGAGATTCTTCCATCTTGGGTTAGATCTTAACATCATATATTGTATTCTAAGTGATTTCCAAGTGTCAAAGCATGTATTTCATCATTTGAAAGGTGAAAAAAATCCGAGTTTATAGCTTTTGTGATTTCATCTAGTTAGGTCTAGTTTTATTTCGTTCTTATTGTGTTTGTTGGGTGGATCTACTGTAGATCCGAATACTTAGCGTATTGTGATATTAAATATTTTGATTTTGTTTGTTTTAAAGTTAGATCCAATGTAGTCAATCTATATTGTAGATCTGTGGATTAGGGACGGTTAGGGAGGATTTATTACGGATGGAATCTCCTCCTAACCTCCCGATGATATCCTTTTAGTTTATTTTTAGCTTTTACGTATGTAGCAATTGCAATGCGCCTGTATATAAATATGTAAATTTTGGAACTTAAAATGACATTGAGTCGAAAGTCGGGTTTAAGGCCCCGTGATAGTGAAGTGTGCGATTGTGGATGTTTGGGGTTATTTGGATGGCTCACATGCCCATGAATAACTCCAACGCTATTTTAATGCTTGATGTTCCCTTTCGACACGGAAAAAGAATTTTGGAATGAAAAGATAAAGATTTTCATAAAATCAATCAAACTAGGATATTAGATCATCCGTAGGCTAAAATAAAATTGTAAGTGTCGGATGAGCTCTTTTCCTATTTGACGAAGGGTTTGAAAAATATGTTTTACAAAATATCATCGGTTTTATTATCGAAACAAAAACAATAACAATGAACTTTTTTATTAAATCAAATCCTTCGTGCATAGGGTCAACGAGATTTCTGAAGCACTTTCAAAATAAAGCATTCCAACGATTTTCATAGGCACACATGCATACACACGTGCGCGCGCGCGCGCATACACACATTTTAGGATTTAAAGGATAGGAAAACATCGAGATTGCGGTAACCGTTTTTTCACGGAAGTCGGGGGTGCCTAACACCTTCCCCTCGCTTAAGCAAGCCCCTGAACTCTATGAATCTCGGTTTACGGACCAATTAACTCGGAGTCACATATGAGCCACTGCGATTACGAAAACAAAATTCGGATGAGTTGGTACATCCATTTCAAACATACCAACTGGCGACTCTGGTCAATTGGCTCATCATAAAATCGACCTTTCGAAACCCCGTCGACACTTAAGCCGACCCTTTTTAAAAATCACATCTTAAATCCAAAGACTAAAATTGAAAAGGGCTTTAATTATTAGAAAACGAAACGACGAAATCCCGGCGTCGACAGTGTAGTATAAGAATTGGTTGGTAGGTAATATGAGTGTTAAATACTCAAATTATTTGTAATAGAATGTCGTATCATATATGATATTAAGACATACTAGGAATATTCAAAGATTTCGATTCTGGAATATATAGAGATGTTGTAAAATTGTAAATAAATGATTACTTAGCAATTATAATATTGTTGTAATTCATGAACAGTAAGGAAAAGGTTGTACTCGTGTTGAACCGGATCCGAGCTTCAAGGGACCCGGATTCGGGGTTGTCACAAGTTGGTATCAAAGCTGATAAGTTAAAAACATTATGTAAGAGTACCTTAGGCTATAACCGTAATAGAAGATAAGTAAAATGATAAAGGAATAAACTCAAGAAGAGTTTAAGTAATAAAAATAAATTTGGAAAATTCATATATGGAAGATTATCCAAAAGTGGATTTGAGAAGCAGAAAGAAAATGCTAACAAGGTCTTGAAATGGTCTAGAGAGATGAACTCGTAATGAGTCAGATGTGCTAAAATATGAATGGAGAGAATTCGTATTCAGTTAAGAAAATTAGAGGTTTGTAGGTTTTTAATTGAGGACTCATATTAGTGGCTGAGTTGTACGATTCCTTATATGGGCGGAGAATTTGTTGTGACACCCCCAAATCTGGGCCTACACAGCCCAAACTTAAGTTGTCAAAAGACTACAATAAAATTATTACAAGGTAGAACAACGTTCAATAATACAGTGTATAATAATACACAACTAAGTCTTCACTATTATTATCGCACTATTTTACAGCACGTAAAGACTACGATAGCTATCCCTCGGACTCTCACTCCATTCCCCGGCTAGACCCAGCTACGTTCTCATCTCCTGTTGAAAAACAATGGAACAAAAGAAAGGGTGAGCTCAAATAGCCCAGTAAAGAATATCATGACTAAGATAATGACGAATAAATTATCATTAGCCTTCAACAGTTGAGTTCTTGATAGAATGCAATAAACTACAAGGTTTATATCAAAAACTGCAGTTAAATTCTTGAACAACGTTCAGATCAATAATAGCAGCGGAATGGGCAATCTATTAGAAGAATAATGCAGACTATAATGTCCACTCGCTTCTCTTTTTAGGAAAAATATCATCAACTTTTATCATCTGAAATACTATTAGTCAAGATAATATAAATTCACAATTCCTGGTCATAATCATGCAGATCAACAGTTCATATTTGCACTATGGGCCAAAGGCATTCAATATAACACTAACGATCATGATTATACCATATTCAGCCTTTGGTCATAATTATATCAAACAATAGTTCATCTTTGCACTACGGGCCAAAGATATTCAATATAACACCAACGATCATGATTATACCAGATTCAGCCTTTGGTCATAATCATACCAAACAACAGTTCATCTTTGCACCACGGGCCAAAGATATTCAATATAACACCAACGGTCATGATTATACCAGATTCAGCCTTTGGTCATAATCATACCAAACAACAGTTCATATTTGCACTACGGGCCAAAGAGAACATTCACCACGTGCCATAAAATACACCGAACAGATGTATCGCCTTTAACCTATTATATCGCATTTAACCTATCATCTGTTCAACAATTATATCGCATCTGTGCCCCCGGCCACAGATATTCACAACAACTTAATTTTGGATGATTAGAATAATATAAATGATGAACAGAAGAAACAGGATAAACAATAAGTATCAGAAGTTTATTTTGTGCAGATTCAAATAATGTCCAAATTGTCAACATGATGTGGAGTGAAATTCAAAAATGATATTCAAGATCCACAGTTTAGAATAACGGTTACAGTTTAATAGAAATGTTCACGTAAATAGGAAGGTTCAATTGAAATGATGAAGTGCAACTATTATGGAACATATAATATTTTCAGGAATTATAGAAGCAATAGTTCCATAATGAGTTTCGATTTAGGTGTATGAAAGAAAATAATATCCCTTACCGTAGCAAGTTTAATTAACAAAAGGTGAAGAAAATTAATGTCCCTTACCATAGTAAGTTTGAATAATGGAAGATGAAAAAGATGGTATCCCTTATGAGTATAAAGGAAAATAATATCACTTACGAATATGAAAGAAAATTATATTACAAACGAATATGGAATAAAAGTGTCATATGATAATTCATGTAGACAAATTATTTCCACAAGAGACAAATAAGAAATAAATACAAAGGGTTATTCACCAACAGGAGGTAGTCCGCGCAGTAAGTTTATTTTCACAATTTAATAAAATTTGAATACGAAGAGTTATTCACCAAACAGACGGTAATCTATGCCGTAAGGTTATTCCCACAAATTAATACATGGAAATAAATGACACATCTTATGAGTAAGAAAGAAACGATATTATTTTCGAGAATCAAAGCATGATAATCTCTTACCGTAATAAGTTTAAATAATAGAATATGAAAGAAGATGATATTTCTTACCTTAACACGTGACTGGATATTGATTTAAATAATGTTGATTAACTTGAACAGTACTCGTACACTTATAGATCTTCACAAATACTCAAGATGACTTAATCACACTTAGAGAGAACTTATACAAGAAGTATTTAGAGAGTGAAAGAAAGAACAAGTAAGGAAGTTTATGAAAAATCCTTAAGTAAAGGTCTCTATTTATAGCCAAAAATCTTATTATAACAAAGATTTCCTAATTTAATCCAAACCATTCATTTCAAGATAATGTTTAATCCATACCATTCATTTCATCTTTTAAGATTTCTTTAATCTAAACCATTCATTTAAAGATCATCTTTTAATCTATACCATCCATTTCAAATTATATATTATCTTTAATCGATACCATTCATTTCATCTTTTAAGATTTCCTTAATCTAAACCATTCATTTAAAGATCATCTTTTAATCTACACCATCCATTTTAAATTCTATATTATCTTTAATCTATACCATTCATTTTATATCACCTAACTTTATATTATAAACAAATAACTTTATCAATTTAATTATTCAACAATAATTCATACTTATTCATTATTATGACTAGTTGTTATAAATATAGTGTAGTTGGCTCTCTGAGTTAGATATCAAATTAATTAATAATGAAATACAACAGTTTAATTAACATCATAATAGAGATAACAATAATACATAAAGTATATAAAAGAAAGAATACGTTACTGTGTCATGACAATTATTGATTAAATAATGTGAATTACTGTGCATATGCTACTGTGACAATTATCAGTTTAATAACATGAATTATTGTGCATGTGACAATAAAGTCAAATATTGTACGATAACCACTTTATCAGTTTAATAATACGAAATACTGTGCAATGCCGTGTGCTACTGTGCAATACCGTGTGCTACTGTGCAATACCGTATGTTACTTGTAATACCGTATATTACTATTTTCTTACCACCGAATATTTTAACAATTAAAAGTGATAGTACTATTGACCATTTAAAAATTGTTTATGTCATTTTCTATATTCGACAATTATTCGTTGTGGGGTCCACCAATGATTGGTTCATACAGCGCTATCGTACGAATATTCCCCGACAGAACGAATATTCCTCGACCAAACGAATATTGTCCGACATAATATAATTTACACATAACATCCTTACTTTTAACTTTATCAATTTAAGCACTTACTGTTTCAAAAACTATATATATATGAAGAAAAATTAAATTTTGTATTTCATAAAATTCGGGGTCTTATATTTGTACTTGGTTTTAGAGTCACTTAGCTTTCTATATTAATATAGTAGTTGAGTTAAACAGTTCTTTGTCTGGGCACGAGATTTGTTCTTGGTTTGGCGACCGCTTAACTTCCTATATTGACTAGTGGCCGAGTTGACCAATTTCTTGTCTGGGCAGGAGATTTTATTTGGTTTGACAACCACTTAGCTTCCTATAGTGATAATCGATTTAAACCTGGTGTCACGCTATTCGTTATATGTATGTTGAGAAAGTGATTTTTTTCTCATGTGTATAATTGAAAGATAGAGGATGATTAGGTAGGTGCATGTTCTTAAAACTCATACTTATGGTAAGTTCATGACACATAATCGTATGGTGGAAACCCTCAGCAAATGGACGATTTTGGTCTGACTAGGATAAGTTCCTCAACCCATATGATTGTGTTAAGTTCCTGAACTCCTAATGTGTGATAAGTTTGATGAACAATGAGTGTGAGTAGAGTTAAGTAACAAGATTAAAGCTATACTAGATATAGTTATTAAGCTGAAAAAGAATGTGGAGGAAAAATTTGAGGTGTTTTGAGGTTTTAGGATATTCCAAATCTTCTAGTTATGCTAGATTTTGAAATTCTTAAAATCGTGCCAAATTCGTAATTTTGTGCTTTTAAAAATGCCAAAATATGTTTTAGTAATCATTAATGCATTTAGTGCAGAAATGATAAACGATGGAGTCATCAATGCAGAGTAACCTAGTGTTGGATGTATTTTTAAGCCCACTACAGTATGATGTAGTACAACAAAGTCATAAAATAATTTTCAGTATTTTGAAACGCTTAAAAAAGAGTCTATGATAATTGTTTCGGCTAGACAAATTGATTTAAAAATATCAAAATGTATTTATAAAATCATCACACACCATTAAAGCCATGGTGTGGAGATGAAAAAGACGAAATCCTCAATGCACTGTTGCAATGGTGCGATATCATGAAGTTCTATAAATGAATTTTAATTATTTTAACTAATCTAAAATGATTTTCAGTTCGTAATATAAGAACAGTTCAATGATATGAGTCTATGTTATTTATTTTGACTGGACACTTTTGGTCAGAAATGACTCAAGTTTTATTTTCAATCCAACTTATGCTGGAGTGGAATTTTGTAGTAAGTCTGAGGTGAACAACACTATAATGGGGGATATGTCAGAGCCATAAATAAAGAACCCACGAGGGGGCGCCCAAGAGTGGTGGCAGACTGATATAACAAAATATGGGTTGGTAAATCCAGAGAGTTCAATCCTGAGTGAAGTCGTTGTGCATAGTGCTAAAGTACGATAGACTGGTCACCTAGCGTACAAATAATTGTGGAATATTTTCAGTCTTTGTAATTGATAAACCTTCTCGCAGATGTTCACGACCTTTATGACCCCTCAGCATGGTATGAAAGTTTTAATGAATATTTTGATTTTCAATTTATTCTTTTGTAAGATATTAATTTTCAATTTATTCTTCTTCAAGATATTCCATTGTTCTGGAATTGTGAGTTTAAAAGTATGAACTTCCTAGAAAATGGTGATCATAGAATTTGATAAGTAAAGAGATATTCTCATAAATGAAAATTGGTAGAAATGAGTATAATGAAATTTCGGAGACGAAATTCTTATAAGAAGGGGTGAATGTAATATCCCAAATATTTACAAGAATTGTAAATAAGATTTGAAATAATTAATTAAAGGTTATGGTTTAAAACTTAGAGTTGTCAAAGTGAGATGTGTAGAAAGTGGGTAAACATTTTTTTTAACATAATTTATTTGTTAGAAATTAAATATGAAAATATTTTAATGATGCATGTAAATAATTTATTAAAGAAATAAATTCATTTGAGAAGTGAAGGTGGATAGATATATATATACCTAAAGTGCGCTTATTAGCCAAATAAGAGGATGAGTAAGTTAATACTCAATTAAACTAATAAATTAATTAGTTTAAATATGAAGTCATGAAATATAATTAATTAGGTTAATTATATTAGTATGAGTTAAAGTTGTGAAAAATTTAGAATGATTGTCTTGGATGGCAATAATGTGAAGTAATTAAGTAAGTAATTAATTTAATTATTAAGTTGTTGTATAGAGTCCATTTATGGATTTAAAGCAAGCCCAATATTTTAATTGTTAAAAGTCTTGTTGGTATTTATAAAAATGTCCAAATAAATTTAAGGATTTAACCTCATGAAGAGTTCAAGTAATTTAATTACTACTAATGGACTAACCTAAAATGATTATAGATATTAGCCCCCAATATGGGAATACTTGCATGAATGTGGGTAATTAAATAATAAGCTCAAATGTTATAGTCCAAGAGGTAATTAATATAAGTCTAATTAAATTATGTTGGCTGTCGACGCCGGGATTTTCGTCGTTTCGTTTTTAAATAATTAAAAGCCCCTTTTCCCATTTTAGCCTTTAGATTAAGATGTGACTTTTGAAAAGGGTCGGCTTAGTGTCGACGGGGTTTCGAAAGGTCGCTTTTTAATGAGCCAATTGACCAGAGTCGCCAGTTGGTATATTTGAAATGGATGTACCAACTCATCCGAATTTTTATTTTTTCGTAATCGCTGGCTCATATGTGACTCCGAATTAATTGGTCCGCAAACCGAGATTCATAGAGTTCGGGGGCTTGCTTAAGCGAGGGGAAGGTGTTAGGCACCCCCCGACTTCCGTGAAACACGGTTACCGCAATCTTGATGTTTTCCTATCCTTTTAAATCCGAAAAACTGTGTGTGCGCGTGTGTGTGAGTGCGTGTGAGTGTGTGCCTAAATGAATGTCGTTGGAATACTCTATTTTGAAAGTGCTTCAGAATCTCGTTAACCCTATGCACGAAGGATTTTACTTAATCGAAAAGTTCATTTTTTATTGATTTTTTGTTTCGATAATAAAACCGATGATATTTTGTAAAACATATTTTCAAACCCTTCGCCAAATAGGAATAGACCTCATCCAACACTTACAATTTTATTTAGCCTACGAACGATCTAATATCCTAATTTGCTTGATTTTATGAAAATCTTTATCATTTTTTCTTCCAAAATCATTTTCTCGCGTCAAAAGGAAAACCAAATATTAAAATGGCGTTGGAATTATTCATGGGCATGTGAGCCATCCAAATAACCCCAAACGCCCACAATCGCACATTTCACTATCACAGGGCCTTAAACCCGATTTTCGATCCGACATCGCTTTAAGGCCCAAAAATTTACATATTTACAATAAAAGCGCATCGCGATCGCTACATACGTAAAAGCTATGAAACACACTAAAAGGACATCATCGGGAGATTAGGAGGAGATTTCATCCGCAATAAATCCTCTCTAACCGTCCCTAATCCATAGATCTACAATATAGATTGACTACATCGGATCTAACTTTAAAACAAACAAAATCAAAATATTCAATATCACAATACGCCAAATGTTCGGATCTACAGTAGATCCACCCAACAAACACAATAAGAACGAAATAAAACTAGATCTAACTAGACGAAATCACAAATGCTATAAACTCGGATTTTCACCTTTCAAATGATGAAATACATGCTTTGACACTTGGAAATCACTTAGAATACAATATATGATGTTAAGATCTAACAAAGAATGGAAGAATCTCACATTTCTCTCTCTTTTTCTCTCTTTTTTTCTCTTCCCGTCGCCATTTCTCTCTCTATTTCCTTTCTTTTTCTTCCTCCCCTGCTCTCGGACGCAACAATGGCCGATCTATAGCCTTCACCAGGCAGCCGCAGGTGCATCTGCGGCTAGCCGCAGATGCATCTGCGGCTGGGCTGCAAGCCGCCTGCGCCGTTTCCTCGGCTGTCGTGTGCCGTCTCCTCGAGCCGTGCGAAACCCCGAAAGTCGTTGGCCGCAGATGCATCCGCGGCTGTCTGGCTTCCTTTTCTCGATTTCTGTGTCACGCGGTCTTAAATCGTCATTTTTTGCTGTTTTATTTCGGAAGGCTGTTACCTGATGTATAAATCGCTCTTTGTGCTTGGCCATTTGTCGTCTTTGGTGATCCAATCAGGTTCTTCTGGATCAGCTGTTTGCCTTGCCTGATGCTCGTTGTCAGCTGTGGCGGATTTAACCGTAAGTCGTTGGGGTGGCTTTGTGTTGGGGTCCACCTTCCTTTCCGCTCGTCGAGTCAAATGACGATTCTGCCCTCCTGTCAGGGTTAGTACAAAAGTGCAAAATTTGGGTGTCTACATTGGCAAGTATTGTATATAAGGTAGTAGTAGTTCAATTAAATAAATTACCTAGTCCGAGTTATGGAAGATGTGTGAGTTGTGTTGGGTAGCCCAAGTAACTAAATAAGAGAGCCCAATGCAAGATAAACTATGTAGTCCAAACATTTAAAAAGTCAATTGGTAGTTCAAACGTTGGTTAATTGATAAGTAAGTAAATATGATGATGAGAATTAACTATGGATGAGTTAATTGAGTAATCCAAGGTGATAGAATAATTTAAAGCAAGTCTAATTAAATTATATTACAAGTCCAAATGAGATATTAAACTAACTTAAATAAATTAATTTAGTAGTCTATGTAATTAATTAAACCTTGATCCATGTAATAATTAAACTAGCTCAATGTTTGTTTTAATTAAATGTAACATAGGGTATTTAATGTCAGCCCAATGTAACAATTATATTGAACCCAAACAAATTAAATGAATGAGCCCAACTTATTTAATTCCTAAGTCCAAAGTGGAGCCCAATAGGAAGTCAAAATGTTGGTCAATAGTTATATATATAAGTTTATGTATGTATATATATATATATATATATATATATATATATATATATATATATATATATGTATATATAAGCTATAAAAATAAAGTATAAATAGAGGATTTATTCCCATTTTACTGAGATTTAGTGGGACCCACATGGGAGTGGCTTGATTGCTCATGTTGCTTTACTTGTACACCATGTTGTGGTGGTTAAACCAACCCTAGTCAATCACAAGTCATTCAACCAATCAATCCATCAAATAGTAATGCTAATTAGCACTAAATTGACCAATGCTAGCAAATTAGGAAAGTTAATGAAGGATTACCAAACTACTATAAATAGAGTGCTTCACCTATGTGTTATGTTGGTTGATAAATTGCTAGAGCATTCAAGAGAAAAAATAGAGAGCATTCTAGAGAAAAGCAATCAAACACTTGTGAGTTGAAGGAGATTGGTATGTGTATTACGCAATTAAATGGAAGAAAAAACTCATATAGTGATTTACCAATAAAACCCTAGATGATTCGATCTTAAATTTCTTGTCAAAACATTTTCAAAAGTGTGATCGAACCATGAAATGTTGTAAAACAAGAAGTTAGAAAGACAACGACACTGAGTTGGTGTCATTTGAATGTGTAGATGTTATTTTGTTCAAGTTTGAACAAATTGAACCAAAGATTTGTAAAGTTAGTTTTTATTTTGTCCTTGTGAGCCGTTTTAAGTCTAGTTCTGGTTGGAATTTGAATTTGTGATCTAAAGAGAAGTTGTAGATGGAGAAATTTTGATGAGAATGGACTCAAGAATCACCCCAAAATATTTTAAGATGAAGAAGTTATGCAAGTTTTAATCAAAGGAGTAAAAGTTGGAAAATCTGAAATGGCCCTAGTCACTGTTCATGTGCATTGTATTTTTCGTTCTGGGTCGGGTCGGGTCGGGTCGGGTCATTTAAGTCCAAATTAGATAAAGATGTTTAAAAATTAATATAATTAATTTGGAACCCAAGTTTAATAATTATTTATTATTTATATAATAAATAATAAATAAAGTAAATAAAATCCATTATTAAAATTAATTATTATTTAATTGATAGTAAATAATAATTGAAGTAAATAAATATAATAGCTAATTATTTATTATTACATAATTAATAAAGGAGGATATAAAGTTAATAAATAATTATTTATTATTTAATTAATATTAAATAATAAATCAGGATGATTAGATAATTAATTATTATTTAAAGGATATTAAATAGTAATTAAAGAAATATGAAGTTAATAAGGTAATTATTTATTATTTTAATAAATAAGGATAATTAGTTAATTAATTATTATTTAAAGGATATTAAATAATAATTAAAAGGAGATGAAGTGAATAAAATGATCATTTGTTATTTAATGAATATTAAATGGGAGAGTCTTATTTAAATAATCATTAAAGGATTTAAGGATAATTAATTAATTGATTATTATGATAATTAAAGAGAAATAAGGTCATGTAAATAATTGTTTATGCAAAGATAAATAAGCAATTAAGGTTAATTAAATTAATTATTTATTTAATTAATATTAAATAAATAAAAGGAAGAAAGTAAAGGAATAAAGAAGTGATTAAACAATTTATATTTAATTATTTCAATATTAAATATTACAAAAGGAGTAAATTATTTATATTTAATAATATTAATATGTGAATAAAATATTATTAAATAGTTAATAATATTAATAAGTGATTAAAATATTATTAAATGGTTAATAATATGAATAACACTACAAGAAAAATGCACATCAGCGACCAAAAATTTCTGCGACCTAAAAATCCGTCGCTAATGCTAAGTTTTAGCGACCGCTTTCAGGGACCGATTATGAAACTCGTCGCTAACACTAATAGCGACCACTTCTAGTCGCTATTATCGGTCGCAAATACCAAATTTGCCACCAAAGAAGCGCGGAATTTTTGGCGCCATAATTAGCGACCGATATCGGTCGCTGAGACGGTCGCTAATGTATCAGCGACCGATTATGCGGTCGCTAAAAGTGTCAGCGCATTAAAAAAAAAATAGCGACCGAAAGCGATCGCTGTTAAGTGGTCGCTGTTATGTTCAGACCTAAAAGTCGCCGCACGGGAAACAGAAACAAAAAGAAGAAAGAAAAAGGAAGAAGATAAGAAAGAGAAGAGGGATAGGAGAAGAAAAAGAAGAGAGGAATTGGTCCTGCCATCCCCCCCCCCCCCCCCCCCCCACCGGAACCTCCCGCCTCCTGCTGGACGCCGCCGTCACCGGTTTGTCGGACGCCACCGCCCCTGCCGGACGTCACCACTGCCGGAAAAGGTAAACAATGTATTATTTATTATATTTTCGATATGCAATATGTTTGATTTAATTAATATAATTTATGTGATAATATTATGCACTAGTATTTGTCCTCATTTTGCCATTATTGAAATTTGTAAAAATACTATGCACTGTTATTCGTCCTCATATAATAATATTATGCACTACTATTTGTCCTCATAATACAAAATAATGTAATATAATATCATTCAAATTAATATAAAATAATATTACAAAATAAATAAAATAATATTATGAAATAAATAAATATAATATAATACAAAATAATAGAAAAAATTATAATAAAGAAAAATAATATAATAAACATAATATAATATAATATTATATCATTCAAATTAGTACAAAATGATATAATATATCAAAATAATATATTATAATATCATTCAAAATTATACAAAATAATATTATGGAATAAATAAATATAATATAATATAAAATAATACAAAAAAATATAAAAAAGAAAAATATTACAAAATAATATAACAAATATAATATAATATAATATAATATCATTCAAATTAATATAAAATAAAGAAATATAATATAATATCATTCAAAATAATATTATAAAATAAATAAAAATAATATAATATATTATAATATATATAAAAATAATATAATATCATTTAAAATAATGCAAAATAATATTATGAAATAAATAAATATAATATAATATAATATAATATAATATCATTCAAATTAATATAATATAATATATATATATATATATATATATATATATATATATATATATATATATATATATATATAATATAATATAATATCATTCAAAATTATACAAAATAATATTATAATATAAATAAATATAATATAGTATAAAATAATACAAAAAAATATAATAAAGATAAATAATACAAAATAATAAAAAATAATATAATTATTTATAATATAATATAATATCATTCAAATTAATATAAAATAAAGAAATATAATATAATATTATTCAAAATAATATTATAAAATAAATAAAAATAATATAATATATATAAAAATAATATATAAAAAAATATGCGCAGCTTAGAAACCCGTTCAAGATTCACTCATTAGGAGTGAATCTTGAATAGTCCCCATTTTGGGACTGTTCTTGTATGTTTCGCCCCCACTTAAGCCGGTGTCAATGAGTTAAGCGAATTTATCTGTTTGTTCTAAAGAAATTTTGGTTTGTTTATCTTCTATTGTTCTCCGGGTGCATACTTAGATTGTGTAAATCATAGTATATTTCGTGTACTTGGAGACCGATGGTAGATGCTGCCGAAATTTCTTTAGAACAAAGATATGCATTTGTTTAAGTCGTTAACATTAGTGGGACTCACATACAAGAATGGGATAGAAGCCTGACCAGTGTAATAAGGGTGGAGACGTATTTAGGTAGGAAACATGCATTATACTTATACATTTTTAATAAGTAGATTTAATGAATACAAAAAATCTTGCCAAAATAGGTACCATACTATTATGGATTTATATTCAGACCGTAGTTGGATGACGCGACGAAAGTCACGCGGGCGGATAGGTGCTACAGTTGAATTTAGAACTGGTTGTCAAGTGTTTTTAATTACGCATATAGCCAGAAAGAATGTGTTAACGCTCAGAACAAGATAAGATGTCCTTGTTTGAAATGTAAGACTATCAATTATGCACACAGAGATATAATCGCCTATCATTTACTTGTTAATGGGTTCATGAAAAATTACGAAGAATGTTGGTGGGCACATGGACAGAAAAGAGAAAGTGTCAATGCACGGATACATAATCTAGCAGACAATAGTACCCATCGTATGAATGACATGGTTCATGATATTGCTGGGTCGGATTTTGATTGGGAACAAGACATAGATCAACATATGAATTCTGATGCCAAAGCGTTCTTTAAGTTATTAGAGGAGGGATGCGAACCGTTATGGTCTGGTTGCTCAAAGCAAATTACATTGTCTGCAGTGGCGACATTACTTAACGTCAAGGCTGATCACAACATGAGCCATGCATGTTTTGAGTCGCTATTAAAGGTCATTAAGAGTATGTTACCTGACGGTGAAAAATTTCCCGATAACTATTACTTTTGTAAGAAAATGATGAAGAAGTTGGGTCTTGGATACCAGAAGATCGATGCATGTCCGAACGATTGCATGCTGTTTTATAAGGAAAATGAACAGAAGACAAAGTGCACGTTGTGCAGTCATGATCGGTTTAAGCCTAATAAAGAGGGTGTGACGACAAAAAAGACAAATATACATTTTAAGATCCTAAGGTATTTTCCAATTATACATCGGCTGCAAAGATTGTACATGTCTTCAAGAATAGCTGAACACATGACTTGGCATGCGAGATCTCCAGCTAAAGGTGGGGAACTTAATCATCGTGCAGATGGGAAGGCTTGGAAAGAATTCAACTTAACACATCCGAGGTTTGCATTAGAACCAAGAAATGTAAGGCTTGGATTGTCAACATATGGTTTCAACCCTTTCGGCCACTCAGTTGTTCCGTACTTCTGCTGGCATGTGATAGTAACTCCATACAACTTGCCTCCTTAGATGTGTATGAAACAACCATACTTGTTTCTTTCACTCATGATTCCTGGTCCCAAGAGTCCTGGAAAGAATATAGATGTTTACTTGAGCCTCTTATAGACGAGTTGAAGGTATTGTGGGAGAATGGAATACAGACTTGGAATGTTTCGACCAAAACAAATTTTAACCTTCGGGCAGCAATTATGTGGACTATTAGTGATTTCCTGCTTATGGTATGTTATCTAGATGGAGTACACACAGGAAGATGTCTTGTCCATATTGTCTAGAGCATACAAAGTCTTTTAATCTACCAAATGGTTGGAAGCCCTGTAATGTCCTAGAATTTTCACGTCTTTATTAATTAAATTATTAATTTAATTTCCAACGAGTTAGTTTTACGAGATTATTTAAATCTTTTTATGTGATTAATTAATTATGTGATTAAATAATTATGTAATTAATTACTAAAATTAATTAAAGGGGGTCACTAATATGTTATTAAATTAGTGAACAAACCCTAAAGTTTTAATATCAAAATAATTGATAAGTTTCCTATTAATTAAATATTCAATTAAATTAAATATAATGAGTGAAGTAAATATAATAAATTAATTAATATGATTATTAATTAATGTAAATAATGTGAAATATTAATAATAATATTTATTAGTCCATTTACTAATTTAATACTTATGGGTTAGAATATTTAATTATTTATTCAATCTAATTATTTATTTAATCATGGATTGAATAATTAATGTGTAAATTATTAAATTAGCCCAACATGGGTCAATTAGTAGCCCAAGTGGAGAATAATAAAATTTGATAATTTAGTAGCCCAAACAATTTAATAGGAGCCCAATTGGTATTTTGAATTAAAGCCCAATGATTGGCCCACTTGAAAAATACTTAAATTAACTAATAATTATTAAAGTAAAGTGACTATGTTAAATTTTTTGGGACAAGAAGTCCATCAGCCGAACCACATGGAGGAGAGAGAAAAAAATTGATTTTTGTTTATTTTAGTTTATTTTTCATTTATTTAATTAATGGTTGCTTGTTTTATTTTTTCAAGTACATTGACCATTCCTCTTTTCACCAACTAAGTCATTTAACCCATTCCTTGTGTAAGTTGTCATCTAGGAGCATGGGCTAAATTATTAGATATATTATGTGTATCTAATAATTTTGCAAGTATACTTGAAATTGTTAGATGTTATTTCATTATTTTCTCCAAGTCCAAAAGAGAAAGCTAGAGAGCATTTGAGAGTGTAGAAAAATATTTTGAGAGCAAAATTATCAAGAGAAGGAGTTCTTGGTTTATGTCTTCAAGATTCACCACTTATTTTGGAAGAAAAAGGAGAATAGCCATTAAATCAAGGTAATGGTTATTCTAAATCTAAGTTTTATTTTTAAATTAAATAAATCATCATGTTAGTATAAACATGTTAATATAGTTATTAATGTGTAGTTGTAATATTTATGTCATGCTTGAGTTTAATATATTTGGTTTGTATTTTGGTATCATTTGTATGCTAAAATATGTGTTTAATAGTGTATAATCAAGTCTTGAAATATATGACCAAAAATATTTTTATAAAACTTAAGTTTGATGTTCTAATATTATAGAACATTAAATCATGAGAAAAACAAAGTTTGAATCACTCAAAATGGAGTTATACACAAAAAATTATGATTTGTGGTAGTTTATGTGATGTAAAAATTTTTATAAAAAAATAATGATATTAAATCATGAAAAATTAATTTTTCATGTTATAAATTAATACAAGGTGATTGATAATTTTTTGGATTTTTATTGAAGAGTTAAAGCTTACTTGATGGTATATTTTTATTTAAAATGTGTGTGCCGGAACACTGTTCACATTCTGCAAAGGAAAAAAAAAAAAGGTTTCCGTGCAATGCGCAGGCCACTATTCATTGAAGGACGCGGAGCCAAACGACGTCGTTTGGCGTTCGTATAACGTTACTCCGCGCGTACGCGCGGAAGCCGTTTCCGGCTTCTCAAAACGGCACCGTTTTGGGTCGTTCTAAATGCTACACGCGCAATGCGCAGAAGACGGATGTTGCGGAAATTACAATTCTGCCCCTTCGTGTTTTTCTCGGCGAAATTACTATTTTGTCCTCGGTTCAGTTTTCAACTTATTTACAGAAATGTCATTCGGGTTTAATTTAATTAATTTAAATATTTAAAAACTAATTTAAAATTATAACAAAAATAATAAAAATACAAAAATGATATTAGGGAGGATATTTTTCATTAAGTTTAATATTTAAATATTTTAAATATTAATCTAGTTAGCTAAATCATGGTTAAGTTAAATAAATTTATTAGTTATTTATTATTTAAAATGTTAATAATAAATAAAGGTAATAAATTAGCAATTATTATTTAGTTACTATAAAATAATAATTAAAGAGAGATAAAAATCTATAAATTAATTATTTATTATTTAAATTTTATTAAATAATAAATAAGGATAATTAAGTAATCAATTATTATTTAATAACGATTAATGGAAATTAAGTTATTAGATTAACAATTTATTATTTAATTTAAATAATAAATAAAGATGAATTGATTATTATTTAACCTTAACTAATAATTAAAAATAATTAAATAATTAATTATTATTTAATTGACATTAAATAATAATTAAAGAGGATTAAAATTAGTAAACTATTATTTAATTTCCTTAAATTAAATAATAAGTGAGGTTAATTAATTAATTAATTATTAGTTGATTAATATTAAATTAAAGAAGGTTAAAATTAAATCAATAATTATTTATTATTTAATTATGATTAAATAATAAGTAAGTACAATTAGTTATTACTTATTTTAAATAATAACTAGAGTTAATTAGTTAATTTCTATTTAACCAAGATTAAATAGTAATTAAATAAAGATTGAATTAATAAAATAAATTTAATTTAATTATACTTTAATTAAACAATTGTAATAAGTTGTTTAAGGGTTTAATAAGTGTCCAACGCTTAAGAAAAATATTTTCTAACTTATTAAATTATTAACCTAATTTGATTGAGGGTCTATAAGGTTAATAATATTATTTCTACTAATGTAAATTATGTGTTAGTACTTATATGATAAATAAGTACCTTAGTGAGCGTATAGTTGTGCAAATACGCCGTACTAATTATTAGACCAACTTTATTAATGTTAGGTCTTTTCAAAGCCAGTTAGTTAAAGCTAGACATTTATTGTAGCTGAGCAGACAGGCAAGTTCCTTATCTCTAAACTCATTTCATTGAGCAAATTATTTATTTAAGCTTGAACTGTTATTTTCCAAGCATGCTTTAAGTGATTTAATTACTTTACAATTATTCCACATCGATATTATTGTTATTCGCACTTGTTGCACTTGAGATTGTACAGTCATTGACTTGTACTTAATTACTATTCTACTGTTTAAAGAACTGTTCAAAGTAGGTCTAAGTCATTGTTCGGCTAGACATTTATGTTAAAGATTTTAAAAGCTATCCAAATCATTGAAGATGCGAATTCTTAGACTATTATGAACATCCCTTTATTATAGGGGAGTACCCTGTATCTAATATCAGGTACAAAAATACGAAAATTAAATGTTATGCATACACATATTGTACTGAGGTTGATCCCCTCGGGTACATATTTCTGGTAGTAACCATTGGGTCAACCTGCTATTGACTCCAGTGGATATTTATAGTTCATAGTCTATTTGACTATCCTAATTTTAAAAGCAAATTATTATTCCTGCTTATGTTATTCACATTATTGAATTGTTCAGCTATTCCCTTTCATTCATGATATATTGTTCCTTGTTGTTATTTAAACTTGTTGAGCAAACTAGTTGCTCACTCTTGCTATATCATGAAACCTTATTGCAGTGCAACCCGAGACTTCGGGAAAGAACAAGGGTAAAGGAAAGATGAAGTAATAGACTTTAAGATGCAGTCCTGTAGTTAATTAAATTAATTGTTATGTAATATAAATCCTAAGTACTTTATTAAGGGTATTTGTGTACTTTTGTGTAAGGTTATCGTATCTTGGGACTAGTAACACCTTTTGAATGAACAACATATGTTTATTATTCCGCATTTAGTTATTGTATGTTGTTTAGAGGTGAATATTTGTATTGGATCGTGATGACCAGATCCGGGTATTTGGAACCCGAATTTGGGGGCGTCACAAGCCCTGCTGGTTTAATTATCATCGTCGTTTCTTGCTGATAGATCACCCTTTTCGAAGAAATAGAGAAAATTTTAAAAAAGGAAAAGTAGAGAAAGATATGTCGGTGAGGATGATGAATTGGTTCCCAATTCAGTACAACACTTAGATGACAGTGATACTGAGGAGGAAGAGTTATTAAGTGACAACGACACCGATTCTGAAGTTGGAGATAGTTATGAATCTCCGCATATTGTTGAAGAGGATTCGGAATCTGACAACGAGTTTCGTTAAAATGTATGTTTACTTTAATTTGTATTTTGTAGAGTTATATATAAATGTTTACTAAATATTATTGACTTGTTGTACATTTGATTTCTGTAATCATTATTATGTAAGTCACATTAATATGTCATTTTTTTGAATAGATGGCATCTTCAGCAGCAGGAAGGAAACGTGGTTTAGGCCAAAGTCCAAATCAAATACCGAAGGCCCCAAATGATCCAGACAAGCGTATTGTATTACATATTCGCCCTGATCCTACCAACACGTAAGTTATTAACTGCATAGTAATATTAAACTAAGAAATAATATTATTGTATATACTAATGTAAATTATTCTATATTTCAGAGATTTTGCAGATGTTAGAGTTGTGAAATGTATTTCACAGTTATGCCTACAAAATTATCCTACCCCATCTATTACGTGGGCCAGCACACCGTTAGCCCATAAGGAGGCCTGTTGGTAGGAGTTCTAGGTATTTGTTTTTCCGTAATTTATAACTATTCTATTGAAATATTCTAATGTTTAGTAGTATCAGGTTAATTATATTACAATCATTTTAATCTTATTATTGTATTTTTTTTTCAGAAAAGATACAAGAGGGAAGATTCCCAGACAGGGGTTATACAGACACAATTCTGGCAAAAGTGTTTTGTCCGTACCAAAGACAACATAAAGAAGGAGCAGGAAAAGGCACTGTATAATGCTGGCATAAACCATCCTGGCCATGCTGCGGAGTATATGCATGAGTACAGCCCGTGGTGGTGCTCGCGCAATATATGGGTTAAGATGTGCCAGCAGTGGCAGAGTGACGAATGGGCGAAGAAAGGGATGATTGTTGCCAGGAACAGATCTGCAGGTGTAGCTGAAGGGGAAAAGGCAAAGGGTACATACAAAGGCGATAGTATATCATAGGCGCAACATTTCATTGACAGGGAGGTACAGAGTTCGTCAAATTTACTTTATTCATATTTACGATCATTTATTTAGTATTTATTTGCATGACTAATATATTTATACACTTGTCATATTTGTAGTCATCTAGTAGGTCCAGAGGTCAGACTATCAATTGGTTGGATGTGTACGTGGCCACTCGTGATGGTCTGCCTGATACTATACAGATACGGGTAATTAAGTTTTTTTAACGTTACATGTTTATACATTAATTTTGACATTACATTTAACTATTCAATGTATTACTTAATTACAGGATACTTACAACCAACTAATTGATGAGCGGTATCCCCTGGTAGTGGTCGGTCGCCGATTGATCAAGAGTTGTGGGAAAGGGCATCGGTTGTCAAGAAAAACTTTGTTAAGGGCTAAGGGTAGCGAAGACGGTCGAGTATTACTGCCTCTTGCAGCTCTGGTAGCCATTCTACCCAAGCATCATACAATCCGACGCCACATAACGCTGCGGACTGTGTTAGAGCCATATGTAGAGATCCTGCACTTCTGCGTCATCTGCAAGATCATTTGAAAGCGTTGAGCCCTGATTCATTAGCAGATGCGGTGACAACAACAGCAAATCAACCAAACCAGGAGGAGGAGACTGAGCAAAACGAGGTAATATTATTACTTAATGCACCAAAATTAATCAGTCAATAATACTATCTTGAACGTATTTCTTTTTTTGTTACAGGAACGTGGCAGTAAGCTAGATCGATGAAGCTTGGCGAGCTACATATCGTTCTTAGCTTTTTTATTTTATTCATTCTATTGTGTTACACATGCACGGTTGGATTTTTTTTCATATTGTATATATTTATGTACTAAGATTTGATTAGATGTTGGTTTTATATTTATTTGAAATGTATGTTATTTCATTTGGTTAGAATTTGATATTTGGTTGGAGATCTCAATTAGATCATTTATATATTTGTTGTGCTGTGTTGGGATGTGTTTGATAGGTAAAGAAATTTTTGGGAATCGAAAAAAACAAAAAAAAAATTGAAAAGAATAATCAGTGACCGAAAAATTCGGTCGCTAATAACCTGTCGCTACTACCCAGTCGTTATTCGGTTGTTGTTCGTCTCAAAATCCGGTCGTTGATAATCATCTTATCGGTCGCTGTTTTTTAGGTCGCTATTAGCGGTCGCTACACGTGGCGAATGTTGTCATGTGTGATAACTCAGCTTAGCGACCAAGTCGGTCGCCATTTGCGGTCGCTGAAAATTCGGTCGTTATTGTCCGTCGCTGGTATGCATGTTAGCGACCAAACTATAGGCGACGGATATTAGCGACCAAATGCGGTCGCTGATGTCCATGAGCGACGGAATTCGGTCACTAATAAGCGGTCACTGATAGACCATTTTCTTGTAGTGTAAATGAGTAAAATATTATTAAATAGTTAATAATATTTGAATGTAGTTTTATATTATCAATGTAGATTATATTTTGAGATGTTTGGTACATTAATAAATGTCCAAATAATTAAGTTATGTAAAGGAAGAAAGTTTAATTGAATTAAACCAGTGTAAATAGTCTATTTATGACTAATTTAGACAACTAATTAAAAAGTGGGTCGTGCGGAGACTGTGTAGTGAAGGCGTAAGTTAATTAAGCGTACCTGATATGTCCGAACTGTATTTGGGCTAGGGTTTTTGTCCGGAACTTAATGGTTCGTTTGTCGGACATCTTAAGAGTTAATAATTGAAGTTAAAGCCTTATATAAAGACTAATTAATAGTCATTGTATCTAATGATTATGTCAATTTTATATATAAATTGTAGGTTGAACGAAAGACACAAAATAAGCGTAAATAGTAGAAGCGAACCAGGCAAGTTTTTCAAAACTTGCTCTTATGTGCATTTCTATGCAACCATATGTTATTAAATTATTGATATGAAAATATATTGATGATATTTGTGTTAAGTGAAACGCATAAAGTATGATTATATGCAAAGTATGTACAGAATAAGAAGCATGACTTGATATATGGTAGATGTGTATTATATGCGATACATAAGAAGTAGAAAACATTCATAAAATGAAAAGCATGATATACGTATAAAATGCAAAGTATGTTTAATATGTGAAGCATGCAATTTGTTATGTGTAGCTGTTAAACTTGTTGAGTCGTTGTGCTCACTCTTACTTAAAACCAACATTTTCAGATAGTGCATGTTATTCAAAATTTTTGATAAAGATCAAGAAACAGGAATACATATTACATTCACTGAAGGTCTAGCACGACCATTGTAGATATCAGTCCGAATTGGACAGGTAACATTATTGTGTAGTATAAGAATTGATTGGTAGGTAATATGAGTGTTAAATACTCAAATTATTTGTAATAGAATGTCGTATCATGTATGATATTGAGACATATTAGGAATGTTTAAAGATTTTGATTCTGGAATATACAGAGATGTTGTAAAATTGTAAATAGATGATTATTTAGCAATTATAATATTGTTGTAATTAATGAACAATAAAGAAAATGTTGTACTCGTGTTGAACCGGATCCAAGGTTCAAGGGACCCGGATTCGGGGTCATCACACGCACCCTAAGGGACTTGTGCCCTAAGAAGTCGATACAAGGTAGCGCTCCCTAGGGGTCGATACGGGGTCACGCGCCCTAAGGGACGTATTCCATATAGGGTCGCGCATCTTATGGGTCGCAGGCCCCAGGCTTCGCGTCCTCGTACGCCCTATGGGGTCGCGCGCCCTAAGGGGCACATCCATAGGTGGTCGAACCCTAGGGGGTCCAATCCCTAACTCCCTTCCATCTTTTTCGGTCTTTATTCGTTCGTTCATTATCCATTATTCATTTATTCTGAACCTATTAATTTTAGTTCATTCAATTTATTAGGTCAAATGTAAACCAGAGATTCAGGGTTCGATCCCCAGCAAAATCTCCAAAATAATGTAGGCACAAAAATTACGTACCTTACTAAGGTTAGGGTTCGTATTTATAGTGGAAGCGAGAAATCTGCAAATAGTATAGAACTGGTCGAAAGATTTAATATGAGAGAAGAACCGGTGAGCAACTACCAGAATAACACGTGACAGAATTCTCAGAATCACCGTGTTATCACTGGTGTCCAAGAGTCGTGGTAAGCATTTCAAGTAAATTCAAGATAGGCAACGCCAACACTTTTGTTCACTCAATTCAGAGTTAATCATAAGTCCCACAAATTCCTTCCACCTTCTTTGTTTTGAGAAAGAAAAAGAGCTTTTAGGTGGCAAGGAATAGAACTTAGAATCTCCCAAAGTTCTAAAAGTCCCTTCATTTGTCAAATGAATGGGTATTTATAGGGTCCAGGTCATGTGCCAGGTAGCTGATAGATTGGAAAATTTCAGAAATACCCTTAATGACAAGTAAATTTCTAAAATACCCCTAGTTACCCAGGTAATGCCCAAATCATTCCATTTTTCTAGCCATCAATCCAATATCTCTCAACCGATTTTCAAAATGAGTTATCTCCACAAGCCTTATGCATTGGGAATCGTGATGGCACCTCATAGGCTTCATTCTTCAAGATTCTTATTGCTCAATCCAGAATATCACACCCCTCAATTTCATCATTAAAAAACCTCAAAGAAACTCATAATGGAGCAATGCGCCATAATGGGTTGCTCGCCTTAGGGGGTCAATATGGGGTCGCGTGCCCTAAGGAGTCGACATGAGGTCACTCGCCTTATGGGGACTCACACCCAAGGGTCGTGCACCTTAAGGAGTTGATATGAGGTCGCGCGCTTAATGGGGAAACGCACCTAAGGGGTCGGGCACCTTAGGCGTCGCGCCCTCGTGTGCCCTATGGGGTCGCGCACCCTAAGGGGTGCATCCATAGGTGGTTGAACCCTAGGGGGTCTAATCCCTAACTCCCTTCCGTCTTTTTTGGTCTTTGTTCATTCTTTCGTTGTCCGTTATTCATTTATTCTGAACTTGTTAATTTTAGTGCATTCAATTTATTAGGTCAAATGTAAACCCTAATTTTATTCATGGGCTCGCAACCATAAAAAAAATCCCAATTATAAGCCTAAAAAAAATTCCCAAGTGATTAATCCCAATAAATAAAGATGACAATAAAGACGGAATTTCTATAGTTTTTTAGTTTTTTCTCTTTAAATTTCATAAATATTCAGCTGAATTTTATTAGGCTAATATTTTCCACAATACTAGTAAACAAAGGATAAAAATGCATTTTTCTTTGATTAACATTTGAGTATTGTTAAACTTATAAAAAATTTTGTCAAAAAATAATTTACAAAATGATGTGTCAAAGGTATTATTAGTAAATGTTTCGCCATACATGAATTAATCCAATAGTTATGATCAATTACAATCGTACACATTATTTTATATCTTTTTTTGTAACTATTTTTTAATCACTATAGTATTATTGTTAACATTTTACCATAATTGATGGTGTACTTAGGATATGCACTTTTGATATATGGGTTTTGTAGCGCACTAAATAAGACTAGTCATCACAAACACTACCTATAAAAGCCCAAAGTTCAAATAATCCCTATAAATTTATACCTTTTTTCTTTAACATGTTTTAACTGCACACATGTAACTTCTTCTCTCTCTCCTATATTTTAATTTATCCCTAAAATCTCTCACACAATTTCCCTCAGGTATTTTATAAAATTTTATTTTATTTTATTGCATATACAGGATGTATGCAACAAATACTAGTAATATATAATAGGATGGGGAGAAAAGTAACTTGCGTTCTTGAGGCTGTGTCACATGTAACTTATTTTCTTTCTCTTATATTTTGATTTATTTCTAAAATCTCTCATATTTTCTCTCATATATTTTATACTTCCTCCGTTTCAAATTATAAGATTCATATTTACTTTTAAAAAGTCAATTTGAGATATTTTTAAACTCAAAATTGACATAAATTTAATAGTTTATGTTAATACATTTATGAATATTATGAATTACCTAAAAAGTACTACTAATTATAAGACTTATTTATTTTTGAAAACTTAAATAAATCGTGTCAATTTTGAGTTTGAAAATACATAAAATTGACTTTTCAAAAGTCAATAATGATCTTATAATTTTAAATAAAATGAATAATAATTTTTATTTAATTTTTTTATTGGACACACATAGTGTGTGTTATAAATACTAGTATTTTAGAATGGAAACTTATTAAAGAACATGAACGATACCATTTTTAATATTTTTGACAAGTTGCTTCGGACCAGGCCACCTATGACAGTTTTATGGGCCTTTTAGCCTTCTTATTTAGAATTCCAACCCAAATCTTATCGCATTAGTGGGCCTTTATCACTCTATTAATACGTGGATTGCCCGAGTATTTGTAATAACCAAGGAAACTACGAACTTAATTATTATTTTTATCTTCATGAGGAAATATTGTGTGTGGTAATGTATATATGTGTATGTGTGTTGTATGGTAAGAATTGTGTAAGTTAGTTAATCGGGAAAAAAATTGAATTAACTAAAGAATAAAAATGGAAGTCAAGATGTAGAATTAACTAAGTTAGTTAATGAAAAGTAAGATAAGTTTATATGATGAAATGATAAAACTTGAATGCTGGCCTTGAATGACAAATAAGAAGATTAATAAATGCTAAGTGATTTGCTTGTATGGTTAATGAAGAGGAAGGAAATAAATAAATTATTTAAGTTAAACCAATGTAGGAATACTTGTATGTTATGTGGATAATTATATTATAAGCCCAATATGATGATATGAGGGAGCTAATGAGCTAGATTAATTAAGCTCAAGCAATGAGTATGTGTATGTGTTAGGGTTTTACTATCTAACCCAATCAAGTAGACCAAATGAATTTTAAGTGGCAAGTCTAATTGGATTATGAATTTAATCCAATATAGTTATATATGAGCCTAAGTGTTGATGATTTAAATGAATTCACTAGTAGCCCAATAGGATTAAATAATCGAGCCCAAACAATTGTAAGAATGAACCTAAATTAGTGTATGCTTGTAAGTATTGTGTTGTAGCCCAATTGAATAAAATGTATGGAAGCCTAAATGAAAGTTATTTGACTAGTCCAAATGAATTAATTCATGAGTCCAATGTGGTAGCTCAAATGAGTGTGTGTGTGTGTGTACATATATATATATATATATATATATATATATATATAGTAAATGAAAATAAAAAATGAGGGGGGGGGGGGGGGGAAGAAGGCCATATGGCCGGGTAAGAGGGGCCCCACTTGGGGTGTGTTTTGTAGTTTTATGTTGTTTCTCTTTTATTATTTGTGTTGCTTCATTCCATAGCTATAATTAAATCCAACAAAGGTGCATGTCAAGGGTCATTCAACCTAGTCATTCACTAGTCAATCCATTAGTCAAAGTTGTTTAACAACTACTCACCAACTCTAGTCAATCAAGTAATCCAACTTGTCAATCCATCAAGTCTTTCAAGGAATAATAAGAGTAATTAAGCCTTTAATTTACTAACATTAGTTGATTAGGAAGTTAATAGAGTAGTCCTAACCTTCTATAAACAGGACTATCCTCCAATCATTGCAAGTGTTATTCATTTGTTGTATTTCACTTAGAAGATAGCTTGAGAGAAAAATTGCCTTATGAGGTTTAAGAGAGCATTTTCGGGTGCAAGAAGAAGGAACAAAGAAGTGTTCTAGCCATTATCTAGTCAAGCTACATAGAAAGGTTTAAAAGTCTCTCAAACCCTAGCTTAGTTATTTTAAGTTTTGTTGTGTCTATAACATGCTTGTTGTGGGAGGTTGTTTGTGAAAGGAAACCATGAAGGGTTTCAAAGGTATAAGGATGGAAATATGATAGAGGATGTGTTTGAATGTGATTTATATATGTTTTGATGCATGAAGGTCAAATATGTATGTTGAGTTATGTATGTAAACCATGTAAAGATCTATGGCTAGAAATGTGTATTATGTGTTACGATTCATGAAAAGTTAGGTTGATGCATCTAGAGTTTGTCTTTAAAATGATGATATGAAACTATTTTTCTAGAATTCATGAGTCATAAGGTATGAGATATTAGGTCAGAAAAAGAGGCATAAAAGATTATGTGACTATATATGTCAACATGTAATTTGGTATGCCAAAATATAGAGAAGTGTGAGTTCATGTATGAACATAGGTGAACACCTAGTTTAATTTGTGTGTTGATGTCATGTGGCTTTATGTATGTAAGTCATATTGGGTATCTATAAGTGGTAGATCATGTGTCAATGTGTTATGTGAATAACTCAAGAAGAATGTGTTGAACATTAAATGCTTAAATTTGATGATAAGAAATAATGTACAAAGGTTGTGTTAGATAAGAGCAAAGTTGTTAGGTTAATCTTCTGATAAATGTATGAATTTATAAAGTCTTTTGTGTTGTACTAAGACTTAGTTTTTAGATAGATCAAAACTGTTAGGTTAATCTTTTGTTATAATCTAATCGTAGAATGGACTCTATGATTTCGGCCAAAGAGACTCTACGATCAACAGACTTTACGATCAGGACAACCAATCGTAGAATGGACTCTACAATTTTAGCCAAGAAGACTCTACGACCAACAAACTATGTACTAAGCGAGAAACCGTAGAACGGACTTTACGTTCAACAGTCTAACAGTAGAATGAACTCTACGATGAAAATAAGAGATGATCCAATTCAGAACAATCACAACAGCAAGAATATTCGTAGAGTTGATCATGGAGGGTCATTGAGCAAAAAGGCAAGAGACACCACGACTCTCAAATCAGAAGTTATCTCGTTCAAAAGAACAATCTGCATTGATGTGACAGAAAAGCTTTTGTAAATCGATCAAAGTCAGAAAAGTCAGGGGACTGACCCAAGCACACTATGGAACAAAAAGAAGACTTTAGAGGCAGTAAAGTCAGAAGACTGTAACCTATAAGTCCTATAGTATGGAAGGACCAAACGACTCTATGAAAGTTGGTGGGAACCTACGACTGACATAACTGTCCCCAAGGAAAAAGAAAACACCCTTCCATGGACTAACAGGTCAGATCAAATAATATCTCCTCAGAGCATTAATAAGCTATATTAATATAATATTTAGAAGCTCCCCTCTGTGACGTAACGGGAAGAAACTAAAGCTACGAGCAGATGTTCCAACGGGAAGAAACCTGAAGCCCTCATTTTAAATACCAGAGATCTACAAAAGAGAAGACACACAAGCATTACACGAGAAAAGAAAATACGCAAGAAGTTGAATAAGATCAAACTGAGAAGAAAGCTTGCGTCGCTACTAAGTCCTTCAAAAACTTATGCTAAAAGCAACTTAATAGCTCACCCAAATCTACACCACTCTAGGAGAGTTCTTTGTGAACTAGAGTATCCAAGTCTGTTAGACTTGTAGAGTTCTTAGTGAACTAGAGTTCCAAGACTGCTGGTCTTGAAGGAATCTTAGTGATTCTGAAATTGTAAAAGTATCCTTAGTGGATTTGCTACTGGAAGAGCAGAACAGTGGAGTATAAGTCTTGTGAGCTCTGAACCACTTAAAACCTGGAATCTTTCTTATTGTGTCTTTTAATTGCGATATTTTTCATATAATTGCTTGTTGAATTCTTACTTTAACATATCAAGAAAGGGGTAACTAAATCATATTCCGCTGTGCTAAACTTATTGTTTAAGAATTAATTAACGTAAGAAATAGAAGTAAAGGAAAATTTTAAAAGTAACTATTCACCCCCCCCCCCCCCCTTCTAGATATCTATCGTGTCATTGGTAACTAACAGAATGGACTAAATATGTGTCCATAATTTCATTGTTCGTTCGGGTCGGGTCAAAATGAATCAGGTTTTCCAAAATTGATATACTATTCAAGTGAGACCCAAATATGATGTTAAATATTATTAAATGACTATGTGATTAAGTGATGTATTGTATGCTTAATAAGATAAGTGAACCATTTTGTGAAGTTACTAATTAGTAAATAAATTATAAATTATTTAGGTCGTTCAAATGACGATAATTAAGAGTAAGCTGTAGTCAACGAGTAAGACAAGTTCCCTAACCATACTCAATTATCATTGTGCAAGTTGTTTTAAACTTAAACGTGTTTTTATTATTCAAGTTGGAGTAATTATTGATAATTATTCTATATCCTTTGTGACGATCCTTTGTGACGATCCAGAAATTCGATGTATTTAAATAATATTAAAATAAAATTTTAATAAATAAAAATTCTTATTACGAGACAAATCGCGTTAAATGAATAGAAATATGTATGAGTTATATATATTTTGAACTATGTGATTTATCTGGAGGATAAAAATAGTATATATTTATGTGTGAAATATATATTTATTTGAAAATGAAATTTAAATAGTTAATTAAAACTATTAAAATAATTGGATGAAATTAGCTACAAAGTTTAAAATGAAGTTGTGTTATGACGTAGATAATTGGAATATATTTATATATGCGTATAATATATATATATATATATATATATATATATATATATATATATATATATATATATATATACACACACATATTTGAAAAATGGGAATTTATAATTAATTTAACTATTAAATTAATAGTTTGAATCAATTATGAGATGAAATATGGAAGCGACAAGGATTAATTAAATTAATTAATTGACATCAAGTGAAATGTTATACTATGAAATAATATAATTTGAATACTAAGTCATGAATGGTAATGGAATTATTATGAGTTTAATTTCATAAAGGATGTAATTATTTTGCTCAAGAAAAATAGTGAATTAATGAATGTATTTTATTTTAATGAGAGAGTTAATTAAAATTTATTATAGTGCTTTAATATATTATATTATGTCAAACGGAAATGAATGTAAATATGAAATGAGGAAATTAAGTCATTAATCTTTATTAGTGGATTGATATATTAACTTTAATTAATTAAATAAGGAAAGTTATATTCTTATATTTAGTTAATAATGAAAATTGAGTTACAATAATTTAATGTAACATAAATAAGGATATGATATGTAATATTATATCAAACAAATATAAATTCAAATATGAAATAAGGGAATTAAGTTACTAAATTTTATTAGTGGATTAATTTTGATTAATTGAATAAAGAAAGTAGTTTTCTTTTATTTAGTTAATGAATTGATGTATGTCACAATAATTAAAAAGTGACATAAACATTGTATAATATTTAATATTATATAAAATGGAGGTGAATTAAATATTATGAATGGTTCAATACATAAAATGTGTATATTGGAACCAAATGAGTAAATTAAATTAATATTTGAATTAAGATTAAATATATTAATTTAATATATTTAATGGGTAAATAAATTGTTTGAAACAATTTGTGAAGAGAAGGAAATGATTTAATTTAAAATATACAACATTAGTTGTATAAATTAAATGAGTTAATTAAAATGATTAATGGATTGAATATTAATTATTTTAAATGAGGGATTCGTTACACAAGAAGTGTTAATTTCATAAATGGATTAATTCCATTTTTAATGAAATAAATTTATATATATTTATAAATGTATAAATTATTAAACTGAGTTATTTTGGTATATATTTATTAAATTATAATATATGTATATGTTATATATATGTATCATATACGGAAGTATGTTATGTATATATATATAGTATGTCTTAATATGTATATACGTGTAAATGAATGCATTTATGCTGACATTGTTTTAATAAGTTGATGAGGTGTTGCCTTACTAAGCAAATTAATGACACCTGGCTACATGTTATGGAGATAGTGGAAGGGCTCAGCACTTGACATGCAATTTCAATCCATTTCACTCCAAGTATCCAAAAAAATTCGATGTAGTGTATTTCTTTTCCTCTCCTAAGTTCAATACAGGAGTATTCATGAGTTCTATATAATTCTTTAAAAAAATGCTAGAACAACTAGAGAGAGAGAGAGAGAGCTTTAAATACAAATTGTTTTGGGAAAAGGATGGTGATCAATGGATCATTGAGGGAAAGGGTATTTCAGGCTGTTCAAGGACAAGAAATTCTTCATCCATCTTCCAAAGGGTAAAATAATTTTCTTCCTTAATTTAAAGAAATAGGTTGTTTCTAGTTTGTAATTGTTGTGATTGAAATTGGTTGTGGGAGGTTTTGATTGTGGGAACTATGAAGGGTTCGGTTCATACAAAGGAGGAATTAGATTATGGAGTTATGTTTTTAGTTCAAAATTCACAAAAACGTTGAGTTTTTGAAACATGTTCATGTGTAGGGATTCTTATAACAAGGTATGTAACAATAATTAAAAGCTCAAGAATTTAGTAAATGAATTTTGAACAATGTAAGTGTCAAGAGTTTCAATTCTGATCATTTCTATTACTGGAAAGTCACTATTGACTGAACGATATATATATATATATATATATGAAATCAAGAATTTCAATTTTTTCAGATAAATAAACATATTGAACTGAGAGTTCACTATGGACCGTGAACTCATGCTTGAATTAACAGTATTATACTGAAAATTCATAATAATAAACAAGTACAATAGGTGATCAGCCTAAAGTACCATATGTTATGCATAACACTCAGACATGTTATTCGCGCGCGTGTCGGTTCCCCGACGTAAAGTAGTTGTTCATCTCAGCATATTATAAGAGTCTTCACCAAGACAACTTGTTTGGATAGCTTTCTCAAGAAAATATGATTAATTAACAATCGACCTTATCATTGGTCTAGCCGATACAAATGGCATAGGCATACTTCTCAACACAATTAGAAACAATTGATACGTTCAATGTTCGCATCTAGGGTTCGAATAATCATTCGAGGGTATAATCATGATATTAAGTCAAGTTTCAGAGACAATAAATTTAATCTTTGCTATGTAGATAAACAACAATTGATCCATAAATTAATTCTACTTGTACGAATTGATAAAAATACAAGTTAAAGTACTTGCCTGAATCATCGACTCTAATTGACCGTAATTCCTTATCCTTTGAACAACGTATGTTCAGCATATTCGTCTAACGGTTAAATTCTATTAACCTTCACATAATAATCTAATAGATTTAACTTTCAAGTTCTATATAACTTGGACTCTCAAATCATTACGCATACAATTTCAAATAAAATTATTTGTTTGTACTTTATTGTCTCTCGCATTCCTTATTTAATTCATTCATTAACTATCATAAATAATATAACACTTTGTATTATTCTATTTGTTGCATTATTCTTTATTATCTCTTAATGATTAACAATAAAATGATCTCACTTTATTTGTTTATGACTTATTATCACATTCTTTGAACACCCTTTATTAGTCTACAAATAAAATAATTTAAGTTATTATTTTATTTGTTTAATTTTCCAATTAGAATAACTCTTACTCTTATTTTAATTTAATTATGCCTCATTAGTACACAATTAAAATAATTTTTAATATTATTTTAATTGGTCATCCTTTAATAATTCACAATCAAAATAATTGTTAACATTATTTAATTACATCTTCTTTATTGAGTTACAATTAAAACAATTCTTAATACTATTTTAATTGTTTGACTCTCATTAATTCACAATTAAAATAATCTATATTATTTTAATTGCTTATTTATTATTAATTCACAATTAAAGTAGTCCTTTTAATACTATTTTAATCATGTGAATAATCTTCATTATTAACTTACAAATAAAATAATTTTTAAAATATTATTTTATTTATTTAATCAACTCACAAATAAAATAATTTTAAAGTATTATTTTATTTGTTAAATAATTTTAATCAATTCACAAATAAAATAATTTTAAAGTATTATTTTATTTTTTTAATATTATTTAATCAATTCCAAATAAAATAATTTTAAAGTATTATTTTATTTGTTTAATATTATTTAATCAACTCACAAATAAAATAATTTTAAAGTATTATTTTATTTTTTTAATAATTTTAATCAATTTACAAATAAAATAATTTTAAAGTATTATTTTATTTCTTTAATATTATTTAATCAACTCACAAATAAAATATTATTTTATTTGTTTATTAACTTACAAATAATTGTTAATTATTTTATTTGTTTATTATTATTATTAATTATTATTATTATAATTAAAAAATAATATTTTATTTATTTTTTTCGGACGGGTCAGGTCGAACCGGTTAACCTAACCGATTTGACCCGGTTTGACCGGCCCGGGTCAACAGAAAACCTTGACCAACGCTGCAACGCCCGATTTTATACTAGGGAGTGGTGCTGCAGCGCCCTCCCTGCAGAAGCCAAAAAAAAAAATTCAAAATTTTTTTTCTAGCATTTTTGATTCAATCTTTCATAAATTGCTCATTTTAAATTCAAATGAGCTCAAATCAATTTTGTTATTTCATAAACTCATAATTCTTCAACATTCTAATTTTTATATTATTTTTAAAAATAATTTTTTAACCAAAATTATTGGTTTTTTAAGCTAGAGTTCTATTTTGACATCATTTGCAAGAAAATTCACTATAAATTCATTTTAGCTTCGTTTTTGTTCGTTCCACTTGGAATGTCTTCATACTTCATAGAGCTACAACATACAATTTTTAGATCATGCAAATGAGTTACATATTTTATTTTATTTTTACCCAAACCACATATTTTCACTATGACATTTAAGGTTTTCATGCTTATATATATTTCTTTTGTTCATTTAAATATAAAACACATATGAAGACATACGAAACACATACTCTCCTTCATAACACCATACTTATGTCTTCAAAATCCGTCATGATTCCACAACACAAGATTTTCTGTAATATCCTAGATATTTACAAGAATTGTAAATAAGATTTTAAATAATTAATTAAAGGTTATGGTTTAAAACCTAGAGTTGTTAAAGTGAGATGTGTAAAAAATGGGTGAACATTTTTTTTTAACATAATTTATTTGTTAGAAATTAAATGTGGAAATATTGTAATGATGCATGTAGAAAATTTATTCTAAATTTATTTGAGAATTGAAGGTAGATATATATATATACAGCGTACTTGTTAGCCAAATAAGAGGATGAGTAAGTTAATACTCAATTAAACTAATAAATTAATTAGTTTAAATATGAAGTCATGAAATATAATTAATTAGGTTAATTATATTAGTATGAGTTAAAGTTGTGAAAAATTTAGGATGATTGTCTTGGATGGCAATAATGTGAAGTAATTAATTTAATTATTAAGTTGTTGTATAAAGTCCATTAATGGATTTAAAGCAAGCCCAATATTTTAATTGTTAAAAGTCTTGTTGGTAATTTATATAGAGGTCGAAATAAATTTATGGATCTAGCCCCATGAAGAGTCCAAGTAATTTAATTACTACTAGTGGACTAGCCCAAAAGGATTATAGATGTTAGCCCAATATGGGAATACTTGCATGAAGGTGGGTAATTAAATAATAAGCCCAAATGTTATAATCCAAGAGGTAATTAAGATAAGTCCAATTAAATAAATTACCTAGCCCAAGTTATGGAAGATGTGTGAGTTGTGTTGGGTAGCCCAACTAATTAAATAAGAGAGCTCAATGTAAAGTAAACTATATAGCCCAAACATTTAAAAGTCAAATGATAGTCAAAGTATTGAGAAATTTCAAGTATTGATTTAGTGTAGAGAATTAACTAATGTAGGGTTAATTGAATAACCCTAGTTGGTAGACAAGAGAGAGTATTAACCAAACGTTGGCTAATTGCTAGGTAAGTAAATATGATGATGAGAATTAACTATGGATGAGTTAATTGAGTAACCCAAGGTGGTAGAATAATTTAAAGCAAGTCTAATTGGATTATATTATAAGTTTAAATGGGGTATTAAACTAAGTTAAATAAATTAACATAGTAGTCTATGTAATTAATTAAACCTTGATCCATGTAATAATTAAAGTAGCTCAATTTTTGTTTTAATTAAATGTAACATAGGGTATTTAATATTAGTCCAATAGAATAATTAAATTGAGTCTAACCAAATTAAATGGATGAGCCCAATATATTTAAATCCTAGAGTCCAATGTGGAGCCCAAATGGTAGTCAAAATTGGTCAACATTTATATATATATATATATATATATATATATATATATATATATATATATTTAAGTTATAAAAATAAAACAAAAATGGAGGATTTAATCCCATTTTGCTGAGATTTAGTGGTCCCCACAAGGGGGTGGCTTGATTTTGCATGGTTGCTTCACTTGTACACAATATCAAAGTGGTTCACCAACCCTAGTGATCAATCACCTAGTCATTCAAATGGTCAATCTGTAATACCCACCTATTGTTTTTTTTTAAAATAAAGTCTCACATCACCCACCCACTAAAGTATTCCCCTTCCCTTTACCTATATATATGGACCACCCCCTTTAGTTTTTAAAACACTAAAACATTAAGGCTTTTCCCAATGTGAGGAAACCTTTTTGTTTGAGGACCTTTTTAGTAAGGACCTTCTTAGTTAAAATATTTTTTCAGTGTTGAGGACGTGGGCGGACTGCGAACCTCATAATTTCGAGTATGTCTCTTTTTCTTTCTTTGTGTAATTATTTAATTTTCTGTATTAGTTTTAATTTTGTAGTTTTAATTTTTGTATGCTATTTAGTTTGTTAGTTAATATATTTTGATATATCTCTGTTAGTAATTAGCATTTTGGGATATTAAATTATTATTTTTGTAACTTTAAAGTTTTGACAGATAATAATAATAATAATAATAATAATAATAATAATAATAATAATAATAATAATAATAATAATAATAATAATAATTGTTTGTAATAGAATTAAAAAATGGAAAGAATATTTTGTAAATATGTTTATATGTATTTCGGAAGAACAAGAAAGCTATTATTTATTAATATATACGTTACCATGATCAAAATATTTATATAGTATAACTTTAGGTAGAATTTTGTTTAGAACGGAAGGATTTCAGATTCGCCTAAGAGAAAGAAAATGTGTAAAACTTAATCAATTGATTAGTGTATTATTTATTTGTTCCTTTATTAGTTTCGATGGAGGGAATTTAATGAGTCAGTTTTGCAATATAATTTCGGGTATTACATTGTTTATTCCAGGTACGGATTCCGTACTCTTTCAGCGATATTCCTTTGATTTTAATTTGTTTGTTTTGTTCCTCATTAAAATTTAGATATTATTTTGATATATTGTTCATAGTTAAATCCATATGATAGTTTTGTTTGGGTTTAGATATTTGCAACTTAGTTTGTACTCTTTAGACTTATTAAGCATGTCTATTCTTTATTTTGATTCTATAGAAACGTACATGCTAGTATATTTGGGAGACTTTGTGTCGATTTGTTTCGGTTTAGCATGTGCGTATTAGAACCCCTTTTGTGATATTGTGTCGCATTCGTTGTGACATGATATTTTTATTAGAAAGTACCGTAGGGTATACCTGAGCTATAACCACCTGTGGGGGTACCACAGGCATGTCTCTGGGCACTGAGGCATGACACTTCCGTGGCGGTGTGATCAGTCCACGGCGTCTCCATTTTGCGTTTCGGTGGGCATTGGTGTTTTGTTGTGGGAGACGTATGGGTCGGCCCTAACATTCTATTCTGTTCTATTTTACGGTCTGGTGTTGTTTGTAGTGCTGAGCACACCTTTCCGATTTTGCATACATTTGGATCTGCAGTCCAATGTGTGCCTGCCTGTGTGCCAGTATTTTGACTTGTCTTTGTGACAAGGTGTATTTCTGTTTTGTTCTGAGCTCGGTATGAAATAAACACAACCATTCAATTCAGCATTTTATGTTGTTCAGTAAGTCAGTCCAATTCAGTGGGTCTGTTTCAGTTCAGTAAATCAGTTTCAGTTCAGTAAAGCAGTTCAGTTCAGTAGATTAGTTCAGTAAGATTATGTTATTCAGTTCAGTTGATTTTGTTAATCTCAGTTTGGTTCAGTTGATTCTGTTATTCAATTTCAGTTCTTATTTGTCCACTCTTTATCCGTACTAGGCATTTGGCTCATGCTGTGTTTTTCTTCCGGCAGGTTTGCAAGGGGATTCAAGGGCAAATGTGAGGAGAGTTTTCTTTTTGTTTTCATATTCTGCTTAAAGTTTGTTTGTGCGTAGCCTCCCTTTCCATTACTAGTCGGGAAGGGGGTGTTACACAATCAATCCAATAGTAATCCTAATTAAGCTTTAATTTCACTAACACTAGTTGATTAGTAAGTTGATGAAGGATTAGCAAGGTGCTATAAATAGGATGCTCCACCATGTTGTTATGTTTGTTAGTCATTTTGCAAGAAATCCAAGAGAGAATAGAGAGAACATTCTAGAGAAAATAAAGAGAACTCTTTAGAATTGAGGTTTGACCACGGAGGTTTGCTAGAGAATAATCAAGGTGGAGTTCCTAGTGAAGTCCATGGCCAAGAAGAAGAAGAGCATCCATGTCTAAGAGGTTAAAAAGTGTTCTAAACCCTCTTTAGTTCATTTTTATAGTTTAGATATGAATTGAACGGTTAAAATATATTTTTAACCGATCAAAAGTTATTTTGATAATCTAGAAGTCTAAAACTATGATATATAGGTATATTCATGATTTGATATAGTTAGTACATATATTTGTATTGGTGGTATGCAAAGAATTAGAAGAAAAGTGTATATAGAGATTTACCGGTAAAAATCTTGGTAGCTATGTGCTATTTAATGTTGTAGATTGAAAGGTACAAGTTGGAAAATTAATTTCTATAGCTAGAAAGTTACATATATGAGTTTTTAAGAAAACTCAACTTAAAGCTTTCAAAAACATGAAAAAAACAAGGAAGTTACGGCTTTTACCGCAAAATAGGGCGTTTTAAAATCCGAAGTGGTTCAATCTTTAAATTTCATGTCAAACGTTTTCAAAAATGTGATTGAACCATGAAATATTGTAAAACAAGAAGTTAGGAAGATAACAACACTAAGTTGGTGTCATTTGGATGTGTAGAATTTATTTATTCAAGTTTGAACAATTAAAACTAAGGATTTGTGATTTTAGTTTTTACTTTATCTTTGTGAGCAGTTTTTAGTCTAGTTCCGTTCAGAATTTGGATTTGTGATATAAAGAGAAATTGTAGAAGGAGAAATTCTAATAAGAATGGACTCAAGAATCACTCCAAAATATTTTAAAATGAAGAAGTTATGGCTGTCGAAGGGTCGAGCAGTCAAAAAGTTGACTTCTGAACAGATTGGTCGGGCGCACTTGCGTCTGGTGTGGCGTAGTTGCACCAGAACAATCTGCCTAGCAGATTTTGTTGGGTCGGGTCGGTCTGGGTCGAGTTTTCTTTGATAAATTAAGTTAAAATAAGTGTAAAATGAATGTGTTTGGATATTAAACCAATACATGAAGTTTATTAGTAACTAATTGGTAGTTAAATATTTAATATAAAGACTAAAGTTAACGCAATTAAAAAGTTAACTACTGGTATTGTTTGAAGATTATTAAAATATTATTAAATGAACAATAATATTAGTATATGATTAAAAATTATTAAATGCTTAATAATATTAGTACATGATGAAAATGTTATTAAATAATTAATGACATTAATAAGTGATTAAAATATTATTAAATGGTTAATAATATTAATAAATGATTAAAATATTATTAAATGGTTAATAATATTAAGAAGTGATTAAAATATTATTAAATGGTTAATAATATTAATAAGAGATTAAAATATTATCAAATGGTGAATAATATTTGTAAATGATTAAAATATTATTAAATGGTTAATAATATTAGTAAGAGATTAAAATATTATTAAATGATTAATAATATTAATGAATGATTAAAATATTATTAAATGATTAATAATATTAATAAATGATTAAAATATTATTAAATGGTTAATAATATTGATAAATGATTAAAATATTATTAAATGGTTAATAATATTGATAAATGATTAAAATATTATTAAATGGTCAATAATATTAATAAATGATTAAAATGTTATTAAATGATTAATAATATTAGTTAGTGATTAAAATATTATTAAATGATTAATAATATTAATAAGTAATTAAAATATTATTAAATGGTTAATAATATTAGTATGCGATTAAAATATTATTAAATAGTTAATAATATTAATAAGTGATTAAAATATTATTAGATGGTTAATAATATTAATAAGTAATTAAAATATTATTAAATGGTTAAGAATATTAATAAGTGAGTAAAATATTATTAAATAATTAATAATATTAATAAGTGAGTAAAATATTATCAAAAGTAGATAATATCTTGAAGTATTTGGTACATTATTAAATGTCTGAATCAATAAGTTATGTAAAAGAAAAAAAGTTTAATTGAATTAAACCAAAGTAAATAGTCCGTTTGTGACTATTTTAGACAACTTATTAAAAGTAAGTCGTACGAAGAACGCGTAGTGAAAACATAAGTTGGTTAAGCGTACCCGACATGTCCAACTATGTTTGGGCTAAGGTTTTTGTCCAGAACTTAAGGGTTCATTTATTGGACATCTTAAGAGTTAATAATTTGAAGTTAATGTCTTAAGTTAAGACTAATTAATAGTCATTGTAACTAATGATTATGTCGATTTTATATATAAATTGTAGGTTGAACGAATGACACAAATAAGCATAAATGGTAGAAGCAAACCAGACAAATTTTTCAGAACTTACTCCTATGTACATTAATATGCTACAGTTTGATATTATATTATTGATATGGAGATATATTGATGATATTTGTATTATGTGAAAAGCATGAGGTATGATTACATGTTCAAATATGAAGCATGAATTGCTAGAAGCTAGTTGATTATTATAAGAAGTATGAAACATTCATAAAATGAAAAGCATGAAATGCATGATGTAAGAATAAAATGCAGAGCATGTATAATATGTGAAGCATGTAATGTGTTATGTGTAACTGTTAAACTTGCTGAGCCGTCGTGCTCACTCTTGCTTAAAACCAACATTTTCAGATAATGCAAGTTATTCGAAGTTTTTGATAAAGATCAAAAAGCAGGAATTCATACTACTTTCACTGAAGGTCTAAATGTCTATTGTAGATATCAGTCCGAAATGGACAGGTAAAATGACTGTATAGTATAAGACTTAGTTGGTATGCATTATGAGTGTTAAATATTCAAAATGATTGTAATAGAATGTTGTATCATGTATGATATTGAGACATACTAGGTTTCTTTAAAGATTGCGATTCTGGAATAGAAAGAGATGTTGTAGAATTGTAAATAAATGATTATTTAGCAATTATAATATTGTTGTAATTCATGAACAATAAAAAAAATGTAGTATTAGTGTTGATACGGATTCGAGGTTCGAGGGACCCGGATTCGGGGTCGTCACATTTTCCACACCCAAACATAACTATATAACAATGAAATTTACTAACTTAACTTATAAAATTAAGTTTAAGGGATTTTACCTCTTTAATGCTCTTTTTCTCTTAGATATAAACTTGTAGTAGTGCTCTACCTTCTTCCTCTCTGCTAGATCACACCTGAACCACAAATGGGCAAGAGTTTATCTAGATTTTTTCTATTCCTCTCACAAACTTACTATTTCTCTCTATAGCTCTATTACTTAGGCTTTTCAAGTAAACTTCTAAAATTAATCAAGGGAAGCCTATTTATAGCCAAGCTTCATACACACATACATGTATAAATACATGTACAAAATATATTTAATTAGTTATTATCCAATGGTAAAAGGTAAGTTGGTGAAAAGTGGTACTAATTTCCATTTTTTTAGGGAAAAATCATGCCTCCAATACTCATTACCTTCACATGGCTCCATAAAGTGCTAAAAATCAGCATTCCTGCTATATATATATATATATATATATATATATATATAGACACCTACATCTCATATATATAAATACTAGTATCATCCATTCACTTTGGGCCATTCCAATTATAATTCCATTGGGCCACTAATTTAATTAACTTTGAGCCAAGAACAACTTTCATTTGAGCAATTAATTCATTTTAGCAATCCATACATGCATGGACTTTAATTTCTAATACATTGGACCATATTAAATTATGTGACATCTTAATATTCATATTGGGCTAAATTTAATTACCCTCATTAGTCCATGACATTATTTAATCACCTCATAATTAATTTAATTAATTAATTAATCAATCTTTGTTACACATTATGCCACACAAGGCATATGACATAAACTTAAATTAATCTTAATTTAAGTTTACCATCATCATCACTTAATTATTATCAATCACATATTTAATTCAATTTAAATTGAATTAGCAATGCTTATAACATAACATATCACACAAATAAATTTTAAAATATTCTTATTTTTCATTAATAATAATAATATATTTTTCTTGGTTATTACATTCTCCCCCTCCCCCCCCCCCCCTCTTATAAAGATTCCGTCCTCGGAATCAATACAAGGTTACACAAATAATTGGGGGTAATCTCTCTTTATCTTATCTTCTAGCTCCCACGTAGTCTCCTCGGCATTGTGGTTACGCCATATTACCTTTACGGAAGGTATAATTTTATTCCTTAATATTTGTTCCTTTCTATCCACTATTTGCACAGGGATCTCCTCGTACGTCAGATCTTTTTCTAATTGAATGGACTCATAGGATATCACATGCTTATAATCAGACTTATATGGTCGTAACACTAAAATGTGAAACACATTGTGAATATGCTCCAGTTCAAGAGGTAAAACCACCTCATACGCCACTTCGCCTATTCGCTTTAGTACCTCGAACGGTCCGATGAACCTTGGACTTAATTTTTCTTTCTTCCCAAACCTTATCTACCCTTTCCAAGGAGATACTTTCAAAAATACAAAACTACCAACTTCAAAATTTTGACTTTGTCGGTGTAAATCTGCATATTTCTTCTGTCGATCCTGAGCTGCAACTAGTCGAGCTCTTATTGTCTTCACTACCTCAGCTGTCTGTTGCACCAATTCTGGCCCCCAAAAGTCAACCTTCTCCTACATTGTCCCATCATAAAGGTGTTCTACATTTTCTTCCATAAAGAGCTTCATATGGTGGCATGCCGATGCTCGCATGGTTACTGTTGTTTTAAGCAAATTCGACAAGAGGTAGGTGGTCATCCCAGCTTCCTTTGAAATCCATCACATAAGCTCTAAGCATGTCTTCCAAAGTCTGAATTGTCCTTTCGCTCAGTCCATCAGTCTGCGGATGATATGTCGTGCTCAACCTCAGCTTTGTCCCCATTCGCCCTTGTAAGCTTCTCCAAAATTTCGACGTGAAGCGCGGATCTCGATCAGAAACAATCGATACCGGTACCCCTTGTCGTGAAATAATCTCTTTCATATACAGTTTCGCTAATTGATTTGGATTAAATCGGATCTTAATTGGCAGAAAGTGCACTGACTTTGTCAATCTGTCCATGATGACCCATATCGCATCACAACCCTTCTGAGTAACTAGAAGTCCCACCACGAAGTCCATCGTAATGTGCTCCCATTTCTATTTTGGTATCTCCAACGGTTGAAGTAGACCACTCGGTCTCTGATGTTCTGCCTTTATTCTTTGACAGGTTAGACATTTGCTGACATATTTTGCTACTTCCCACTTCATATTACGCCACCAAAAATGTTGGCAAAGATCTCGGTACATTTTTGTACTTCCTAGGTGAATTATGTACGACGAATTGTGTGCCTCTTGCAAAATTTCCTCTTTTACTACAGGCTCTGCTGGCACCCACACTTTTCCTTCAAACCTTAAAATCCCATCATTATCTAGTTGAAATTTCTCTTCCTCATTTTCCGCAATTCTTCTCCTTATTTTTTTACATTCTTCATTTCCCTCTTGAGCTTCCTTTATTCTGTCCAACAACGTTGGACGAGCTTCCATAAAAATAATTTTTCTTCCGACTCTTTTGGATCTCTTACCTCTATTTCCAACTTTACCGTATCTCTTATAAGTTCCTCCTAAGCTGTCAACATTAACAATTTCTCCCTTCCTTTTCGACTTAACGCATTTGCCACAACATTCGCTTTTCCTGAATGATAAATGATCTCCCAATCATAATCATTAATCAACTCCAACCACCTTCTTTGCCGCATGTTCAGCTCCTTTTGTGTGAAGATATATTTTAGACTTTTATGGTCCGTATATATCTCACATTTCTCTCCATAGAGATAGTGCCTCCAAATTTTTAATGCAAAAACCACCGCCTCTAACTCTAAGTCATTAGTAGGGTATCTCTTCTCATAATCCTTCAGTTGGCGTGATGCGTACGCAATGACCTTGTCATGTTGCATTAACACACAACCAAGACCTTTGTGTGACGCATCACTAAACACCACAAAACCTCATGTACTATCTGGTAAGGACAATACAGGCGCTTCGCTCAACCTCTTTTTCAATTCCCTAAAACTTTCTTCACATTTCTCCGTCTAAACAAACTTCATTGTCTTCTTCGTTAGATTGGTCAACAGTGTCACGATCTTCGAGAAGTCCTAAATAAATCTTCAGTAATACCCGGCTAAACCTAAACAACTTCGTACTTCCGTCGATGTCTTCGGCTGCTCCCAATTAATCATCGCCTCCGCCTTTATAGGATCTACCGATACTCCATCTTTATCAATCACATGTCTCAAAAATTGTACCCTCTCCAACCAAAATTCACATTTGGAAAACTTCGCATATAACTTCTCTCTCCTCAATGTCTCCAACACCACTCTTAAATGCTCCGCGTGCTCCTCCCCTGTCTTTGAATAGATCAAAATATCATCAATGAAAACTACCACAAACTTATCTAAATATGGCTTGAAAACTCGATTCATCAAGTCCATAAATGCTGCTGGCGCATTTGTCAGTTCGAAGGACATTACTAAAAATTCATAGTGTCCATATCGAGTCCTAAACGCCATCTTTGGTACGTCTTCTGTTTGCACCTTTAACTGATGGTAACCCGTTCTTAAGTTAATCTTTGAAAAATACCTCGCTCCCTTCAACTGGTCGAAAAGATCGTCGATTCTTGGCAATGGATATTTATTCTTAATCGTTACTTTGTTCAACTCTCAATAGTCAATACAAAGTCGTAACGATCCGTCCTTCTTTTTTACAAACAAAACTGGTTCTCCCCATAGAGATACACTTGGTTGTATGTATCCCTTATCTAGCAATTCTTGTAGTTGTATCATTAATTCCTTCATCTCAACTAACGCCATCTGATATGGAGCCTTCGAAATAGGTGTCGTCCCTGACATTAAATCTATTACATCCTCGAATCTTCTTCGGGTTTAGGCAATTCAATGAAATGTGCCCCTCTTGGCCACAGTTATAGCAGACATTTCGTCCCTTCCAACATTCACCTTGGTGATTCTTTCTACATTTTGGACACGCCTCGCTTTTTTTTTTTTAAATTTTCTTGCCTATTACCAAACTGATTGTTGTTAATGTTAATGTTGTTGTTGTTACCGTCCTATTTTCTCTTTCCAAGATTACTTCCACCATTGTTACTACCTCCTCCGCGATTATCCCCCCTACTTTTCTTGTTCTTCTTCTTTTTATTGTACTGACTCAAGGCCTCGCTTCCTCCTTCAGCTATGATGGCCTTCTCCAACAGACTTCCAAACGAATCAATTTTGAAAAACAGATACTTTGCTATACAACCAAGGTTTCAATCCTTGCTTAAAACATCGAGCATTCCTCTCCTCAGTATCTACCTGGTGCAGTGCAAAATGCGCGTGTTCATTGAATTTGGCAGCGTGCTAGGCCACCGTCATTTCTCCCTGCTTCAACTCTAAAAACTTAACCTCCATCCGATTCTTCATGCTTTTGGGAAAGTAATTTTTGAAAAATAGTTCCTTAAATCGGTCCCACAATATGACTCCTTCTCCAACCTTCTATTAATTCGCTTCCTACCAGAAATTTGCTTCCCCCTTTATCATATACATAGCAAATGCAGTCTTCTGATCATCTCTTACCCTTGCGATTTCAAACACTTTCTCTATCTCTTTGACCCAGAACTGAGCCTCAATCGGATTAGTCGTCCCCTTAAATTTCGGGGGTCCTACATTCTTAAAATCCTTAAAATTTTCCACAGGAACTGTTGGAGGGTTGGGATTTACTGGTTCTAGGTTTCTCCCCTAAAATGCACCTTTTAATAATTCTACCAATCTCTGCATCGGGTCTCGCTGACCTCCTTCATTGTTTACAGACTCTTCTTGTGTAAATTATACTGGTTGTCTACGTCGTGGCGGCATTTTCTGTATTTTAAAGAAAACTTAATATTGTATTGCATTACATTCTTTTAAATTTATTTTTTAATGCACAATGCAAATAACACATTCTAATAAGGACGTTTATATTCATATGCCAATAAGTAATACATGAAACACCTATAGTATACTGCTATAAACGTCAGCATCTATTCCCTAATATAACAAAAGGTGGGGACCTACAAATATACTATCCTGCTGACAAATACAAAAGTTAGGGTTTACACAAACCATCCCATATAAGAGTTCAGGATTTACAATACATCCTAAACAAAAGTAAAGACCATCCTAATAAATATACATAAAGACACAGAATATAAAATACAACAAGCAACTAATCCATCAGCGCATACTGCGCTCCATAGCACTCTCATACTCGATCTGTCCCAAATAGATCGCTAACTCCCTGCTAATAGTGTGATGAGTCTGTCCTACCTCAACTGGATAATGACGAATATTGTTCATCCATCTCTTAAAAGCTGTACTAAAAGCATAACCCATCCTTTTCATCTTTCTTCTTTTGCCTCTCACCTCATCCCCAAGGTCACCAACTCTCTCTCTGACGTCCTTCGACATCTCCTTCTGCTAGATCCAATCAGCCACTTCTTTCTCTAGTTGGGCTCGTAGAGCCTCCTTCTCGGCTCTCTCAATCTGTTGCTGATGCTTTGCCTGCTCTAACTTCCATACCAACTCCCCATTACGAGCCCACAAATACTGCAACATAGCCCCAATCTGTGCCCCGGCCTCTTGGCGCCCCTGCACCTCGGCCTCTAGTTCCTGTATCCTCCCCTGGTGCTCTTGGGCCTCCTGCTCCAACTCCTCAATCCTGTGCTCCTATTCTATAGTGCGATCAGCATAATCCATCAAACCATCCTCAAATGTATGGGACACTGGATCCTCCATCTGACTCCTCTATCGGTACAGACTCTACAACAGTATCACCCTCTGCAGACTGCTCCTCCGGATCCTCCTCTGGCTCTGGCTCTACAACTGTAATGGGCTCTACTCTAGGAAGTGACTCTGGGTCTATATGAATGTCTCTCGGCTCATCCTCCATCAATCTATTATACTCGCCTATCTCCGGCATCCTACAACCATAATCACAAAACAAACAAACTCTATCAGTGTCTCGAAATAAAATATAAATTCATTGTATGAAATGAAAATATATTTCATGACACTACAGACTCTCTATGACAAGTGTAATGTCCTAGAATTTCCACGTGATTATTAATTAAATTATTAATTTAATTTCGAACGAGTTAGTTTTACGAGATTATTTAAATCTTTTTATGTGTTTAATTAATTACGTAATTAAATGATTATGTAATTAATTACTAGAATTAATTAAAGGGGGTCACTAATATGTTATTAAATTAGTGAACAAACCCTAAAGTTTTAATATCAAAATAATTGATAAATTATCTATTAATTAAATATTCAATTAAATTGAATATAATGAGTTAATTAAATATAATAAATTAATTAATATGATTATTAATTAATGTAAATAATGTGAAATATTAATAATAATATTTATTAGTCCATTTAGTAATTTAATACTAATGGGTTAGAGTATTTAATTAATTATTCAATCTAATTATTTATTTAATCATTAATTGAATAATTAATGTGTTAATTAATAAATTAGCCCAACATGGGTCAATTAGTAGCCCAAGTGCAGAATAATAAAATGTGACAAATTAGTAGCTCAAACAATTTAATAGGAGCCCAATTGGTATTTTAAATAAAGCTTAATACTTGACCCACTTGGAAAAATAATTATATAACTTATTAATTATTTAAAAGTAAGCAAGTGACTATAATTTTGGGACAAGAAGAGAGGTATCAGCTGAGCAAGCTTGGTGGTGAGAGACAAAAAGTGATTTTTGTTTTTATTTTAATTTATTTTTCATTTATTTAATTAATGGATTGCTTGTTTGATTTTTCAAGTACTTGGACCATCCCTCTTTTCACCTAATGTGTCATTTAGCCATTCCTTGTGTAAGTTGTCATCTAGGGGCATAGTTTAAATTATTAGATATATTATGTGTATCTAATAATTTGCAAGTATGCTTGAAATTGGTAGATTTCACTTCATTATTTTCTCCAAGTCCAAAAGAGAGAGCTAGAGAGCATTTGAGAGTGTGAGAAAATATTGAGAGCAAAATACTAAGAGAAGAGAAGGAGTTATTGGTTTATGTCTTCAAGATTCACCACCTATTTTGGAAGAAAAAGGAGAATAGTCATTAAATCAAGGTAATGGTTATTCTAAATCTAATTTTTGTTTTTAAATTAAATAAACTAACATGTGAGTATAAATATGTTAATATAGTTAATAATGTGTAGTGATAATATTTATGTCATGCTTGAGTTTAATATGTTTGGTTTGTATTTTAGTATATTTTGTGTGATAAAAATATGTGTTTAGTAGTGCGTAATCAAGTCTTGGAATTTATGACCCAAAAATATTTTTATAAAATTTAGATTTAATGTTATAATATTATAGAACATTAAATCATGAGAAAAACAAAGTTTGAATCACTCAAAATGGAGTTATACACAAAAAGTTATGATTTGTGGTAGTTTATGTGATGTAAAATTTTTTATAAAAAAAGTATGATATTAAATCATAAAAAATTAAATTTTAAATGATATTAAAACATGAAAAATTAAATTTTAATGTTATAAATTGATAAAAGGTGATTGGTAAATTTTTTGGATTTTTATTGAGGAGTTAAAGATTTCTTGAAGGTATAATTTTAATTTAAGTAGACACTGTTCACATTCTGCTGGGGGAGAGAAAAAAACACTGGCCGCGCAATGCGCGCACCACTGTTCACTGAAGTACGCGGAGCCAAACGACGTCGTTTGGCGTTGGTAAAAATTTACTCCACGCAGAAGCCATCTCCGGCTTCTCAAAAACGGCACCGTTTTGGCTCGTGATCAGTGATCCACGCGCAATGCGCGGATTGAAGTTTTCGACAAAATTACTAAACTGCCCCTCCGATCGTTTTTCGGCGAAATTACAAAATTGCCTTTGGATTAGTTTTCAACTTAATTAAAGAATTGTCATTCGGGTTAATTTTAATTAATTTAAATATTTGAATATTAATTTAAAATTATAACAAAAATAATAGTAATACAAAAATGATATTGGGGAAGATATTTTTCATTAAATTTAATATTTAAATATTTTAAATATTAATCTAGTTAGCTAAACCATGGTTAAGTTAAATAAATTTATTATATATTTGTTATTTAAAATGTTAATAATAAATAAAGGTGATAAATTATCAATTATTATTTAATTCCTATTAAATAATAATTAAAGAGAGATAAAAATTTATAAATTTATTATTTATTATTTAAATATTATTAAATAATAAATAAGGATAATTAAGTAATTAATTATTATTTAATTAGCATTAAATAACGATTAATGGAAATTGTGACAACCCCAAATCCGGGTTCCTTGAACCTCGGATCTGGTTCAACACGAGTACAACATTTTCCTTATTGTTCATGAATTACAACAATATTATAATTGATAAATAACCATTTATTTACAATTTTACAACATCTCTTTCTATTCCAGAATCGAAATCTTTATTCATTCCTGGTATGTCTTAGTATCATACATGATACGACATTCTATTACAATCAACTTGTGTATTTAACACTCATATAACATACCAACTAAGTTTTATGCTACACAATTATTTACCTGTCCAATTCGGACTGATATCTACAATAGATATTTAGATCTTCAATGGAAGTAATACGTTTTCCTGTTCCTTGTTCTTTATCGAGAACTTCAGGTAACTAGCCTTATCTGAAAATGTTGGTTTTAAGCAAGGGTGAGCACGACGGCTCAGCAAGTCTAACAGTTTCACATAACACATTGCATGCTTCATATTTTAAACATACTATGCATTTTATACTTACATCATGCTTCATGCTTCATGCATCTTATTCTTTGCAGTACATACCTATCTCATGCATGTCATGCCTCGCATTTAATCTATGCTTCATGTCTAGCCTCTATCATGACATATAGTTCAATGCAGAACAATTGTCTTAAATCAACTATCCCATATCAACAGTTCAAATCAACTTATTGCACAAAGGCACATTACATCTTTGCACATAACCACGTATGAGCACAACACAGTTTAATAACAAACTTATAAATTATGCACATAATGCAACACGTTCTGAAAAACTTCCCTGGTTTTGCTTCTACCAGTTACGCTTATTTGCGTCTCTCGTTCAACCTACAATTTATATAGGAAATTGAAATAATCATTAGATATAATGACTATTACTTAATCTTAACTTAAGACCTTAACTTCAAAGTATTAACTCTTTAGTTGTCCGACACATGAACCTATACGTTCCGGACAAAAACCCTAGCCCAAATCTAGTTGGACATGTCGGGTACACTTAACCAACTTACGCATTCGCTACACATGCTTCGTACGACCCATTTTTAATAAGCTGTCTAAATTAGTCACAAATGGACTATTTACATTGGTTTAATTCAATTAAACTTTCTTCTTTTACATAACTTAATGATTTGGACATTTAATAATGTACCAAATACCTCAAAATATTATCTACCTTTGATAATATACAACTACGTTTAAATATTATTAACCATTTAATAATATTTTAATCACTTCTTAATATTATTAACCATTTAATAATATTTTACTCACTTATTAACCATTTAATAATATTTTAATCACTTATTAATATTATTATCCATTTAATAATATTTTAATCCCTTATTAATATTATTAACCATTTAATAATATTTTAATCATCTACTAATGTCATTAATTATTTGATAACATTTTTATCATATACCAAAGTTATTACACATTTAATAACCTTTTAATCTTATAATAATATTATTCATCATTTGATAATATTTTAATGTTCTTCAAACATTACCAATAGTTAAGTTTTTAATTGTGTTAACTTTAGTCTTTATTTTATACATTTAGATACCATTAAGTCACTAATAAACTTTACATATATGGTTTAGTATTGAAACACATTCATTTTACATGTATTTCAACTTAAATTTTCATTAAAAACTCATCCCGGACCGGACCGACCCGACCCGACCCGGACCACTAAAACTGGTCACTGGCAGAATGTTTCACCGCTGCGGCTGTGGTTTTCACCGCTGCGGCGGTGGTACATAATTTCCGAAACCCTAGTTTGGGGACTGCCCGACCCTCCGACAGCCATAACTTCCTCATACGGAAACATTTTGGGGTGATTCTTGAGTCCATTCTCATCAGAATTTCCCCCTCTAAAATTTCTCTTTGTATCACAAATCCAAATTCCAAACGGAACTAGACTAAAAACGGCTCACAATGATAAAGTGAAAACTAACTTCACAAATCGTTGGTTCTATAGGTTCAAACTTGAATAATATGAACTCTACACATCCAAATGACACCAACTAAGTGTTGTTGTCTTTCTAACTTCTTGTTTTACAATATTTCATGGTTTGATCACATTTTTAAAAACGTTTGACACGAAATTTAAAGATCGAACCCCTTAGGGTTTTACCGGTAAATCGTAATATGGAATTTTCTTCCATTTATTTGCATACCACACATACCAATACTTGTTTTAAACATACTAAACCATGAATCTACCTATATATCATAGATTTAGACTTCTAGAGCATCAAAATAATTTTTGATCGGTTAAAAATATATTTTGACCGATTAAAACTTATATAGACTACAAAAAATGAACTTAGGAAGGTTAAGAATATTTTTTAACCTCTTAGACATGGATGCTCCTCTTCCTCTTGATATGGACTTGCTAATGACTCCTCCTTGACTATTCTCTAGCATTTTTCCATGGTGGATCATCAATCTCCCAAAGGTTTGCTTGCTTTTCTCTATAATACTCTCTCTTTTCTCTCTAGCATTTCTAGCAAATGAACTAACCAACATAGCAAGAGAGTGGAGTACTCTATTTATAGTAGTTTGGTAATCCTTCATTAACTTTCCTAATTGGCTAGCATTGGTCAATTTAGTGCTAATTAGGATTACTATTTGATGGATTGATTGGTTGAATGACTTGTTGATTGACATGAGTGGTTGCAACAACTACAACCTTGAGTACAAGTAAAGCAACATGGGAAATCAAGCTACCTCCATGTGGGTCCCATAAATCTCAGCAAAATGGGATTTAATCCCCCATTTTTGCTTTATTTTTATAGCTTAAATATACATATATACATCTATATATATATATATATATATATATATATATATATACTTATATATATAAATGTTGACCAATTTTGACTATCATTTGGGCTCCACAATGGACTTATGAATTAAATCTATTGGGCTCATCATTTAATTTGTTTGGGCTCAATTTATTTGTTACATTGGGCTAACTTTAAATACCCTATGTTACATTTAATTAAAATAAGCATTGGGCTTGATTAATTATAACTTGAATCAATGTTAAATTAATTACAAGAACTACTAGGTTAATTTATTAGACCTAGTTCAAAACCTCATTTGGACTTATAATATAATCCAATTAGCTCACACTAATCTAATTACATAATACAATTAGACTTGCTATCTATAAGTCTATTGGACCTCTAATTGAGTTAGTTTATAAAACACTAACACTTAACATAACTTGAGTTTAATTTATTAAAACCCTAATAATGCTCATACATACAAGCACTTCAATTTGAATTAAATAACTTATTAATTTTCAAACATTCTGTTCCACCGCTGCGGCGGTGATTACTACCGCTGCGGCGGTAGTTCAAATTTTTACTTTCCAGAGAGTTTCACCGCTGCGGCGGTGAAACCTACCGCTGCGGCGGTAGTGCTAATTTTCAAAATTCTAAAACACATTAATACAAGTACTTTGACTTAATTAAATTTACTATCTTTTATCATCAACTTGGGTTTATAATTTAATTATCCATACCCATGTAGTTATTCCTACATTGGGTTACTCAATTAACTTATCCATCTTCATACAAGTATTTCCATATTGGGCTAACACATATAATTCTTTTGGGCTAGTCCACTAGTAGTAATTAAATTACTTGGACTCTCCATGAGGCTTTAATCCATAATTTATTTGGACCTCTCTATAATTACCAACAAGACTTACAATAATTAATATATTGGGCTTGTTTTAATTTCACTTTGGAATTCTATACATAAACTTATTAATTAAGTTAATTACTTAACTAATCACTTCACATTATTGTCATCCTAGACAATCATCCTAGCTTTTTCACAACTTCAACTCATAACTAATATAATTAACCTAAGTAATTATATTTCACGACTTTCCTTTTTGCTTCTTAATTAAACTAATTAATTTATTAGCTTAATTGAGTATTAACTTACTCATCCTCTTATTTGGCTAACAAGCTCACTTTAGGTATATACATATATATATCCACCTTCACTTTTCAATTGAATTTATTTCCTTAACAAATTCTCTACATGCATCAATACAATATTCTCACATTTAATTTCTAACAAATCAATTATGTTAAAAAAAAAAATGTTTACCCATTTTCTACACAACTTACTTCTCACATTCTAGGTTTTAAACCTTAACCTTTAATAAAATCAATTAAGATATTATTTAAAATCTTGAAAATATCTAGGATATTACATTCACCCCTTTTTATAAGAATTTCGTCCCCGAAATTATCTCATACGTCATTCTACCAATTTTCATCACTAAGTATAACTCTTTACTCATCAAATTCTATGACCACCCTTTTCTAGGAAGTTCATACTTTTCACAATTCCAGAACAATGGAATATCTTGCAGAGGAATAAATTGAAAATCAATATCTTATAAAAGAATAAATTGAAAATCAAAATATTCATTAAAACTTTCATATTATTCTGAGGAGTCATAAAGACTGTGAACATACTGCGAGAATGTTTATCAATCACAAAGACTGAAAACATACCACAATGGTTTCGTACGCTAGGTGATTAGCCTATCGTACTCTAGCGCTGTGCACAACGACTTCTCTCGGGGTCGAACTCTTTGGATTTACCAACCCATATCAGCATGCCACCACTATTGGGCGCCCCCTCGCGGGTTCTTTATTCATGGCTCTGACATATCTCCCATTATGGGGTTGTTCACCTCAGACTTACTACAAAATTCCGCTCCAGCATAAGTTGGATTGGAAAATAAAACTTGAGTCATTTCTGACCAAAAAGTGTCCAGTCAAAATAAATGACATAGACTCACATCATTGAACTGTTCGTATATTACGACTCAAAAATCATTTCAGATTAGTTAAAGTAGCTAAAATTCATTTATAGGACTTCATGATACCGCACCGTTGCAACAGTGCGTTGAGGATTCCGTCTTTTTCATCTCTGCACCATGGCTTTAATGGCGTGTGATGATTTTATAAATACATTTTGATATTTTCAAATCAATTTGTCTAGCCGAAACAATTAGCATAGACTCCTTTTTAAACGTTTCAAAATACTGAAATCATTTTGACTTTGTCATATTACATCATACCATAGTGGGCTTAAAAATACATCCAACACTAGGTTATTCTGCATTGATGACTCCATCGTTTATCATCTTTGCACTAAGTGCATTAATGATCTCTAAAAATACATTTGTCTTTTCAAAAGCACAAAAGTGCGAATTTAGCACGATTTTAAGAATTTCAAAGTCTAGCATAACTAGAAGATTTGGAATATCCTAAAACCTCAAAACACCTCAATTTTTTTTTCCTCCACATTCTTTTTCAGCTTAATAACTATATCTAGTATAGCTTTAATCTTGCTACTTAACTCTACCCATACTCACTGTTCATCAAAATTACCACGTATTTGGGCTCAGGAACTTACCATAATCATATGGTTTGAGGAGCTTGTCCTAGTCAGGCCAAAGTCACCCATTCGCTGAGGGGCTCCACCACATGACTATGAGTCACGAACTTACCATGCGTGTCAGTTCTCAGAACACGAACTTATCTTAACATCCTCTACCTATCCGTTATACACATAAGAAAAGAATCACCTTCTCAACATACATATAATGAATAGCGCGACACCAGGTTTCAATCGATTAACCCTATAGAAAGTTAAGTGGTCGTCAAACCAAACACAATCTCTGGCCCATACAAGAAATTGGTCAACTCAGCCACTAATCAATATAGGAAGTCAAGCGGTCGTTAAACCAAGAACAAATACATCAGTTTCCCAACTCTTCAACACTGTAAGGAAACACATGCCACCAGTGCATATCTTTCTTCTTCGATACACACTGATCGTGCAAGTTTCGCAGCAGCATCTCCCAAATTGGTTCGCTGACATATCATAGCCCCCGCCCATACAAGGGTTCGTTCAACTCAACCACTATATTAATATAGGAAGCTAAGCGATTCTAAAACCAAGCATAAATTTCTCGCCCATACAAGGAATCATACAACTCAGTCACTAATATGAGTTCTCAATTAAAAACCCACAAACCTCTAATTCTTCTTTTCTGAATACGAATTCTCTCCATTCATATTTTAGCATATCTGCCTCATTACGAGTTCATTTCTCTAGATCATTTCATGATCTCATTAGCATTTTCTTTATGCTTCACAAAATCTTATCATAAGATATTTTTCTATCATTTATTCATATTAGGTACAACATGACCTTTTTCATCTCTCTTATATCTTCTCAAATCCATATTTGGATAATCTTCTCTATATGAATTTTCCAAATTCTTCTTTTATAACTTAAACTCTTCCGGAGTTTATTCATTTATCATTTTACTTATCTTCTACTACGGTTATAGCCTAAGGTACTCTTACCTAAGGTTTATAACCTATCAGCTCTGATACCAACTTGTGACAACCCCAAATTCGGGTTCCTTGAACCTCGGATCTGGTTCAACACGAGTACAACATTTTCCTTATTGTTCATGAATTACAACAATATTATAATTGATAAATAACCATTTATTTACAATTTTACAACATCTCTTTCTATTCCAGAATCGAAATCTTTATTCATTCCTGGTATGTCTTAGTATCATACATGATACGACATTCTATTACAATCAACTTGTGTATTTAACACTCATATAACATACCAACTAAGTTTTATGCTACACAATTATTTACCTGTCCAATTCGGACTGATATCTACAATAGATATTTAGATCTTCAATGGAAGTAATACGTTTTCCTGTTCCTTGCTCTTTATCGAGAACTTCAGGTAACTAGCCTTATCTGAAAATGTTGGTTTTAAGCAAGGGTGAGCACGACGGCTCAGCAAGTCTAACAGTTTCACATAACACATTGCATGCTTCATATTTTAAACATACTATGCATTTTATACTTACATCATGCTTCATGCTTCATGCATCTTATTCTTTGCAGTACATACCTATCTCATGCATGTCATGCCTCGCATTTAATCTATGCTTCATGTCTAGCCTCTATCATGACATATAGTTCAATGCAGAACAATTGTCTTAAATCAACTATCCCATATCAACAGTTCAAATCAACTTATTGCACAAAGGCACATTACATCTTTGCACATAACCACGTATGAGCACAACACAGTTTAATAACAAACTTATAAATTATGCACATAATGCAACACGTTCTGAAAAACTTCCCTGGTTTTGCTTCTACCAGTTACGCTTATTTGCGTCTCTCGTTCAACCTACAATTTATATAGAAAATTGAAATAATCATTAGATATAATGACTATTACTTAATCTTAACTTAAGACCTTAACTTCAAAGTATTAACTCTTTAGTTGTCCGACACATGAACCTATACGTTCCGGACAAAAACCCTAGCCCAAATCTAGTTGGACATGTCGGGTACACTTAACCAACTTACGCATTCGCTACACATGCTTCGTACGACCCATTTTTAATAAGCTGTCTAAATTAGTCACAAATGGACTATTTACATTGGTTTAATTCAATTAAACTTTCTTCTTTTACATAACTTAATGATTTGGACATTTAATAATGTACCAAATACCTCAAAATATTATCTACCTTTGATAATATACAACTACGTTTAAATATTATTAACCATTTAATAATATTTTAATCACTTCTTAATATTATTAACCATTTAATAATATTTTACTCACTTATTAACCATTTAATAATATTTTAATCACTTATTAATATTATTATCCATTTAATAATATTTTAATCCCTTATTAATATTATTAACCATTTAATAATATTTTAATCATCTACTAATGTCATTAATTATTTGATAACATTTTTATCATATACCAAAGTTATTACACATTTAATAACCTTTTAATCTTATAATAATATTATTCATCATTTGATAATATTTTAATGTTCTTCAAACATTACCAATAGTTAAGTTTTTAATTGTGTTAACTTTAGTCTTTATTTTATACATTTAGATACCATTAAGTCACTAATAAACTTTACATATATGGTTTAGTATTGAAACACATTCATTTTACATGTATTTCAACTTAAATTTTCATTAAAAACTCATCCCGGACCGGACCGACCCGACCCGACCCGGACCACTAAAACTGGTCACTGACAGAATGTTTCACCGCTGCGGCTGTGGTTTTCACCGCTGCGGCGGTGGTACATAATTTCCGAAACCCTAGTTTGGGGACTGCCCGACCCTCCGACAGCCATAACTTCCTCATACGGAAACATTTTGGGGTGATTCTTGAGTCCATTCTCATCAGAATTTCCCCCTCTACAATTTCCCTTTGTATCACAAATCCAAATTCCAAACGGAACTAGACTAAAAACGGCTCACAATGATAAAGTGAAAACTAACTTCACAAATCGTTGGTTCTATAGGTTCAAACTTGAATAATATGAACTCTACACATCCAAATGACATCAACTAAGTGTTGTTGTCTTTCTAACTTCTTGTTTTACAATATTTCATGGTTTGATCACATTTTTAAAAACGCTTGACACGAAATTTGAAGATCGAACCCCTTAGGGTTTTACCGGTAAATCGTAATATGGAATTTTCTTCCATTTATTTGCATACCACACATACCAATACTTGTTTTAAACATACTAAACCATGAATCTACCTATATATCATAGATTTAGACTTCTAGAGCATCAAAATAACTTTTGATCGGTTAAAAATATATTTTGACCGATTAAAACTTATATAGACTACAAAAAATGAACTTAGGAAGGTTAAGAATATTTTTTAACCTCTTAGACATGGATGCTCCTCTTCCTCTTGATATGGACTTGCTAATGACTCCTCCTTGACTATTCTCTAGCATTTTTCCATGGTGGATCATCAATCTCCCAAAGGTTTGCTTGCTTTTCTCTATAATACTCTCTCTTTTCTCTCTAGCATTTCTAGCAAATGAACTAACCAACATAGCAAGAGAGTGGAGTACTCTATTTATAGTAGTTTGGTAATCCTTCATTAACTTTCCTAATTGGCTAGCATTGGTCAATTTAGTGCTAATTAGGATTACTATTTGATGGATTGATTGGTTGAATGACTTGTTGATTGACATGAGTGGTTGCAACAACTACAACCTTGAGTACAAGTAAAGCAACATGGGAAATCAAGCTACCTCCATGTGGGTCCCATAAATCTCAGCAAAATGGGATTTAATCCCCCATTTTTGCTTTATTTTTATAGCTTAAATATACATATATACATCTATATATATATATATACATCTATATATATATATATATACTTATATATATAAATGTTGATCAATTTTGACTATCATTTGGGCTCCACAATGGACTTATGAATTAAATCTATTGGGCTCATCATTTAATTTGTTTGGGCTCAATTTATTTGTTACATTGGGCTAACTTTAAATACCCTATGTTACATTTAATTAAAACAAGCATTGGGCTTGATTAATTATAACTTGAATCAATGTTAAATTAATTACAAGAACTACTAGGTTAATTTATTAGACCTAGTTCAAAACCTCATTTGGACTTATAATATAATCCAATTAGCTCACACTAATCTAATTACATAATACAATTAGACTTGCTATCTATAAGTCTATTGGACCTCTAATTGAGTTAGTTTATAAAACACTAACACTTAACATAGCTTGGGTTTAATTTATTAAAACCCTAATAATGCTCATACATACAAGCACTTCAATTTGAATTAAATAACTTATTAATTTTCAAACATTCTGCTCCACCGCTGCGGCGGTGATTACTACCGCTGCGGCGGTAGTTCAAATTTTTACTTTCCAGAGAGTTTCACCGCTGCGGCGGTGAAACCTACCGCTGCGGCGGTAGTGCTAATTTTCAAAATTCTAAAACACATTAATACAAGTACTTTGACTTAATTAAATTTACTATCTTTTATCATCAACTTGGGTTTATAATTTAATTATCCATACCCATGTAGTTATTCATACATTGGGTTACTCAATTAACTTATCCATCTTCATACAAGTATTCCCATATTGGGCTAACACATATAATTCTTTTGGGCTAGTCCACTAGTAGTAATTAAATTACTTGGACTCTCCATGAGGCTTTAATCCATAATTTATTTGGACCTCTCTATAATTACCAACAAGACTTACAATAATTAATATATTGGGCTTGTTTTAATTTCACTTTGGAATTCTATACATAAACTTATTAATTAAGTTAATTACTTAACTAATCACTTCACATTATTGTCATCCTTGACAATCATCCTAGTTTTTTCACAACTTCAACTCATAACTGATATAATTAACCTAAGTAATTATATTTCACGACTTTCCTTTTTGCTTCTTAATTAAACTAATTAATTTATTAGCTTAATTGAGTATTAACTTACTCATCCTCTTATTTGGCTAACAAGCTCACTTTAGGTATATACATATATATATCCACCTTCACTTTTCAATTGAATTTATTTCCTTAACAAATTCTCTACATGCATCAATACAATATTCTCACATTTAATTTCTAACAAATCTATTATGTTAAAAAAAAAAATGTTTACCCATTTTCTACACAACTTACTTCTCACATTCTAGGTTTTAAACCTTAACCTTTAATAAAATCAATATATTATTTAAAATCTTGAAAATATCTAAGATATTACAGAAATTAAGTTATTAGAATAATAATTTATTATTTAATTTAAATAATAAATAAGGATGAATTGATTATTATTTAACCTTAAATAATAATTATAATTAATTAAATAATTAATTATTATTTAATTGACATTAAATAATAATTGAAGAGGATTAAAATTAGTAAACTATTATTTAATTTCCTTAAAGTAAATAATAGGAAAGGTTAATTACTTAGTTAATTATTAGTTTATCAATATTAAATTAAAGAAGGTTAAAATTAAATCAATAATTATTTATTATTTAATTATTATTAAATACTAAGTAAGTACAATTAGTTATTATTTATTTTAAATAATAAATAGAGTTAATTAATTAATTTCTATTTAACCAAGATTAAATAGTAATTAAATAGAGATTGAGTTAATAAAATAAATTTAATTTAATTATGCTTTAATTAAACAATTGTAATAAGTTGTTTAAGGGTTTAATAAGTGCCCAACACTTAAGAAAAATATTTCTAACTTATTAAATTATTAACCTAATATGATTGATGGTCTATAAGGTTAATAATATTGTTTTGACTAATGTAATTTATGTGTTAGTACTTATGTGATAGATAAGTTCCTTAGTGAGCGTATAGTTGTGCAAATACGTCGTACTAATTATTAGACCAACTTTATTAATGTTAGGTCTTTCCAAAGTCAGTTAGTTAAAGCTAGACATTAACTTGTACTTATTTATTGTTCTACTGTTTAAAGAACTGTTCAAAGTAGGTCTAAGTCATTGTTCGGCTAGACATTTATGTTAAAGATTTTAAAAACTATCCAAATCATTGAAGATGCGGATTCTTAGACTATTATGAACACCCCTTTATTATAGGGGAGTACCCTGTATCTAATATCAGGTGCAAAAAAAAATACGAAAATTAAATGTTATGCATACACATATTGTACTGAGGCTGATCCCCTCGAGTACATATTTCTGGTAGTAACCATTGGGTCAACCTGCTATTGACTCCAGTGGATATTTATAGTTCATAGTCTATTTGACTATCCTAATTTTAAAAGTAAATTATTATTCTTGCTTATGTTATTCACATTATTGAATTGTTCAGCTATTCCCTTTCATTCATGATATATTATTTCTTGTTGTTATTTAAACTTGTTGAGCAAACTAGTTGCTCACTATTGCTATATCATGAAACCTTATTGCAGTGCAACCCGAGACTTCGGGAAAGAACAAGGGTAAAGGAAAGATAAAGTGATAGACTTCGAGATGTAGCCTTGTAGTTAATTAAATTAATTGTTATTTAATATAAACCCTAAGTACTTTATTAAGGGTATTTGTGTACTTTTGTGTAAGGTTATCGTATCTTGGGACTAGTAACACCTTTTGAATGAACAACATATGTTTATTATTCCGCATTTAGTTATTGTATGTTGTTTAGAGGTGAATGTTTGTATTGGATCGTGATGACTGGATCCGGGTATTTAGAACCCGAATTTGGGGGCGTCACAGGTTGGTATCAAAGTTGTAGGTTAGAAACGTTAGGATTGCGAAACCTAGGTTATAACTTTAGTACTAAACTCTTATCGAGTGCGTTAGGAGATGAATCGGGGAGATTCATCATGTGGTGTATTTTTGGAGATGGATTGAGAAAATCCATCGAGCCGAGATGTACATGATAAAATATCATTTCATTTCATCAATGAATATATTTTATTGCGGTACTAACATGTGTTATTTGTGTGATTGTAGGATGACGGAGATAGGACAGTCGAGTACTGCAGTGGATGAGGTGATTTATGCTGATATCCATATGGATACGCAGCAGGATGTAGGCTATGCACCCGTTGCACCTGTATCCCCGGTTGAGGAGCCAGAGTCAAATCCCGAGGAGGGAGATCGAGAGGACGCTGTCTGGGGCAGAGTGATGCGACCGTACAGCGAGGAGGAGGCCGATACTGAGGATGGGGAGGATGAGGAGCCAGCTGAGTATGCTGATGGCATAGGCACTACCGCCAGTGACATCATTGATACTCTGACTACGGCTAATGATGAGCTAGAGGAGAGGGTTCAGCACCTAGAGGCGTAGAACCAGATACACCAACAGACTGAGGAGCAGTATAGGGACGCAGCTTACATGTTCTCTGGTGAGAACATGGAGCTAAAAGAGAAGATGGCTGAATTGCAGGCCAAAATACAGCAGTTGGAGCAGGCTGCATCTTAGCCAAGTCTAACAGTACAACAGCTAGTATTGCAAAACAGGCAACTTAGGTAGACTGTAGATCAGCTAAATGCCAGAGAAATGCATAGTCAGACAGTTCTTTATGCCACCAGAGCTGAGCTCGACCAGGAGTGAATAGATCGGATTCAGATTCATGAGGCTTGGCTCAGGGCTACCATGAGGGTAGGCAACTTGGAGAGAGAGACTCGAGTTAGATCCACCATGATTGACACTCTGGAGTATGCGTTGGACATTTCCTTTGATCGTTTGAGGGACCGGGTTATGAGGTATCCTCGGGAGACGGGTAGTAGTCGCCACGTGATTAGACGTCGTGTAGTTGAGGAGTTGGTTCGGCAGGCTTACCGTCGGGCAGTTCGCTGCAACAGGCGTTGATTGTTGTCAGTTAGTATCTTTAGTTGCATTGATAGGTAGTAGTGAGTCCCACCTTTTGTTCTATTAGGGATGTTTCAGTTGTGTAAGCCATTATGTTTTGATGTATGCATAGTAGGTCAGTTAGACCCCCAACTTTTGTTCTGTTAGAGGGGTTGATGGTAGTGAATCCTCACTTTTGTTCGTCAAAGGATAGTCGTTATTAGGCAACTTGTGCCTTGAGCGTTTATATAAGTATGCCACTTGTTGAGTCTGTACTAAAACATTGGTATATGAATATAAATGCAGTTATTTCCTTGTTTAAATCAACTATGTTTGATATATAGTTTTGAATTTAAATGTTAATTTGGCTAACATAATGCGTAGACCTATAACATAAGTCTAAGATTTGCTCTTTAGCAGATCATGCCGAGAGGTAGACCACGCAATCAACGTATCCCAGAGTCAGAGAGTGAGGTTGGGGATCAACCCAATCCTATGAGGATGTTTGCAGAAATGCTGGCGGAAGCCATGCAAACTAGACCCCCACCAGTGGTAGTATAACCAGCACCGCAGCCAGCGCCGCACTTGGCAAATTTCAAGGACTTCAAACTGGTTGGACCACCGGAGTTTCAGGGAACTCTAAACCCGATCGAAGCACAGACTTGGATCGAGGAAATGGAGAAGGTGTTCGAGGTCGCTAAGGTGGCCGAAGAACAGAAGACTAGTTTCGCTACCTTCATGATGAAGGGGGAAGCGAACTACTGGTGGAAGGCCAACAAGGGCCGTGCGAGAGAAGGCGTCATCACCTGGGAACGCTTTAAGGAAATGTTTCTGGAAAAGTACTTTCTAGAAAGCATGTAGCAAGAAATGGAGGTGAAATTCCTCGAGTTAAAACAAGGAAGCATGTCTGTGGCCGAATATGCGGCCAAGTTTAATGAGTTGGCAAGGTTTGCAACTCATCAAGTTGATACGCATGCCAGGATGACTTGGAGGTTTGAGCTGGGACTAAAGCCGTGGGTGTACCGTTCTGTGGCAGTATTAAAGATTAAGAGCTTTGCAGAGCTATTGGAAAGGGCAATCATTGCAGAGGGTGGCAGTGAGGCCCTGGCTAAATTCAACCAGGAGAGGAAGAAGGGTCATGACGGGCAGAAGACGGGGAGCAGTGGAGGCAACAACCCCAATAAACGAAAGTGGAATGAGAGTCAATCGTCCGGAGGTAACAAATCTGGAGGAGAGGCTAAGAAAGTGGGCAAATGCAACAATTGTGGTAAGAACCACACGGGCGAATGCTTGAAGGGGAAAAGTGTTTGCTATAGCTGCGAACAGCCGGGGCACATGGCTCCACAATGCCCGAAAAAGATGAAGGGAGTATGTTAAATAATAATTATAATTAATTAAATAATTAATTATTATTTAATGTTAAATAATAATTAAAGAGGATTAAAATTAGTAAACTATTATTTAATTTCCTTAAAGTAAATAATAGGAAAGGTTAATTACTTAGTTAATTATTAGTTGATCAATATTAAATTAAAGAAGGTTAAAATTAAATCAATAATTATTTATTATTTAATTATTATTAAATACTAAGTAAGTACAATTTGTTATTATTTATTTTAAATAATAACTAGAGTTAATTAATTAATTTCTATTTAACCAAGATTAAATAGTAATTAAATAGAGATTGAGTTAATAAAATAAATTTAATTTAATTATGCTTTAATTAAACAATTGTAATAAGTTGTTTAAGGGTTTAATAAGTGTCCAACACTTAAGAAAAATATTTCTAACTTATTAAATTATTAACCTAATATGATTGATGGTCTATAAGGTTAATAATATTGTTTTGACTAATGTAATTTATGTGTTAGTACTTATGTGATAGATAAGTTCCTTAGTGAGCGTATAGTTGTGCAAATACGACGTACTAATTATTAGACCAACTTTATTAATGTTAGGTCTTTCCAAAGTCAGTTAGTTAAAGCTAGACATTAATTGTAGCTGAGCAGACAGGCAAGTTCCTTATCTCTAAACTCATTTCGTTGAGCAAATTATTTAGTTAAGCTTGAACTGTAATTCCAAGCATGCTTTGAGTGGTTTAATTACTTTACAATTATTCCACATCGATATTGTTGTTATTCGCACTTGTTGCACTTGAGATTGTACAATCATTGACTTGTACTTATTTATTGTTCTACTTTTTAAAGAACTGTTCAAAGTAGGTCTAAGTCATTGTTCGGCTAGACATTTATGTTAAAGATTTTAAAAGCTATCCAAATCATTGAAGATGCGGATTCTTAGACTATTATGAACACCCATTTATTATAGGGGAGTACCCTGTATCTAATATCAGGTGCAAAAAAAAATACGAAAATTAAACGTTATGCATACACATATTGTACTGAGGCTGATCCCCTCGAGTACATATTTCTGGTAGTAACCATTGGGTCAACCTGCTATTGACTCCAGTGGATATTTATAGTTCATAGTCTATTTGACTATCCTAATTTTAAAAGCAAATTATTATTCCTGCTTATGTTATTCACATTATTGAATTGTTCAGCTATTCCCTTTCATTCATGATATATTATTTCTTGTTGTTATTTAAACTTGTTGAGCAAACTAGTTGTTCACTCTTGCTATATCATGAAACCTTATTGCAGTGCAACCCGAGACTTCGGGAAAGAACAAGGGTAAAGGAAAGATAAAGTGATAGACTTCGAGATGCAGCCTTGTAGTTAATTAAATTAATTGTTATTTAATATAAACCCTAAGTACTTTATTAAGGGTATTTGTGTACTTTTGTGTAAGGTTATCGTATCTTGGGACTAGTAACACCTTTTGAATGAACAACATATGTTTAGTATTCCGCATTTAGTTATTGTATGTTGTTTAGAGGTGAATGTTTGTATTGGATCGTGATGACCGGATCTGTGTATTTGGAACCCGAATTTGGGGGCGTCACAAGAAGTCTACTAACATATAAAAATCTACATGAGTTTTATCTCATTCTATTCAAACTCTCTTTTCTAATATTATAACCTAATGATCTTTTTCCTAAAGTTTATAACCTACAGCTTTGATACCAACCTGTGACGCTCCCAAATTCAGATATCTGTACCTTGAATCTGGTGCTTCACAATTCAACTCATACAACATTCTAATAACAACTAAATGCGGAATAACATAAATATTTACATTGAGTTAACATAAATATTTGCGTCCCAAGTCTTGCAACCGTCACTAAAACATAACACCACCTAAAAATAACAAGTACTACATAATTCTTAATACAACACTAAATAAAATTTAATTACAACATCTCAATAAGGCTACTCAGCAACCTTGCATTTGCCTTTATCTTTTCCTAAGTCGGTGCCTTGTTCAGACTTAACTGTAATGTTTAAGGGAAACAAGGGTGAGAAACGAGTTTGCTCAGCAAGTTTATAAAAGTAAATGTTCATGTGTAGGGATTCTTATAACAAGGTATGTAATAATAATTAAAATATCAGGAATTTAGTAAATGAATTTTGAACAATGTACATGTAAAAAGTTCCAATTCTGATCATTTCTATTACTGGAAAGTCACTATGGACTGAAGGATATATATATGAAATCAAGAATTTCAATTTTTTCAGATAAATAAACATATTGAACTGAGAGGTCACTATGGACCGTGAACTCATGCTTGAATTAATAGTATTTTACTGAAAATTCACAATAATAAATAAGTACAATAGGTGATCCGCCTAAAATACCCTATGTTATGCATAATACTTAGACATGCTATTCACGCGCATGTCGTTTCCCCAACGTAAAGTAGTTGTTCATCTCAACATATTAGAAGAGTCCTCGCCAAGGCAATTGGTTTGGATAGCTTTCTCAAGAAAATGTGATTGATTAACAATCGACCTTATCATTGGTCTAGCCGATAGAAATGGCATAGACATACTTCTCAACACAATTAGAAACAATTGATACGTTCAATGTTCGCAACTAGGGTTCGAATAATCATTCGAGGGTATAATCATGATATTAAGTCAAGTTCCAGAGATAATAATTTTAATCTTTGCAATGTAGATAAACAGGAATTAATCCATTTGACCAGAATTAAAGTACTTGCCTAGATCATTGACTCTATTTGACCGTAATTTCTTATCCTTTGAACAACCTATATTCAACATATTCGTCTAACGGTTAAATTCTAATAACCATCACATAATAATCTAATAGATTGAACTTTCAAGTTCTATATAACTTGGACTCTCAAATCATTACGTATACAATTTCAAATAAAATTATTTGTTTGTACTTTATTGTCTCTCACATTCCTTATTTAATTCATTCATTAACTATCACAAATAATATAACACTTTGTATTATTCTATTTGTTGCATTATTCTTTATTATCTCTTAATGATTCATAATAAAATGATCTCACTTTATTTGTTTATGACTTATTATTACATTCTTTGAACACCCTTTATTAATCTACAAATAAAATAATTTAAGTTATTATTTTATTTGTTTAATTTTCCAATTAAAATAACCCTTACTCTTATTTTAATTTAATTATGACTCATTAGTACACAATTAAAATAATTCTTAATATTATTTTAATTTTTCTTCCTTTAATAATTCACAATCAAAATAATTGTTAACATTATTTAATTGCATCTTCTTTATTGAGTTATAATTAAAATAATTCTTAATACTATTTTAATTGTTTGACACTCATTAATTCACAATTAAAATAATCTATATTATTTTAATTGATTATTTATTATTAATCCACAATTAAAATGCTTTTAATACTATTTTAATCATGTGAATAATCTTCATTATTAACTTACAAATAAAATAAATTTTAAAATATTATTTTATTTATTTAATCAACTCAAAAATAAAATAATTTTAAAGTATTATTTTATTTGTTTAATAATTTTAATCAATTCACAAATAAAATAATTTTAAAGTATTATTTTATTTGTTTAATATTATTTAATCAATTCACAAATAAAATAATTTTAAAGTATTATTTTATTTGTTTAATATTATTTAATCAACTTACAAATAAAATAATTTTAAAGTATTATTTTATTTGTTTAATATTATTTAATCAACTCACAAATAAAATATTATTTTATTTGTTTATTAACTTACAAATAATTGTTAATTATTTTATTTTTTTTATTATTATTATTATTATTATTATTATTATTATTATTATTATTATCATTATTTTTATTATTATTATTATTATTAATTACTAATATTATAATTTAAAAAAATATTTGTTTTTATTTTTTTATTTTATTTTATTTTTTTCGGGTGAGTCAGGTTGGACTGGGTAGGACCGGTCAACCTAATCACCCAGTTTGACTAGCCCAGGTCATCAGAAAACCTTGACCGGCGCTGCAGCGCCCGATTTTATACTAGGGAGTGGTGCTGCAGCGCCCTCCCTGCAGAAGCCAAAAAAAAAATCAATTTTTTTTCTACCATATTTTATTCAATCTTTCATATCTTGCTCATTTTAGATTCAAATGAGCTCAGATCAAATTTGTTATTCCATAAACTCATAATTCTTCAACATTCTAATTTTTATATTATTTTTAGAAATATTTATTTAACCAAAATTATTGGTTTTTTAAGCTAGAGTTCTATTTTGTCATCATTTACAAGAAAATTCGTTATAAATTCGTTTTAGCTCCGTTTTTGTTCGTTCCACTTGGAATGTCTTCATACTTCATAGAGCTACAACATACAATTTTTAGATCATGCAAATGAGTTACACATTTTATTCCATTTTTACCCCGACCACATATTTTCACTATGACATTTAGGGTTTCATGCTTATATATATTTCTTTTGTTCATTTAGATATAAAACACATATAAAGACATACGAAACACATACTCTCCTTCATAACACCATCGTTATGTCTTCGGAATCTGCCATGATTCCACAACACAAGATTTTCCACACCCAAACATAATTATATAACAATGAACTAATATTTACTAACTTAACTTACAAAATTAAGTTTAAGGGATTTTACCTCCTTAATGCTCTTTTTCTCTTAGATATAAACTTATAGTAGTGTTCCACCTTCTTCCTCTTTGCTAGATCACACTTGAACCACAAATGGGCAAGAGTTTATCTAGATTTTTTCTATTTCTCTTTATAGCTCTATTACTTAGGCTTTTCAAGTAAACTTCTAAAATTAATCAAGGGAAGCGTATTTATAGCCAAGCTTCATACACACATACATGTAATAATACATGTATAAATACATGTACAAAATACATTTAGTTAGTTATTATCCAAGGGTAAAGGTAAGTTGGTGAAAAGTGGTACTAATTTCCATTTTTTAGGGAAAAACCATGTCTCCAATACTCATTACCTTCGCATGGCTCCATAAAGTGCTAAAAATCAGCATTCCTACTATATATATATAGATACCTACATCTCATATATATAAATACTAGTATCATCCATTCACTTTGGGCCATTCCAATTATAATTCCATTAGGCCACTAATTTAATTACCTTTGGGCCAAGAACAACTTTCATTTGGGCAATTAATTCATTTTAGCAATCCATACATGCATGAACTTTAATTTCTAATACATTGGACCACATTAAATTATGTGACATCTTAATATTCATATTGGGCTAAATTTAATTACCCTCATTAGTCCATGACATTATTTAATCACCTCATAATTAATTTAATTAATTAACCAATCTTTGTTACACATTATGTCACACAAGACATACGACATAAACTTAAATTAATCTTAATTTAAGTTTACCATCATCATCACTTAATTATTATCAATCACATATTTAATTCAATTTAAATTGAATTAGCAATGCTTATAACATAACACATCACACAAATAAATTTTAAAATATTCTTATTTCTCATTAATAATAATAGTACATTTTTCTTGCTTATTACAAACATATCATTAATAAATGAACGTATATATAACTAAGTTTGGCTATATTAAGCGACATGTTCATTTTCCTTTATATGTATAGATAGTTGATATCGTCATGCATAGTAATACATATTGCTTAAAGTGTGAAGAGTCGTTAGAGCAATTATAAAAAATGTCAATGAGATAGCAATAATCTATATATATATATATAGTGCTCACTAACAATAAATGAAAAACATAACGGCTCAATCTAGCTACTTTAGAGTCAGCTGAATATTTCAATCACTAACCTAAAAGTTCTCAATAAATTTTCCACGAAACCTCCAAAACAAACCATATACCATTAAAAAGTCACTAGGACGAAAAGTATATATGGTGACAACATGATAATTAATTTCCTAACCCCACTTCTTTTGATTAATTATTTTCTGTTGAGAATTGACTAGCATGATAAGAACAATACTAGAAAACCAAGATAAGGAGACGAGCTATAGTGATAAGTAGATTTTATATCTATTTATTAGATATTTTTAGACTTAATTATTTTTGAGTTTTAAAGTATTTTTAGTATTTTAGGTAATTTATTTAATTTAATGCATTATTATTTTTTTAGTATATATATATATTTTTTTGTAGGAAAATAGAAGTTGATGGCAAGCTTGTAATTTCTGTAAGAGCTTAAGGTCAAACTAGTAATTATTGATGACTGAATGACATTTTGGTAATTAAAGAGTTGCTAGGGGTGTTTTTATAATTATTGGATGAAGCTACCGCGCTACACGCGTCAAGGGTTAATTTATAGCAACGTGGGACGGCGTCGTATTACATGAAAGAAAGGAAGGAACAGCTAGCGCGCAATGCGCGGTCGACTGTTAACTTTATTAAGGCTTTTGGAGCGTGAGCGTTGCAGTTGGCAACTAGCTTGTTTCTTCTCCTCTTTTATGCATTGGTCACACTCGTCATTCTATTTTCTCTTCAACGAATTTTTGGCAGTAAAGCTTATTTTCATGGATTCTAAATTGGAATTGAAGAATTGTTTATTAATAAATCCAATTGTAATTTGGAATAGGATTTTAATTTATAATTTATTTTAATTAGTATTAGAATTCTTATTAGGGTTAAGAGGATTATGTAGCCCATAAATAGAGAGTTTAAGATTCAATTTAGACATTTTTTGCTAGAAAATTTTCTCTTTTATTCTTTAGTATTTTTCATATATATGTGTGGCTAAATTATTTTTCTTTGTGTAAATAATTGAAGCCATCAAAATTAATGCACTGTGAGATATAATTTATTTTAATTGTTCAATTGATATTTTGCGTATTGAATATTTTTTTATGTTTATTTATATGATTGATTCGTTTAATTGTTAAGAGGCCTACTAGTTTATTAATTGCATTGCTAAATTAAATATCAAATCCGTAATTATTTGGTCACTTTAATTTATGAAGCAACTAAGTTTAATAATTATTTTGTAGATCAAAAGATTGTTATATCTTAGGAAGAATATTCATTTAAATTAAATGCAAACGCTTGACTTGTGTTGTTTAGTTCAACGATTTCTCTATTTCCTTAAGTTGTTACTAGGTTAAATCTTTAGCGCTAGTCTGAGATTATTTAATAGTAATGGTTATTTAGATCATTTTTTTCTACTTAACTAAAATTAAGAAGAGATAGAAAAATTATTCGAATGTGAGTAATTATTCTACGTTGAATATTTAAAATATGAATTGAGTTATTCTTGCGTCAATGATCAGTTGTAAATTCTTAATGGTGGATGTTAACTCAAACCAAGATTTCTTTCTTCTTATTTATTTCATTAAATTACTTTCATAATTATTTTCGTTAATTTTATTTAAATTATTTCTTTAATTAAACCCTCCCCCCCCCCCCCCCCCCCCCAATTTTGGTTTACGAAAATATAAAATTAAATTAATCATTCTCTGTGGGATCAACTCTTACTTGCACTACTACATTAATATTTTTCTAAAGTAAGATTTTATTTTTGGGTGCCTGCGACAGCACACCAAATTTTAGCGCCGCTGTCGAGTAGTGATTTTAATTTATTTTTGTGTTTTTGTAAACTTATTTTAATTTAGTAATTTTTCTTATATTTTAATTTTTTTCTATTTTTTTCATAGTTTAATTGAGTTGTGCAGGTTAAGGATGGAAGTCATGCATGATTTTGTCAATGAGATAACTACTTCTTCTCTTAAGCAACAAATTGATAGTTTAACTTCTCTTGTTTATCAAATGGTTGTAGGTAATGCAACCGATGAAAGCTTGTAGGATTTGTGTGGCAATAGGACATCCAACTGATATGTGCCCAATTCTTCGAGAGGAGTCCTATGAACAAGTCAATGTAGCAAGTGATTTCCCTGTTCAACCACAAATGAGATATGATCTCTATTCAAATGCGTATAATTCAAGATGGAGGGATCATCCTAATTTTGGTTATAAGAATCCACAAATGAATTTGCCCACAAATCAGAATTTTTCAAGTTATCAACAATACATGCAGTCATATCCCCAACAACAATAGGGCCAAGCATCTAATTCTGATATATCTTTAGAGGATGTAATGAAACAACTTACCGCTAACACTTTACAATCACAACAGGGCCTATCATTTAATTCTGATATGTCTTTAGAGGATATACTTAAATTAGTTTAAATTAATACTTTGCAATTTCAACAAGATACGAGGGCAAGTATTCAAGAAAATAATGCAATTATTCAGCGTTTAGGTACTCAAATGGAACAAAAGGTAATCGATCAATTGGAGGAGCAAAGTTTTGAGCAAGTACTTTTTCAAACGGTGGATAATCCAACGGAGGATACAAGTGCACAAGTGTTAAGAAGTGGTAATGATGTAGAAAATTCAGAAAAGGCAGTTTCTCCATCGCCAAAGCAAGAGAAAGTAAACAACATCAATGAAGCGGATAGTGTCGATTAAGACTAGTGCAAATTATCATCTTTTTGAACCAATATACCTGGCAAACTAGTTTGTTACTCTATTGATCTTTGTCATGCCATAAATCTTAAGTTAGTGTTGAGATTTTAAAAAATAAATTGTGCATACCAGGTGTTCACTTGCTTTGCTATCCTGGGGCTTCCAACATTACTGGACCATTGCATTGAAATTTACTGCAGAGGGCAAGGTAATGAATAATAATGCGTCGTTCGTATGCATGAGCTATTTTTTCTTCAATGATTGACAATTTTTCTAGCTTGCCCCCCCTTTCATTTATTTCGTTGTCTATTTGCTAATTATCGAGTTCCCATGCTATTTTTTCTTGAACACCTCTTTGATCGCCCTCTTCCTTTTCCTGGTGAAACAGCTGAACATTATGGTATACTTCTGCTTTCTTATTGTCTGCACTCCTTGTTAATTTCGTTTCTATAACTAATTTACTTGTGATATAAATCTACAGGACTGTAATTCCGAATTGGCCTTTTCATCTGAGATCACTTTCTGTGTGCTTCACCATTCCTGTGATTCATTTGGCATCATTGTCTTTGCCTTTTGCAGTATGATTGGACACTATTACATCTAGCCGTACAATCCCGCAAAACAGATATTGTGAGGCTTTTCTCGGTGAAGGGAGGGTTTTAAGCTTGTTATTGGAAGAAAGTGATTTTTTTTCCCTAGTTTCGGCAAATGTTCATATTTGTTAGTTATGTATTCCACTCTTGGATTTAAAATTTATTATTATGGCTAAATTTTATATGATGTTGATTTTTACCTTTATAAGAATTCCTACTGTGAAACCAAGGCTGTCTGGTTGTTTTATACTAGTTAGAACATAGAGTATATAATGATGTTGCAATATTGGAATTTTCCATAAAAACAATATGTGCAATATTAATTAAAAAAAAATTGAAATCTAAAATAGCTATAGCCCTTGACTGTCGATATAGCAATTGACCATTGCTAGCCATTGACCGTTGCTATGGTATTCCAAAAAATTAATAATACATTTTTTTTAATATATAAAAAATTTATAGCTACAGTTGGCAACTGTTATTATAGGACTTTGTTAAGGCCTATAGCGATGGTCGGAGCCACCCATCACTATAGATCTTTTTATTTGGTGCTTTTAGTGATGATCATGACCATCGCTATTGATACATATTGACTGTTGGTAAAAGAACGTAAAGATATTTTTGTAGCGACGGTCGGACTGTCGGTATAACAGTGTGGGAGTGTCGTTATAGGCTTTATTGACGACTGTTATGGCAACGGTTGCTAAAACCTATAGTTACGGTTATTTGGCCTATAGCGACGGTTGACTGTCGCTATAGGTCGATTTCTAGCAGTGTTTTCTTTTTAGGTACGATGGATATATTTAATTATATTTGGTATTTTAACAGGATGGATCTATCAAGGGTGACAATATTTAAGCAATTGGTTGCGTAACTTGCAATGCTTTCAAGGAAAATTAACGTTCTTGAAAGTCAATTTATTCAGGATGCCTACAATCAGCAGCATCTTAGCTACACCCCAAACTACTATCATTCGGATTTTTAGAATCATCCGACATATTCATGGAGTAACAACTATCAAGACTAATTTTATGCTCCAAGATCATTATACCTATCAGAATTTGCATATCAACAACCTCCACCGCAACAAAAGGATACATCTAATTTGGAGGAATTTCTTACCAAAGTTATAGAGTAAAATAAGATAAGGATAAAAAAACAAAAGGAAAAGGCTTTGGAGGAGCATTTTATTAAGTTCATGAAGCAAGATGAGATAACCATGAGTAGTCTGGAAGCATCAATGAAGAATCTTGAGTACTAAGTGGAACAACTTGCCAATGATATCGTTAATATACCGCAAGACACTTAACCTAGCAATTTAAAGATTAATCATACGGAGGAAGGTAAAGAGTTATGCGAGACATATGCACTAGAAAATGGCGAGGAGTTACAAGAGGCTGTTGGAGGGAACTTAAAAAGGACATATCCTGCTGTGGAAGATGATAGTGCAGCTGAAAAGAAGAGAAACAAAAATGGGGATTATAAAAAGAAAGATGAAGGTCAAGTTTTGAATTTTAATGACATTAAACGAGATGAAAAGGTGGAATTTAAGGTTTACAAGTCATTGGAAATCCCTAGCAAATTTATAGAATGCTTCCGTGTTGATGTGGTAAAGGATAAAACAGATGATGAGAGTTATTTTCTTCCGATGGATGAAAACAAGTTTGGGGGTGATCTTCAAACTTTTAAGAATGCCATGGAGATCAAGAAAAAGACAAAAAAGAGGCATGACATAACAATTTTTGCAATTGAGCCTGATTGAAAGAAAATGGAGTAGTTAGACTGAGACTATAAAATAAACGCTTATTGAGAGGCAACTCAAGTTTTAGTTTTTATTTTTAGTAGATTTTTTAGTAGTAAATTTTAGTTATTTATTTATTTGTTTTAATATTTTATTTCAGGGTTTTCATGCCAATATACTCAAGCTTAGTAGATACGGAGGAAAATGCTGCATATTTAGGAGAGTTCTCTGTTCTTAAATTCTTTATTTTATACATTGAGAACAATGTATGTTTTAAGTTTAGGGGTGTGGGTAAATTTTGAAAAAAAAAATTAAAATTGTAAAAAAAATTGTAGGTTTTATTTTAGTTTAAATTTTAGAATTTTGTGGGTATATTTACTGTAAACTCTCATGATACACAACTCATCCACTTGGAGTCTTAAAAGACTTGTTCTACATGCTAAGTGTAATCGTGATATCTACGAAAATGGGTAGTTTTGTTTTCGTGTTATTAGTTAGTTACTTGAGCAATAAATTATTTGAATTAGGATATGACTAATGATAAGAATCTGATTATTTACTATTATTTAAGGAAAATTGATGAACATGCGGGGTTTATATTTTAACATTTGAGCTAGTTTTACGATATTAACGATTCTTTTGCATTCATGAGCACATGCATTGCTGTTTGACTAGTTATTATTTACAAAACTTATTAAGTTAGATGTTTGTGAGAATTACCATTGAAAATTTAAAATTTTTATTTGAACATCGGTTCGTGTTAAGTATAGGCTCATATAAGTTTGGGGGAATGTAGAATAATATTTAAAAAATTAGGGAAAATATAAAAACATATATATAATATTAAATAACTTGACTTAGTCGAAATATTGTGGCTTTTGTTACTCGAATAAGTAAGTTCTTAGGGATGTCTCTACATCTAGTGCCCTAAAGTCAACTGGTTTAGGAGTCATTGGTCGAAAGTTTGTTACATGGGTAACACTAAAAAGCCTAATAAAATTAGACATTTCACAAGTTAAGAATAAAATTATGAGGGTGAAAAGGAGTGTAAAATGCATTCATCCATATACACGCATACAAAGCGAGACAAAAAAAATAATAATATATGCACTCGCTTAAGAAAAATAAAAGTGCTTACATATTAAATCTGTGTGATCCTGTACTTATATGATTGTTTTGCTAGCCATTATTGATGTAAAAAATAAAATTTTAAATTTAAAAAGGAGTTTGTCTTCAAATGTTTGATTGTATGAGTTGATCTAAATTCTGATTAGTTGAAACAGTAGGGCACACACACACACACACACACAAGAATCTTGAGTATTTGTGAAAATAGTGATCATGTTGGGATTCATCTCTAAGTTAAAACTAACTCAACACAAATGAATATGAGTGCATAAAATTTAAGGATCTCAAATAAAATAGTAACTAATAAAAAGACAAAATTCAAACTATGCAAAAATTTATCCTTTTTCCACAAGTTATAAAATAAAAACCAATTTTTTTTTTATTTTTATCATTGGCCAAAAAATTAATTCTAATTTTTTCATTGCACAAGTGTCTCAACCTAAAAACTAAGTTATCCCATTTTCGTAGGAAAACACGATTGCACTTAGCATGTGTAATAAGCCTTTAAACCCCAAGGTTATCTCAAGTGAAAGATTTGTGTTTCATGTGGGTTTGCAGTGAATTTACCCACAAAATTTCAAAATTTAAACTATAAGAAAAAAAAAAATTCTTTCAAAATTTACCCACACCCCCAAACTTAAAACAGACATTGTCCTCAATGAATAAAATAAAAAAAAGTAAGAACTAAGGACTCCCCTGAATATGTAGTATTTTTCTCCTCATTTGCTAGTCTGGATTGAATTGAATAAATCTGAAACAAAACAAAAATAAAATATTAAACAAATAACTAAATAAAAAAAACTAACTAAAATTTACTATTAAAAATAAAAATAAAAATAAAAACTTGGGTTGTCTTCCAATAAGCGCTTGTTTTATAGTCTCGGCCTGACTACTCCATTTTCTTCAATCAGGCTCAATCGCAAAAATTATCTTTTCATACCTCCTTGTTGTCCTTTCTTTGATTTCCATAGCATCCTTGAAAAATTGCGGACCACCCCTATACTTGAATTCATTCGAGCTATATTCTTTATCAAAGTCAACCCAATAGTACTCCTCAAAATTCTAAATTTTTTTTGCATGGAATGCATAATTGAATTTTTCTTAATACCATTCAAGTCCAAGACTTGATCATCCTCATCATTCTCTTCCTCTTCCCAAACCTTGCTTCTTTTCAGAACGCGACCTCTTTAGATTTACTCTAATAGTCTTGTGTAACTCCTTGCTATTTTTTAATGAATCTGCCTCACATTGCTCTTTACATTCCTCCATAGGATTAATCTCTAAATCACAAGCTAAAGTGTCTTGCGGATTGTTAATGATGGTATTGGCAAGTTGTCTAATTTGGTACTCAAGATTCTGCATTGATGCTTCTAGAATGCTCCTTCTTAACTCGCTTTGCTCACGCTCCTCCAAAGCTTTTTCTTCTTGTTCTTTCAACCTTATCTCGTCTTTCTCAATGACTTTGGTAAGGTATTCCTCCAAATGAGATGTATCATTTTGTTGCGATGGAGGTTGTTGATATGAGAATTCGTACGACTGAGGTTGATATGAGAATTCTGACTAGTGTAATAGTCTTAGAGCAAAATATTGGGCTTGATAGTTGTTACTCAATGAATATGTCAGATGATTTTGAAAATCCGGATGATAGTAGTTTGGGATGTAGTTGGCACGCTGCTGATGGTGAGTATTTTGAATGGACTGCCTTTTAAGCGCATTAACATGCATTTTAAGCATCAAAAGTTGATTAACTAATGGCTCAAATATTTCTTCCCTTGATGGATCCATCTTTTCAAAATATCATTGATAATTAATTGTAGCCATTGTACTTGAAAAGAAAAATAAAATAAAATATAAATAAAATAAATCAAAATATACAAGTTTAAATTAAAACTAACCTCGATAGTTGGAGCTCGTCTTTCTCTTCTTATTTGACTAAAATTAATATTGGCAAAATTATTAAATTAATTCCTCAACAACGGCGCCAAAAACTTATTTGCCTAATTTTAAATAGGAATTTACACGAAAGTATACGCGACCCACAAGTAATAAAGTGATAAAGTCGAGTGTCGAACCCACAGGGAATTAAAAATAATTATTACCAAACACTAATTTAATATCAAATTAATTATATTTAAACAATCGCAATTTAATTATAAAATAAACTAATTAAAATTACTAACTAAATTATGTGAGGATCCGAATTTCTAGGATTTCTTTAATAATATTAAATGAGAATTTAATTGATAAAATTATCAAGGTTATTTAAATTAATTATTATTTATGTGATTTAAGGTATGTGATGAGATTTAATTAGTGAATTAAATCTGTGCAGAGATTATGACGAATTGTGTTAATTTAAAATAATTGAAAAGTAAATAAATTGTTTAAGAACAATTTATGAGGAATAAAAGAATTTTAGATAAAGGTACAATAAATTGTACAATTAAATGGAAGTGCAGAAATTATGTTTTAAATGAGGTTATAAGGAAATGTAAGAAATATGAATTAAATATGTATATATATATATATATGTGTGTGTGTGTGTGTTTATGCTTAATTGTTATATGTATAAATGTTATTAATTATGGAAATTAAGGGATTAATAATTAAATTAATCCAATTTTAAATAAAAAGTGAATGAGAGAGTTGGTAAAAATTGTAATGATTGATTTTAGATTTTATCAGGAATTTTGGAAGAAGTTTGAAAATTAATTGAAAAGGAAAGGTAATTATATAAATTATATAATATTAAATTATATAATTTATATAAGGAAATTAAAATAAGGTATGAAGAAAATAATAATTATATAAATTATATAAGAATAATTATGTAATTTATATAAGGTGATTAAATGGAAATAAAGTTGGAGGAAATTAAGAAATTATTTAAGAAAGGATAATGTAAATATATAAATTATATAATATTAAGTTATATAATTTATATATAAAGAAATTATTGTGAATATTAAAGAAATTGAATAATAAATAAGAAAAAGGAATGTTTTAATTTATTAAAAATTAAATTTATGTATAATGGAATTATTATGACTTTTATGAAAAATAATATTTCAGAAATGTGAACATGTTAATGTAACATGTTGTCCAAGTAACGAAGTGAAAAATTGTGAAAAATAATTTTTATATGTTATATGAATTAGTTTATGATTTTTGGAGATATAAATTACCTCATATAATTACATGCATGTAATTATGCGTGTACAAAATTTGTCAAGAAAAGTACCCAAAAGAGGTATTAATATTATTTATAAATCATATTATGATTTTTGGTGAATTAAAATAAATATTTTATATACATTATATAAAATATTTATTACACGAAATAATTACATAATGTATTAAATAAATTATTTATGCATGATTTGCGGATATTATTGGAAATTTCGAGAAGAAAAAGGGGCGGTGGACTTGGACTGTATTTTCCAAAATAATTAAGTGCTTGGGTTATAAAAGGAAGTGAAAAGAAAAGCAAAAGAAGGAAAAGAAAAAAATGAGAGAAAAATAAAACATTTCTTGTTCTTCTCTCCCATCCGAACACCACCGTGTGCACCACCAACTTCACCATAAAATCTCCATGGCCACCAAGGAAGAGGGTTTTGATGCCATCCAAGTGGGAGTAAGCCTAAAAAGGAAGTTGGCAAACTTTAGAAGGTATAAATAAAATTGTTTTGTAATTTATTTAAATATTTTGGTGGTAATTTAATTTGTTGGAAAATTAGAAAATAATTAATATTATTATTCTAAATAATTTATAGATGTATATGTATGAGTTATGTGATTTTTGGGAGTAGTTTGTTGTGAAATTTTGGTATAAAAATGAAGAAATTTGGAAAAGTTGGCTTACTGTTTCGGCAGCTGAAGGAGAAGAAGGAAAAGGGCTGTCGCGCATTGCGCGGCAGCCAATTTTTTTTCTGGCGCAGGGTATAAACGACGCCGTTTGGGGCACGGATTTCGGTCGTCCGCGCATGGCGCGGCTGCGCTCCAAACGACGTCGTTTGATAAGAAACCGGAGAAGGATGGCCGCGCCTTGCGCGACTGAATGTTTGCGTGACATTTACTGTTTTGCCCCTGCCCTTTTCAGATTATACCGACCGTGTCACTGGAGGCACGAAAATTACAGAAATGTCCCTGGACTTTCCGGGAAATGCCGGTTGTGTCCCTAAGGGCGCTGAAATTACTAAAATGCCCCCAGAATTGATTTTAATTGAAATAAATGTTTAAAAATTGTTTAAAAATTATAGAAAAATACCAAAAATATAGAAATGATGTTTGGGCATTAAAGTTAATATTTTTGTAAAAATATTAAATATTGGGGATTAATATTTAAATATTTAAATATTAATCTAATAAGGTTACCATCTAGAAAATGGTTAAATAAAATTTTTGGGACACCCAGTTATGTTAAAATTTATCCGATAAGCCGGGTTGTCCGTATTAGAGGTGTTGGATATTAAGTTAAGCGAATATTTTAAGGAACGAGGTTAATATAATTGGCCATATAAATTAATAATTGGCCTAGAGATGATATTAATTAATTAAATTAATATCACAAAGAGTTAAATAATTATCATTTGATTATTTTATGATCATAGGTTGATCGAGAGAGGGTTTTAAGCTATCAATTAAATAGTTGGACGCCAGGCAAGTTCTTCAGTCCCTTTTATGTTAAATGTTAGAATGTTATGATATGTAAGTCTTGTTTTAACTGCATACAAATTATATGTTACATGATACGTGATTAATATGACTACAATGTGTATTTTGTGCAACGATATGGATATATATGAGATATATTGCTATAGTAGAAGCACGAGCACATGATGTATGACACACACCAAGTATGATAAGGTATGTGCTACGTGAATCATAACTGTTGAACTTGCTGAGCCATTGTGCTCATTACTTGCTTAAAATAAACTTTTGCAGGTAAATAAATGAGTTTCAGAAATATCAGATTGTGCTAAAGATGAATTATCTAGAAGGTTTGATACGTAACTGTTATAATTTCGATGTCATGATTCAATGTGAGTGAATTGTATTCAATGTGAGTGAATTGGGAAAAATTTATGTGAATGTGTTGTATCTATTTACAAATTGGTCCGGACAGGACGAATAGAGTTACATGGCGAACTAGGGTTGTTTAAGATGATTGTTACGATAAAGATTTGTTAAATGGTCTAATTGTGAATTACGATTGAAAAGAACAAATGTGAAGATATAATTATTATTAAATTTTAAATGTTAAACATTATGATACGAGTGAGAGAAAGAAAAAGTAAAGGTTGCGATCCATGGGACTAGGATCAAAATGTAAGGATTTTAAATATCCAAATATTTCAATACAATGATTGAATTAAGAAAAAAAAAATTATACCGAAAATTTGGTAATGGATGATTTTAAAATTTAATAATGGTTCAATTTAAGAGATGAAAGATTTATTAACGAACCGAAATTTGGACGTAAGGAAAATAATGTTTCATAAATATGAGAATTAAGGTAACAAAGAGGGTCGAATTTCGGGGTCGTTACAAATTAAGCTAATGAAAATAATTAAATCAAATTAAAAATAGTTAATATTACAATTTTCCCCAATGCTTCATTTAAATCTCTTCACTCTCTTTTCTAATTAATTAATTATATTAAATTGTTAATTGAGATTTCTTAACTATTTATTAACTTTTTTCAAGAATTAATAAAAATATTTATTTCAATTAAGTTGCTATATTGCTATGTAAAATAACTAGAAATAAACTTATTAAGATCTAACTCTAAACAAAGTTACATGTGGCATATAGATATTTTTATCGTATACATTATTATGCTAATCTTCTTAGAAAGAATAAACAAATTCACATGTTATCATATATGAATCTAATCATATACTCCGCTTTTGATTTCATATAAATTATCTCATTAATTATTGTGCAAATAATTATACATAAACACACAAAATATGATAAACCATCCATATATAATCATTAATAATTAAAAAATAAATTAATTAATTTAAACTACACATTGGGTTCAATTGGGCAAAAATGGCTTGTACCCCACTGTGGTTGTAAGTTTGTAAGGATTACATCATTGAACTTTAAAAAAATAGAATTTGCCAACTAAACTTTCTAAAATAGATTAAATACCTCATTCGGTCTGATTTTTTTGACGGACGTCAAAAAATTTCTTACGTGGATTTAAAAAAAAAAGAAAAAAAGGACGTGTAAATCCTAAATGTTCTATTTGGTTGTCAAAAAAATTCTGACGTGGATTTAAAAAAAATGGCAAAAATGAGTTTTATCCCACTGTGATTGTCAAGTTGTAAGTTCAAACAACCCATTGAACTAATTAAAATTTTAAGATTATACCATTCTGGTAAATTAATTAGATGTCCGTTTTTTAATTATCTACATGGCATTTTTATAAAACTAAAAAACTCAAGAAAATGACAAGAGAAAGAAATTAGTAGCCACCTCACTTAAAATTCATACGTGGCTGACTTAAGAAATCCAACGTGAATTTTTTGCCATTAACTAATTTTATTTTATTTTCTTTTTCTTTCTCTCTCCACTTACTCATCTTCAATCCAGAAAACAATATTTCTTTCTCAATTTCTTCATTTTCAACCTAGAAAACATATGCCCAAATTGAATCATATAAAATTGAAACCCTAGATATATTCCCCAAATTGATTACATTTTCTTTTCTTTTTTCTCTCCTCTTCTTCATCTTCAACCCTAGATATGTTTCCCAAATTAATTACAGAGAAACTTGAGCAAAAAGATGATAGAAGAAAAAGAAAAAGAAAAAAACCAAATCAGCAAACCTAAAATTCACACATATAACCAAATCAACTTCATTTTCTTCCTGATAAATTAAATCTTACACTCTCACCATTTTTGAATAACCACCCTCATCTGCATTTTCATTATTATTCTTGAACCCCATTGTTATTCAAATAATACCATCACAGACCATAAACTAAAGATGAAATCAACATGGTTTATGGTCTATGATGGTATAACCATGTTGATTTCTTCTTTGGTTTATGGTCTGTGATGGTATTATTTGAATAACAATGGGGCTCAGGAAGAATAGTGAAAATGAAGATGAAGGTGGTTGTTCAAAAATGGTGAGAGTGTAAGATTTAATTTGTTAGGAAGAAAATGAAGCCTTGAAATTATATGTGTGAATTTTAGGTTTATTGATTTGGTTTTTTTTTTTTTTCTTTCCTTCTATCATCTTTTTGCTCAAGTTACTCTTTGTAATTAATTTGAAAAATATATCTAGGGTTGAGGATGAAGAAGAGGAGAGAAAAAAAAAAGAAACTATAATCAATTTGGGGAATATATCTAGGGCTTTAATTTTAGATGATTTAATTTGGGAATATGTTTTCTGGGTTGAAAATGAAGAAATTGAGAAAGAAATACTGTTTTTTGGGTTGAAGATGAGTAAGTGGAGAGAGAAGGAAATAAAATAAAATAAAATTAGTTAATGGCAAAAAATTCACATTGGATTTTTTAAGTTAGCCACGTATGAATTTAAGTGAGGTGGCTACTAATTTCTATCTCTTGTCATTTTCTTGAATTTTTTAGTTTTATAAAAATGCCATGTAGATAATTAAAAGATGGACATCTAATTAATTTAACAGAATGATATAATCTTAAAATTTTAATTAGTTCAATAGGTTGTTTGCATATTTTTAAAGTTTAGTAGGGTAATACTTACAACTTGACAATCATAATGGGATAAAACTCATTTTTGCCCTTTTTTTTAAATCCACGTCAGATTTTTTTTGACAACCAAATAGACCATTTAGGATTTACATGTCATTTTTTTCTTTTTTTTTAAAATCCACGTAAGAATTTTTTTGACATCCGTCAAAAAAATCACATGGAATGGGTATTTAATCTATTTTAGAAAGTTCAGTTGGCAAATTTTATTTTTTTAAAAGTTTAATGGTGTAATCTTTACAAACTTACAACCATAGTGGGGTAAAAGTCATTTTTGCCAGTTCAATTGTAATCTCAATAATAAATTTGTTCATAACTAAATAATAAATTATCCACAAATAATTCAACTTCTCAAAATTATAAAAATAAAGAGAAAGAAAAGAAATCAAATCTGTGTTGATATCCGTCTGTCATTCGGATCACAATCTCTAATTTTCAAGCTCCGCCTTTAATTCTCTAATCCTCCGCATTGAATATTTACTCCTAAACTAATAAAATAAATCTACACTATTCTATTCTATGTTAATTTTGCTATAAAACTATGTTAATCTTGTTAAATAATTATTATGAGATCGTACTATTTCATGTAATAAATATAAATTAATTAATTATAACATTAGGTATTTACATGAATTGAGATAAGACATCTTGTATGTATCACGTTTTCGCTGCGCTTAAGGATGAAAGTCTTCAATTGTCTCTCTCAATCTTAAGATGGATGTGGGTGTGTATAAAAATTCTTGAGACGATAATTGAGACCAAACCCTATCTGTTTTATTTATAGAATAACTAAGGGTCAAAATCGTCCATCAAGATTATGAAACCCTAGGGCCCATTATGCTAAATATTATCAGTAATATTATTTATGGGTCACATAATTACCAAGCCCATAAATAAAGTAATTAAATTAATGCAATATGTAAGCCCAATAATTACATAAATAGTAGAGGCCACATAAGGAAATAAAATATTCTAACATTCTCCCACTTGGTCGAAATACTATTTATATACAAAACATAATGCTTACAATCATTAATTTGGCCAAGCATTAATTTAATATCTACATCCCGTTCAAATAAAAGCACCAATACGAATTAATACAATCTTTGTGTCACTATTAACATAAGATCTCCATTAGCTACATAAATAGTACTTTCATTAAAACAAGGATTAACATTAAGCATAACATATTTGAATAGAGTTTACATAAGTGGTAATAAATTAAACTCATTCATATGGTCCAAACATAACTGTTTGCTCATAAGTTCTCAAGTGTGAACAATAAAGAGAATAACAAACCATAAATGTATTGAGGAATCTTATTTCAGGATTAAAGGTTGTAGACTCCATTTGAAGGCCATTGAAAATATTTTGTGATAATGATTCTATTGTTAATTTATACAACACCAATTTGAGTGGTTCTGGAATGTACCTTGACACTAAATACTTATTTGTCAGGGAAAGAATTGAAGATAAAAAATGTTGTCTTACATTAAAGTAACTTATTAATTACGACTACTAGTTAAACCCATGTCGGCAACATGCTCTAAGAAGAGCTTGGGTGGTAAGCCTTTCGTAAGTGGATCCGCTAACATATCATTTATACTAATATACTTAATGACAACGTTTTGATATTCAACTCTTTCCCTGACAAATAAGTATTTAGTGTCAAGGTACATTCCAGCATCACTCAAATGCTGTATAAATTAACAACATAATCATTATCATAAAATATTTTTAATGGCCTTCAAATGGAGTCTACAACCTTTAATCTCGAAATAAGATTCCTCAATAATAAGACGTGACAAATAGCATGATAACAAGCCGTATATTATGCCATCATCGTGGAAGTAGTAGTTAACTCCTGCTTATGACTTCTCCACGAAATAGGGCCTCTTGAAAACATAAATATGTATAATGATGTAGATTTATTTCCGTCTTTACACTTAGTAAAATCAAAATTAGAATAACCAACAAGTTCAAGGTTATTTGTTTTCCATAACGTAAGCATAAAATCCTTAGTACCCTATAAGTAGCGTAAAACCTTTTTGGCTGCTTTCTAGTGATCCAAACCTAGATTTGATTGGTAACGTCCAAGCATACCAGTTACATACGTTATATCAGGACAAATACAAACTTGAGCATACATAAGACTCCCAACCACAGAAGCATAGGGAATAAGATTCATTTGATCACGTTCCAACTGATTCTTAGGACATTGATATGAACCAAATTTATCACTCTTAACAACAGGGGCGACAGTAGAGGAACAATATTGCATATTGTATTTGTTAAGAACTTTGTCAGTATAAGCTCTTTGGGACAATCCTAATATCCTGTGAGACTTATCTCGGTGAATTTCAATACCTATAACATAAGAGGCTTCACCGAGATCCTTCATATCAAAATTTTCAGAAAGAAAAAGTTGTCTCATACAACCTATCTAAGTTATCACCTGCAAGTAGTATATCATCAACATACAAAATAAGAATAACAAATTTACTCCCACTGACCTTCAAGTATATGCATTGATCCACTATATTTTTCTTAAAATCAAAATTACTCATCACCTCATGAAACTTAAGATATCATTGTCGAGAGGCCTATTTTAACCCATATATGAATTTCTTTAGTCTACCATATGTTCCTTGCCTTTAACCAGAAAACCTTCTAGTTGTGTCGTATAGACATTCTCATGCAAGTCACCATTAAGGAATGCAGTTTTAACATCCATTTGATATAACTCCAAATCATAATGAGCTACTAGAGCTATGACTATTCTAAATGAATCTTTCCTGGATAATAGAGAGAAAGTTTCATTATAATCCACACCTTCTTTTTGTGTGAAACCCTTGGCAACCAATCGAGCTTTATACCTTTCAACGTTCCCTTTAGGATCTAATTTGGTCTTATAGACCCACTTACAACCAACAGGTTTAACACCTTTTGGTAACTCTTTAAGATCCCAAACGTTATTAAGCTTCATTGATTTTAACTCATCATTCATGACATCAGTCTATTGAGTTGATTGAACACTCGTAATAGACTCTTTATAGAAAATAGGATTATTAATCTTACTTGAATCATAGTTAATCTCATTAAGATAAGTTATAAAATCATCAAAATTAACATGCTTTCTAGGTCTTTCGGACCTACGTAATGGCTAAACAATTTTAGGACTATGATTTTCAATAATGTAGGGTTCAACATTAGGTGATGACTCAGCTATCTCAGGGGTATCATTCACCTTATCCTCTTGAATTACAGGGTAAGGAACATAAATCCCATTTTCTACAAGATTAATTTTTCTAGGTTCACCATTCCCACTTAAATCACCATTCCCACTTAAATCACCATTCTCTAAAAACTCTGCATGCCTAGTCTTAACAATTTTAGTGGTATGTGAGGGACAGTAAAAACGAAAAGCCTTAGATCTATCAGGATATCCAATGAAATGACAACTAATGATTTTAGAGTCAAGTTTCTTTATTTTTGGATTGAAAACTTTAGCCTCGGCTGGACAGCCCCATACTCGTAAGTATTTTAAACTAGGTTTCCTACCAGTCCAAATTTCGTAAGGAGTCTTAGGGACAAATTTGCTAGGAACCCGATTTAAAATATGAACAGTTGTCTTTAATGCTTCAGTCCACAAAAATATAGGTAAATTGGAATTGCTTAACATACTACGTACCATATTCATAAGGGTACGATTTCGTCTCTCAGCTACACCATTCTGATGTGGTGTACCAAGCATTGTATACTGAGTAACGATGCCATTTTCTTGACAAAATAAGGCAAATGGACCAGGACTATGACATGTATCGAAGTGTTTACCATAATACTCTTTGCCTCTATCTGATTTCACTACTTTAATTTTTCGGTTAAGTTGATTTTCAACTTCAGCCTTGAAAATTTTAAACATATTTGTGACTCAAATTTTTCATTAATCAGGTAAACATAAGTATAGCGAGAATAGTCATCAATGAACGTAATGAAAGATTTGTGTCCTCCAATTCCAGGAGAAAATAGTCCACATATATCAGTGTGAATCACCTCAAGGAGTGCACCTGTAATGACCACAATTTTTATATGTCATTGTAATTATAATTATTAAATAATTATCAATGAATTAAAATTTTTGTACTAATTAATTGTGCATTAAATAAATTGAATGAATATACTTGTGTATTTGTATATTTATCTAGTAATGAAACAAGGTGGTAGAATTTATTTAAAGCAAGTCTAATTGAATTATATTATAAGTCCAAATGAGGTAATAAACTAGGTCAAATAAATTTACCTAGTAGTCCATGTAGTTAATTAAACTATGATCCATGAAATAATTAAACTAACTCAATGCTTGATTTAATTAAATGTAATATATGTTATTTAATGATAGCCCAATAGAATAATTAAATTGAGCTCAAACAAATTAAATAAATGAGCCCAACATATTTAATTCCTAAGTCCAAAGTGGTGCCCAATAGGCAGTCAAATTGTTGGTCAATATATATATATATATATATATATATATATATATATATATATATATATATATGTACATAATAAAAATAAAAATAAATCAAAATTGAAGGGAAAAAGACCATTTGGTTGGTCACATAGGGTGGATTTCAAATTTTATGTTGCTTAGTTTTGAGTCCAAGAGTACAAGAATTATTGAACCAAGCTACCAACTCCTACCTACTCAAGTTCTTCATGTAAGAAAATCTCTAAAATTCAGCTAAATTTGAATTGTGTAGATAAGATAAGCTAGTAAATAAGTAGAGATATAGATTGTGTATGTCTACATTTTTGGATGATAACTCTTGGTTATAAATAAGAGCTTCTATTGTGTGGAGAAGAGTTTGCTCATTATTCCTTTCCTAGAGAAAAAAATAGAGAGAAATTATAGAGTTTTAAAAGAGAAGCTAGAAAGATATTAAGAGCTTGAGAAACACTACACTAGGAGTATACATCTAGTAGCTAAGGTGGAGTCTCTAGCTAAGTTCATTGCCAAGAGAAGAAGAGCATCCAAGAACATAAGGTTCAAAAGTGCAATATCTCATTCTTAGTTCATTTTTGTTGCCTATATATGTTTTCTATGGTCAAAAAATATTTTTAACCGATCAAAAATTATTTTGATGAACTTGAAGTCTAAAACTATGATATATTGGTAGATTCGTGGTTTGATATATTTAATACATGTATTTGTATGTGTGGTATACAAAGAATTAGAAGCAAAGTTCATATTGTGTTTTATCAGTAAAATCCTAGATGACTATGTGTTATTTAATGTTGTAGTTTGAAATGTAATAGTTAGAAAATGGATTTCTATGGCTAAAAAGTTACATATATCAAAAAGTATTTTTAACCGATCAAAAATTATTTTGATGAACTTGAAGTCTAAAACTATGATATATTGGTATATTCATGGTTTGATATATTTAATACATGTATTTGTATGTGTGGTATACAAAGAATTAGAAGAAAAGTTCATATTGTGTTTTATCGGTAAAACCCTAGATGACTATGTGCTATTTAATGTTGTAGTTTGAAATGTAATAGTTAGAAAATGGATTTCTATGGCTAGAAAGTTACAGATATGAGTTATAAAAAAAAACCCAACTTGAATCTTTCAAAAATATGAAAAAAAATGAAGAAGTTATGGCTTTTTCCGCAAAACATGGTGTTTTAAAACCCTAGATGGTTTGATCTTAAATTTCGTGTCAAAACATTCTCAAAAATGTGATCGAACCATAAAATGCTGTAAAACAAGAAGTTAGGAAGATAGCAAAATTGAGTTTGTGTCATTTGGATGTATAGATTTTATTTTATTCAAGTTTTAATCAAGATAACTCAAGTTGGAAATCTGCCTATTTTTGGAAAGAAAAACACCCAAGCCCCGGCAACGCTCGGGGCTTCGGTTTCCAGCGCTAGTAACGCTGGACTCGGTTCATTCCGAGCAGCGGCAGCGCTAGGCCGATTTTTCAATTTTTGCCGGGTCGGGTCGAAAAATGAAAAATATTCTAAAAATTACTTTATTATCTTTAGATCCAATAAATGTAGTTTAAAAATTAAAAGTAGTTAATTTAATATGTAAATGGGAATAAATATTATTAAATGATTAATAATGTTAAGAAATTAATAAAATATTATTAAATAAATAATATTATTAGAAAATCAATAAAATATTATTAAATAATTAATAATATTAGTAATTGAATAAAATATTATTAAATGATTAATAATATTAGATAATGAATAAAATATTATTAAATGATTAATGATATTAGAATATGAAAAAAATATTATTAAATGATTAATAATATTAAGAATTTGATAAAATATTATTAAATGATTAATAATATTAAATAATGATTAAAATATTATTAAATAATTAATAATATTATAAGCTTAATGAAATATTATTAAATAATTAATAATATTATAAGACTAATAAAATATTGTTAAATTGATAATAATATTAGATAAGAGTTTGAACTATATTAAATTAATATAGGTTTTATATTATCAAATGGTGATAATATTTTCAAAGTGTTTATATACCTTTAACTATATAATTATTTGGTTAAGTGTTAGAGGTGTAAAATGTATAGAGGTTATAATATGAATGTATATATTATACTAATTTAAAGATCAACTTGATTAAATGTTAGGTTTATTCAGAGAAAATTGAATTGAATTGGTTAACAGTAATCTACACACGAGACAAGTCCCTTAACCTTACTAAAATTTTATATTGAGCAAGTTCTCTAACTTTATTCAATTATTGTTGAACAAGTTTCTACACTTATATTTATTTGCCAGAGCTTTAAGTGGTTTAATTATTTAAAGTTATTCCACATCGATATTATTATTGTATTTGCACTTGGTGCATTTGCAAGCTTTATAGTTTATTAATTCAAGAACTGTTTAAGAGTGTCTAAGCTAATTGTTTTGGCTAGACAATGCATGTTTAAATTCATCAAATTGAATATTTAAAAGCTTATCCAAAATATTGGTTAGTGCGAATTCTTATAGTAAGACCTAGAACGAACAACCCTATATAAGGGGAATTATATTCAGGAAATCAAACTTCCGCAAGATGTCTGAATGTTATGCATATACATAGGGTACAAGAGACTGATCCTCTTGTGTACCAAACTATCAAGGTGTTAGATATATGTTTGTTTTACCTTTAGCAGCAGTTTATGGTCCTTAGAGGTCACTCAGTAGTAAAGAGTTAATACATTCTTTTATTGGATATTGAATTCTTGTTCTTTCACAATTGTTATTTATTGTTGAAACTCTCAATGTTATTTTTCATTGATCATGATATATCTTATGCCATCTGTTCTTAAACTTGCTGAGCAAACTAGTTTCTCACCCTTACTATATCATGACTTATTTTTCAGCTAAGTCCAAATACTCTAAAAAGGACAAAGGCAAGGGAAAAGCCAAAACTTAGATTAGCTTAATGCATGCTAAATGAATTGTTTAATATGTAATTACTTTTGTAAATCTTTTGTAATCCCTTAAGATATGTATTGTTTATGTTAAGGTTAGTAGACCTTGGGATTATAACCTTTTATAAGAAACCTTTATGTATTATTTCACGATATTTAAATGATGATTTTGTTATTAAGTATTGAATCGTGAGAACCAAACCTGAGGTTATGGAACCCGAATTTGGGGTAGTCACAACACCACTTATAGTGACTCATTTCTTACTACCTTTCACAAATTTTCTTTTTATACATTCAATACAATGATCAAAATTAGAGAAATTTAGTGAATGAAGAATTCCCATCCTTTATAAGACGTTGCATTTTGTCTTTTGAAATATGGCCTAAACGTTGATACCACAATTTTGAAGAATTCTTATTATCTAGTGTTATCTTATTTTCTCTTTTAAAGGTATTTTCTATCACATTCAATGTTAACAAGGATTTAGCAAATAAATTATCTAAATTCAACATATAGAAGTTTCCCTTTAAAGATCCAGAACCAACAACATTAGAGTAATGATATATAACTATTTTATTATTCTCAAACTTAAACGAAAAACCATTAACGTTAAGTTTAGATATATAAATTAAATTTCATGGCATACTGGAAACATAAAGAGTATCATATAAATATAAGATAAAATCACTCTTTAAAACGAAAGGGAGAGTTCCTATAGCTTCAACTTGTACAAACTCATGCTGATCGATAAATATATGTGGAATTCACACGCAAGTATACACGGTCAATCAAGTAATATAGTAGTAGTAAGGATGTCGAACCCACAAGGAACAAGTAATAATAACTATTAAATGTGTATTAATTCAACTCTAATTAAACTGTAGCAAATTTGGATTATGAACCTGAAATTATGAACTACTTAAAATTGAAATTGAATTTAAACTAACTAACTAACTAATGAGAATGATTTACCAGATAATAAAGAGCTTTAAGATTACAATTTCCCCATTGGATCACAATAACGTCATCATCTTATTTCCAATTACTTAATCATATGGATTGTTAACTGAGATCACTTATCTATTTACTAATCACTTTCGATAATTAATAAAAAGATCCATTCCAATTTATAATGCTATAAGTCTATGCAAAATATCTTGAAACAGACTCATTAAGATTAAACTCTCAACATGTTACGTGTGGTCTATAGGTATTCGTATCCTATATACTAGCATGATACTCTTCCTAGGAAGAACAAACAAAATCACACGTTATTATACCCAGATCTATTCCTAGATTTCCTCTTTCAATTCAATCTAAGAAATCAAATAACTGCTGATCAGACAATTATAATTCACGCACAAGATATAATAACTAATCCAACAATTGATCAAATAATTGAAACTAAGATAATTTAATTAAAGTTCAACCAGCGGTTCCATTGTAACCTTAAAGAAGAATTTAGTTACACATCATAATGAAAACCATAATTAAATTGATATAGAAAAACATCATAAGTTCAAAAGATAAAGAAGAAGAGATAGAATAAACTTCGTCGAAATCTATCGTCTCGTCCGTCTTCACTTTCGCTTCAACGCTATTCCAATCAATTCTTCAAGCTTCCCAATCCGTGCAGCTAAACCTTGCTCTCTATACTTGATTACATTCTCTCTATCTGCCTCTGTTAATAACCCTAAAGTCCCTCTTATAATCGCCGCAACTATCAACTTTCTAGCTGGGCTCGGATTTGTTCAACAGCAACTGGGCCAACTGAGTTCGTCTGCGCCCCGGCGCCATGTACTGTTCCTTATTACAAAAATGTCACTGAACCTCTATTTTTCTGTTTTGACCTCCCAAAGCCGTTTTCTACAAAAGCATCATAAAAATAAGTAAAATAAAACTAGAAACACTAAATGAAGACAATTAACTACGCTTAAAAGCACCTAATTCGTAGGTATAACACCCACTCATCAACTCTCCATTGCCAACTTTAATGGTTCTTTCCCCCTTTTAGAGTGTCTTCTTTGAAAGGAATCCCTTTATTTTCAAGCCATTCTTTGAACTTAGGGCAATCTTTCTGAATATGTCCTTGTTTCTTATAGAAGTGACCTTTAGGACCTGCCTTAGATTTGTTACCTGCATAATTTACCTTATTTGTTTTGGTAGAAATTAGCTTATCCTTATTTTTAAAACCTTTGCCGTTTTTATGAGCCTTCTTCTTATGGAATCCGGTGGTAGTCAGATGAGCAATATTAGGTTTTTCAACCTTAATCCTTTCTTCCTCTTGTACGCACATGGCGATCAACTCGCTCATCTTCCACTTTTTTTTCTGCGTGTTATAATTGATTTTAAATGGATTAAATTGTGCAAAAAGAGAGATCATAATGTATTGAACGAGAAAACCTTCAGAAATCTCCATGTCCATACCCTTTAAAGGCAGTATCATTCATCATCATAATGTGCTCGCGCACTCCACTAACCCCATCATACCTGCTAGTGAGCATTTTCAAAATAAGGGTACTTGCATGAGTTTTAGAATATCCCTTAAATTGTTACTCGACTGATGCTAAGTACTCTTTGGCATTCTCAGAGTCAGGAATGGCTCCTCGAATGACTGTCGTGATAAAGTTTTTCATAATCATAAGGGACATGCAGTTGGATCGCTCCCACTTTTTATAAATAGCTTTTTGCTCATTTGAGCTTGTAGCTATAAGTGGAATAGGAGGATCCACTCGTAATGTATAGTCCAAATCCATAACGTCGAGAACAATTTTCACTTGCTATTTCCAAACAGTAAAATTAGTCTCATTCAAGGCTTTAATTCCAGAGAGATATCTAGAAATAGTAGTAAGAGTTAATGCTAAAACATGATCAAGCTTATACGTATGCTTACAAAAAACTAAAAGAAATTCACAATGTACAACGATAATTAATAATTAATCAAAAAAAAAACTAGTTGTAGGGCAATCAGTTATTTACATAAAATCTATTTACAACACCCAAAATAATTTTTAATGAGATGGTGGTGCATAATTATCAATCTTTCGTTGGTCCAATTAATAATATGCTAATAACATGCCCATAAAATAATGCACAACACATTTATTCGCGTATCACCGTTAGGCAGAAACAAAATAAACATGTTACATATGCAATAAAATTTCATTTAATAAATTCTAATTATAATTTTTCTGTTGGGTAAAATTAAAATCTTCATCTATTAAATGTAAAATAATGTGACTTTTCTTAATCTTTAATTATTTCGATTAATAACCCTCCGTTGGGCTAATTATTAATTTTAACAATAAAAAAGTCACGCATACACGTAAATTATTATGACCAAACTCAAATTTCTGTAAACATCATATTAATCAACTTTGAAAATTAACATTATTTATAATTTACATGTAACAACTTAAAAGCCCTAATAATATATCATGTTTTAAAATTTTAATTAAGATATACAATTATGAAGATGAATTAATTATAAAGTATTCGCAATAATTTTAAATTGAATACATGAAATCATGATATAAAATAATATTATATGAACATAATTATAAATACTTTCATGGCCATTACCAAACGGCCTAAGTCCCAGTAAGCATAGTAGGCGACAGAGGCATTCTTTGTGATTCATATCATACTTCTTTCCATAAAACTTACTAGCTTTTATATTAATAATAATAAATATTAATATTACCCTGTGTCGTTACGTGGATCATGAATTGCGAATCATACTTGTTCATCTTCTTATTGTACTTTAATTTATTAGCTTTTGCACCTTGAGGGATCTTATTTAATTAATCCATCTTTTTTTATACTAGAGAAAAGTTATATCCGATACAGGGGAACCCCGCGACAAATATATAAAGTATCCATGATCAGGAGAATGCATGATAACAAAATTTTGAAACATGTTATCGGGAAAAAAAATTCAATAAAACAACAATAAATAATTTTACGGCATTAAACTTTTTAGCAAAATATATAATTAATTTATTCCATGGGATAGCATAACCATGCTCATGATACCAAATGTTAAATAATTATTATTAGATCGTACTATTTCATGGAATAAACATAAATTAATTAATTATAACATTAGGTACTTACATGAATTGAGAGAAAACATCTTGTATGTATCACGTTTCTGCTTCGCTTAAGGGTGAAAGTCTTCAATTGTCTATCTCAATTTTAGGATGGATGTGTGTATAAAAAATTTTGAGACGACAATTGAGACCAAACCCTAATTGTTTTATTTATAGAATAGCTAAGGGTCAAAATTGTCTATCAAGATTATGAAACCCTAGGGCCCATTATGCCAAATACTATCAGTAATATTATTTATGGGTCACATAATTACCAAGCCCATAAATAAAGTAATTAAATTAATACAATATGTAAGCCCAAAAATTACATAAATAGTAGAGGCCATATAAGGAAATAAAATATTCTAACAAATCTATGTTAAAATATGTTAATGTATGTTACTGTGCCGAAAATAATAGTCTCATAATGTATTTATAGGAGTACAATAATAATCTTAAGCTAATGTAGAATTAAAATTCAATTTGGAATAAAAAATAATCAAAAATCCTGAAATTTAGCATTCCCGCGTAGCCAAACAAGCCCCTGACCGCTGCCTTGCCACGTTAGCTCTGCCTCACTGCACGCAAGTGTGTTAGTATTTTAATCAACAACGGGCGTCTTTCTTTGCTACTACTATATGCCAAACGATGTCGCTCCTCTGTTGTCGCTAATTCTCTTTTCGTGCCATGCACGCCCATCGTCAAATTGATTCCATGCACGCCAAACGCCACCGTTTCGTTCGTTGCAGGTGTTGACTTAAGTTACACGCATAGTGCGTCGGACTTGGTTTTAGATTGTTTACAATTATGCCATCGAATTGCTTTTTATTACCAATTTGCCATCAGCTTTGCTGCGTATTTACAGTTTTGTCAATCCCTCTTGTTTTTCCTAGAAAATTATATATAAATCAATTAAAAATAATATAAAAATACTAAAAATGATAATAATAAACAAAACACCTAAAATATTTAAAAACTCATAAATAATTAAGCCTAAAAATATATAATAAATAGGTATAAAATCTCATTATCAAAGTTTTCAAAATAAATCTTCTGAAATAAGAGTCTTATAAAGGAATAGTTGTAAATAACACGTAACGTGTGTGAGTGCCTATATAACTTTTATAGAAAGAAAACTTACTTGAATAATACTCGACTTTTACCGATCTTCACTAACACTTAAGATAGCCTTAACTCACTCAGAGAAATCTTACACTAAGAATATTTAGAAAGTGAAAGGAATGATAAGTAAGAAGGATATGAAAATTCCTTATACTAAGCCCCATATTTAAAGCCAAAACTTAACCAACTAGTCCAAAAATACATTTCATATTTTTTAATCTAAATCATTCATTTTGATCCCCGACAACGGCGCCAAAATTTGTTGTGCTGTCACATGCACCCAAAAATAAAATCTTACTATGAAAAAATATTTATGTAGTAGTGTAAGTAAGAGTAGATCTAATAGAGAATGATTAATTTAATTTTATACTTTGTAAATCAGAATTCGGGGGATTGTAATTAAAGAAATAATTAAAATAATGTTAACTAAAATAAATAAATATGCAAGTAATTTTAATGAAATAAATCAGAAGAAAAAAGCCTTGGTTTAAGTTAACATCCACCATCAAGAATTTATAACTGATCATTAATGCAAGAATAAATTAATTAATATTTTGAATATTCACCGTGGAATAATTACTTACATTCGAATAACTTTTCTATCTCTCCTTAATTTTAGTTAAGTAAAAACAAGCGATCTAAATAACCCTTACTATTAAATAATCCCAGACAAGCGCTAAAAATTTAATCTAATAGCAGCTTTAAGAAATAGGGAGATCATTGAACTAAATAACACAGGTACAAATGGTTACATTTAATTTAGATGAATATTATTCATAAGATATAATAATCTTTTGATCTGCAAAATAATTATTAATCTTAGTTGCTTCATAAATTAAAGTGAACAAATAATTATGGATTTAATATTTAATTTAGCAGTAGATTAATGCGAATAATAAACTAGTAGACCTCATAGCAATTAAACAAATCAATCATAAAAATTAAGCACAATAGAATATTCAATACTCAAAATATAAATTGAACAATTAAAATAAATTAGATCTCATAGTGTATTAATCTTGATGGCTTCAGTCACTTAAACTAATAAAAATAATTTGGCCACACATAGCCATGAAAAGCACCAACAAAATAGGAGCATTTTGATCACCATTTTCTATATCAAGTACATAAAAATTAGTAGGGAAAATTAAATTATTTACTTGCACGAGAACAACCACTACTACACCCTTAGGATAAACGTTAGATCTGTCAGCTAAGTAAAAAATCGTGCCAGTTTTATTCAAAATTTCAAGTTTCAAAGAAGCATATATAAAATATGGCATGACATTAATAGATACTCCTAAGTCTAACATGGCCTTTTCAAATCTAGTGTCACCTATTTTGTAAGGGATAGTAAATATTCCTAGATCTTAGCACTTAGTTGGGAGTTTTCTTTAAATTATTGCAAATACATTATTTCCTACTTTTACCTTTTCATATCTTTAAAGTTCCTGTTTTTTCTTGTGTATACACAATTTCTTCAAAAATCTAGCAAAATGAGATACTTGTCTAATAGCATCTAAAAACGGAATATTTGCCTTGCATTTACAGAAAGTTTCATATAAATCTGAATTTTGTTTCATATTTTCTTTTTTCTGTTAAAGCAAGAGGGAAATGGGTTATCAGTTTATAATCAGAGAGAGGTGAAAAGTTATGCTTAGGGGTACCATTGTCACCTAAAACACTGGTGTCCTCTGTACCGTCGTCTGTTTTTGTATTTTTCGCTTCTACTTTGCTTTGTTCTTGTGGTACAGACTCTGTCTTTTTCGGAGTTTCTATCTCTTTACCGCTTCTCAAAGTGATTGCACCACCATTTGAGAGGGTAATTTTCCAGAACCTTGTGCCTCCAATCGACGTAGTTGCCATTTTTCCTATTTGCGTTTCCAAACTTTGAATACTCACCCTTGTTTCCTGATTATTTTCCTTCGTGTCATGTTGAAATTGTAAAGTATTCTGTTGATATTGCAAAGTGTTCTGTTGAAACTGCAAACTGTTAGTGGTAAGTTGCTTAAACATATCCTCTAAAGACATATTATAATTAGATGATTGACCATGATGTTGTTTGTTGGAAATGGCTGATTGTACTTTTGGTAGCTTGGAAAATTTTGAGTTGTGGACTGATACACTTATGGATTTTCATAGCCAAAGTTAGGATGATCTCTCTACCCTGAGTTATACGTGTTTGAATATGGATCATATTTCTTTTTTGGTTGACTAGGGAAATCACCTGCTACATTCATTTGTTCATAGGACTTCTCTTGAAGTGTTGAGCACATATAAGTTGGATGTTCTACTACCACACAAATCCCACAAGCTTTCAATTATTGTGTATTACTTATAGCTATTTGACGAACAAGAGAGGTTAGACTACTAAATTAACGACCCCGAAATTCGACCCACTTTATTCCCTTAAATCTTGTATTTAATAAACATTATTTTCATTACGTCCAAATTTCAGTCCGTTAATAAATCTTTCATCACCTAAATTGATCCATTATTTAATATCAATATCATCAATTACCAAATTTTCGGTATACATTTTTCTTTTTCTCAACTTAATCATTGTATTAAAACATTTGGATATTTAAAATCCTTATATTTCGATCCTAGTCCTATGGATCGCAACCTTTACCTTTTCTTTCTCTCACTTGTATCATAAAGCTCGGCATTTCACAATTCTCTAAAATCTTATTAATAATACCTTAATTCATTTCTTGATATACTTATCAAGATTGTTTTTCATTCTCAGCGAAATGTCATTTCTTTAATCATACGTAACCTTACTCAATCTACTTATTTCATACTTTGCACCTTCATCCTCCTCTTCTTAATTCATATAAATCTTCTTCACATTTCATAATTCATTTCTTAATACCTTTATCATTCAACACTATGTTTTAAATACCAACCTTTACTTAATTAATCATAATCCTTATTTGGAAATTATTTCAAAAATCCTGAGTGTCACATTCATCCATTCTTCATAAAATTTCGTCCTCGAAATTTCTATGTACTCGTACTTCACAATTTCTTTATATTTATTCCACATATCTTTATTTCATTCTCGTAGTCATTGTACATTACAATTTTCTAATCCATCGCATTTCATACTTTCTTTACTTCACAATTATTGCTTTCATTATCACTCACATTTAAATAATACTACCCCATCCTACCATCCAATCTTCATAAGAGTAGAGGAAAAATAAAACTTTTCGTAGTATGCTGAATGAACATTTATTCCGGTTTACAGTACTTCGCTCCCCGAGTACTTCATACTGTAAACCCTGACAGTGGATCAGTCTGTCATTAAAGTAATGGATGTTTCACCATATATTGGCACGCCAGATGATCAATCTACAATGCCTGTGTCTTCTTATGCCAGGTGACCATTCGATCAACCTGCAATATTCTTAATCTTTTTGTTCATCTCAGCCTTAGAATTCATTTGAAAATAATTTGATTTGGTCTAACTTCAAAGAATACGAATTCAATAAATATAATTTAAAATTTGTCTAGCTGAACCAATAGCTCAGACTTATATTTCTTCAACGCTTGTCTAGCTAGATCAATTAGCATAGACTTACTTTTAACAATTTATAACGTGCAGAAATTTTTAAAACATTCATCATGTCAAAACTTTTCAAAACATCTAGCCGAGTCAAATGGCATGACTTATAGTTTTGACATACTTTTATAAATCAAAATCATTTATGACTTCATGTTACCGCATTATTTTGACAGCCCGTTGAGAATTCCGTCGTTAATAATTCCTACACCATACTTTATGGTGTTGAATCATCTTATGACGAAATAGTACTGCACTGTCTCAACAACATGTTGAGCATTCCGTCATTCATCACATCTGCACCGGGCTAAAAGGTGTGAGGATGATTCTTTTGAAATACATTTTGATGTAAAAACATTTTTGTCTAGCTGAGACAAGTAGCATAGACACTTTTTAAATCGTTTAAAATTTTATTTATATTTTTCAAAGCACACACGTGCCAAATCAACTTGAGGCCAAAAAAATTTCGAAGTCTAGCAAGGCTAGAAGAATGGGAATATCCTAAATTCCCTAATATTCACTTTTTACTTCTTCACTTAATTATTAACTTTATTGCTAGGACTATTATTATTTATCATAGTAAAATTTTTATCTACTCCAACTTTTCTATACCCCCGTATAGTTCATCAAACTTGCCACACATTATGAGTCCAGGAACTCACCACAAGAATATGAGTTTAGGAGCTTGTCCTAGCAATATATAGTCTGAGAACAAGTCAAAGACTATCCATATGCTGAGGGGCTCAAAACATACCATACGATTATGAGTCATGGACTTACCATATGCATGAGTTTTAAGAACTCGTGCCTAAACTTATTATTATCTATTTGTCAGAAACTCTTAACACGACTCTAACATTTCAATGATTATCACATAGTAACTAAGTAAACACAAATCCCCTGCCCATACAAAGGATTGTGCAACTCAGTCACCATATGAGACCTCAAATGAAATTTCATACCCAAATTTTTTGCCCCCTTATCATAATATTTCATTTCTGTCATTCTTGTTTCATCATTCTCTGAATTCTTCTTGTACTATTTCATAGTACCGTATCTCTTTATAACATTAAACTATGCCTTTTCGACCATTAACAGGTCTCTCTGTTATTTCACATTCTCACTTGATCCCATCATGATCTTGCTTCACAATCTACTTCTTATTCACTTCCCTTATCTCGTGATCGTATCGTAGTACGATTCTCTCACTGTTCCTGATCATATTATTATGATCTCTTCCTATACTTTTTAAATTTCTTTGTCATCTTTATTGTTTGGATCAGGTGTCCTCTGATTTTCTTTGAGATTCACTTTGAATCGTTTTAATTATTCCTTTAGATATATTTGTAATTAAACTTATGAATTTTCCCAATTTGTTGTCTTCATTCAAATCTTTCTTAACATCTCTATTTCTTTCTTATAATCTTATATCTTTCTGTCTTCCTTAACCTTAGTAAATATTTCTTAACTTATAGCTCTCTAATTTCCCCCATGTTCATCAAACTTATCACGTATTTAGACTCAGGAACTTACCATAATCATATGATTGAGGAGCTTGTCCTAGTCAGGCCATAGTCGCCCATTCGCTAAAGGGGCTCCACCATATAATCATGAGTCACGAGTTTACCATACGCTTGAGTTTTCAGAACACTCAACTATCTTTACTCTTCCTTACTTAGGTTATAGTCTAAGGTATCGTTTACCTAAGATTTATAACCTCTAGCTCTGATACCAACTGTAACGACCCCGAAATTTGACATACTTTATTCCCTTAAATCTTGTATTTAATAAACATTATTTTCATTACGTCCAAATTTCGGTCCGTTAATAAATCTTTCATCACCTAAATTGATCCATTATTTAATATCAATATCATCAATTACCAAATTTTCGATATAAAATTTTCTTTTTCTCAACTTAATCATTGTATTAAAACATTTGGATATTTAAAATCCTTTCATTTCGATCCTAGTCCCATGGATCGCAACCTTTACTTTTTCTTTCTCTCACTTGTATCATAAAGCTCGGCATTCAAATTTTAATACCATTCATATCCATACAAATATTCTTTGTATCATCATTCATAGATTAAACATATAATAATTTCTAGCGCAACCACTATCTTGAACAATTATAGTTCACATTTCAACTCTGTTCATCTTATCCGAATCCCACATACGTGTACATTCGAAAGATCAATATAACATTAGCAAAATAGAACAATAACAATCACTACCTTCTGTGATTATCCATTTCTATATCATTTGATATTTTTGAAATTTATATCTTTACCTGCAAAAATGTTTATTAAGCAAGTAATGAGCACAATGGCTCAGCAAGTTCAACAGTTATACTTCACGTAGCACATACCTTATCATGTTTGGTGTGTGTCATACATTATGTGCTTGTGTTTCTACTATAGCAATATATCTCATATATATTCATATCGTTGCACAAAATACACATTGTGGTCATATTAATCACGTATCACGTAACACATAATTTGTATGCAGTTAAAACAAGAATTACATATCATAACATTCCAACATTTAACATAAAAAGGGACTGAAGAACTTGCCTGGCGTCCAGTTATTTAAATTGTTAGCTCAAACCCTTAACTCGATCAACCTATGATCATAAAATAATCAAATAATAATTATTTATCTCTTTATGATATTAATTTACTTAATTAATATCATCTATAACGTAATTAACTCTACCCGGCCCTTTAATTTTAGGGTATTGGGTTAATTATTAATTAATATGGTTAATATATTAACCTCGTTCCTTAATATATTAATTTAACTTAATATCAAATGCCTTCATTACGAACAACCCGACTCATTGGATAAATTTTAGCATATTCGGTTGTCCAAAATTTTCATTTAATCATTTTCTAACATTTATACCTATTAGATTAATATTTAAAATATTTAAATATTAATCCCCAATATTTAATATTTTTACAAAAATATTAAATTTAATGCCCAAACATCATTTCTATATTTTTAGTATTTTTCTATAATTTTCTATGATTTTTAAACAATTTTTAAACATTCATTTTAATTAAAAACACTTTCTGAGGGCCTTTTGGTAATTTTCGCGCCCTTAGGGACCCATCCGGCATTAACAGAAAAGATCCGGGACATTTTCGTAATTTCCGCGGCCTTGGGGACATAACCGGAATTTCCCGAAAAGTCCAAGGGCATTTTCGTAATTGACCGAGGGTCAGGGGCACGTTCGGTAATAGCCGGAAAGGCCAGGGGCATAACCGTACTTTCACCGCGCGCATTGCGCGTGGCCCCCCTCTGCCCAGTCCAAACGACGCCGTTTGGTCTGCTGCGGACGAACCACAGCCGCGCATGGCGCGACCCTGCCCCTGTGCTCCAAAACGACGCCGTTTTATTGTCGTTGTGCGAAAAAAAACGCCCGCGCAATGCGCGGACTACTCCTTCTTCTTCATCAGTTTCAGTCGCGGAACAGTGCATCAACTTTGCAAAAATTATCCATTTTTGCACATAATTTTCCCAACAAAACAACTCCAAAAATCACATAATTCATACATAAATATCCAACAATTATTTGGAACAATTATTTTAATTATTTACAATTTTTTTACAAAATTAATTTATTACCATAAATACCAAAATAAATCATAAAAATTGAATTATACCTTCTTCAAAGCTTTCAAACCTCCTCTAAATGGCACCCAAATCTTTCCTCTCTCTTGGTGGCTATGAGATTTTCCGTCATGGCTTCATGGTGGCTTCTACTTGGTTACTCTGGAGAGAAAAATTAAGCATTTTTATTTCTCTTTTTTATTTTATTTTCTTTATTTGTTTCTTATCTCTTTTATAGACAACTTCCTTTACTAATTTGGAGAAAAAGAAGAGTTCCACCGCCTCATGCTTTTTCATTCTCGAATTTTCCAAAATTAAGCATAAAATTTTTAATTTAATACATTACGCAATTATTTCGTGTAATAAATATTTTATGTAAAGTACATAAAATATTTATTTTAATTCACTAAAAATCATAAATTGATTTATGAGTAATATTAATACCTTTTTTTGGTATTTTTCTTGACAAATTTTGTACACGCATAATGACATGCATGTAATTATATAAGGTAATTTATACCTCCAAAAATCTTAAAATAATTCATAGGACATATAAAAATTATTTTTCGTAATTTTTCACTTCGTTACTTGGACAACATGTTACACTAACATGTTCACATTTCTGAAATATATCTTTCATAAAAGTCATAATAATTCCATTATACATAAATATAATTTTTAATAACTTAAAATATTCATTTTTCTTATTTATTATTCAATTTCTTTAATATATACAATAATTTCTTAATATATAAAAATTATATAATTTAATATTATATAATTTATATATTTACATTCTCCTTTCTTAAATAATTTCTTAAATTCCTCCATCATTATCAATTAATCAATAATTTCACATTTATTAACTCTCTCATTATTTTAATTAAATTATATAATTTATATAATTCTCTTTATACATCACATTAATTTTCTTATATAAATTATATAATTTATTATTATATAATTTATATAATTACATTTCTTCTCAATCAAATTCTAAATTTCCACCATAATTCTTAATTAAATCTAAAATCAATAATTACAATTTTATTAACTTCCTCATTCGTTTTTCATTTAAAATTGGATTAATTTAATTATTAATCCCTTTAATTTCCATAATTAATAACATTTATAATTATTAATTAAACATAACACACACATATATATACAAATGTGTATCTATACAAATTTAATTCATGCATTTACATTATCACGTAACCTCCTTTAAAATCATAATTTCTGTACTTTCACAATAATTAAATTGTACAATTTATTGTACATTTACCTGAAATTTCTTTTATTCTTCATAAATTGTATTTACACAATTTATTTACTTTTCAATTATTTTAAATTTACATAATTCATCACCATCTCTGTACAAATTTAATTTACTAATTAAATCCCTTCAAACACTTTAAATTACTTAAAATAATAATTAACTTAAACAACCTTGATATTTTTTATCAATTAATTCTTATTTGATATTATTAAAGGAATCCTGAAATTCGGATCCTCACAACTAATTTTTTGATCAATAGAAAAAATATCTACATCATTGACATTATTGGATGAAAAATTAAGCATAGTGCCAAATTCTTGTGAATTAGCCGCCATATTTGCAATCAAGCTCCTTGCAGCTTGGGGAGTTTTGTCCTCCAAAGCTCATCCGCTAGTAGCATCAATCATGTTTCTATCGGTAGACAGAAGTCCTTCATAGAACTATTGGATGAAGAGTTGCTCGCTAATTTGATGGCGGGGACAACTTCCATACAATTTATTGAACCGTTCCCAATACTCGTATAAGGATTCTCTATGGTTTTGTCTCGCATCAAAAATTTCTTTTTTTTTATGTTGGCTTCCCTTGAAGCTGAGAAATATTTCTCCAACATAATCTCTTCATCTCTTCCCATGTGATGATGCTTCTGGAGGGTAAATAGTAGAGTTATTCCTTAGCCAAGTCTTTCAAATAAAATAGAAAAGCTTTAAAATTAATTTGCTCTTCAGTCACTCGAGAAGGTTTCAGACTTGTGCACACCATATGAAATTCCTTTAAATATTTGTGAGGATTTTCACCTGCGAGACTATGAAAATTGGGCAATAAATATATTAGACCAGACATTAATTCAAATGAAGTGTTAACATCTAAAGTAAAAAAAAGTTATGCTTAAAGGTTGTTGGTTCAAATTAGGGGTCACAAGCTCTTTCAAAGTTCGATTTCTAGCCATGGCTTCCATCTTTAACCTGTACAACTCAAATAAAATATGAAAACTAGAAAAATAAAAAATAATCTAAAAAAAATTACTAAATTAAAATAAAGGTTACAAAACCACAAAAATAAATAAAATCATTCATTGGCAATTGCGCCAAAATTTGGTGTGTTGTCGCAGGCATCAAAAAATAAAATCTTACTTTGAAAAAATATTTACGTATTAGTGTAAGTAAGAGTCGATCCTACAGAGAATGATTAATTTAATTTTATGCTTTGTAAACTAGAATTGGGGGTTTTTTAATTAAAAAAGTAATTTAAATAACGTTAACTAAAATAAATAAATATGCAAGTAATTTTAATGAAATAAATTAGAAGAAAAAACCTTACTTTAAGTTAACATCCATCATTAGGAATTTACAACTAATTATTGATGTAAGAATAAATTAATTAATATTTTGAGTATTCACCATGGAATAATTACTCATATTCGAATAATTTTTCTATCTCTTCTTAATTTTAGTTAAGTAAAAATAAGCGATCTAAATAACTCTTATTATTAAATAACATCAGACAAACGCTAAAGATTTAACCTAGTAGTAGCTTTAAGAAATAGAGAGATCGTTGAATTAAACAACACAAGTACAAGCGGTTGCATTTAATTTAGATGAATATACTTCCAAAGAAATAATAATCTTTTGATCTGCAAACTAATTATTATTCTTAGTTACTCCATAAATTAAAGTGACCAAATAATTATGGATTTGATATTTAATTTAGCAGTGAATTAATGTGAATAATAAACTAGTATGCCTCCTAACTATTAAACAAATCAATCATAAAAATTAAGTACAGAAGAATATTCAATACTCAAAATATAAATTGAACAATTAAAATAAATTAGATCTCACAGTGTATTAATCTTGATGGTTTCAGTCACTTAAACCAAGAAAAATAATCTAGCCGCACATAGCTATAAAAAACACCGAAGAATAATATAGAGGATTTTCTAGTAAAAAGTGTACTCTCAATTGTGTATTACATCATCTATTTATAGATTACATAATTTTTCTAACCCAAATAAAATTATAATTTCCAAACCCTAATAAAATTTAAAATACAAATAAAATAAATATAAATTTTTTAATTTATTTTTCCTATTCCAAATAGCTATTGGAATTATTAAATATAATCTTCCTTTAATTGAATGACCGGGACACGTGAAAACCCATTAATTTTGAAACAACCCAGCTGAAAGTCTGAAACACCCCAACTGAAAGTCTGAAAGACATTGGACCCCACACGGAATGAATGGTGCAAAGCTCTTTTGGCATAAGGAATAAAGAAACATGCAAAAACGGACCCACGCGTTAGTTGGTTGCTCATTTTTAATCCACGTTCGCGCATGGCATAACATGTTTGTTCCTCTTGCCTCTTATCGCGCATGGCGCTGCCGCTAATAACTTCACTTGCCATAAAATGGCATCGTGCTGAATTTATACTACGGATTCCTTTAGTACTTTGCGCATGGCGCGAACTGCTTTATTTCTTGAAATTACGAAATTGTCATTAGGAACTAACTTTTTACCGTTTTGCCACTGAGCTTTTATTTTCCTGCAGAATAAAATTAAAATAAATAAAAATAATATAAAAATAATATAAATACATAAAATTAAATAAATTACCTAACACTAAAAATAATTAGAAATTCATAAATAATTAAGTATAAAATACCTAATAAATAGATATAAAAATTTAGTTATCAATTTTACACACTTTAATCTACATCATCTATTAACTAATCACATGATTCACACCGTAATCTAACTTAATCTACACCATCCATTAGCAAATCACATGATTCACACATTAATCTAACTTAATTTACACCATCCATTAGCAAATCACATGATTCATACCTTAACTACATTATCCATCACACGTTTCATATTTTAAAGTTTCACGCTGCACATTTAAAGATTATATTATCCATATTTTATATTATTATATTATTAATTTAATATTACAATTATTTAAATATTTAGTGTTATTCAAATACTGAGTATGACTAACTATTTAATACCCGTGACTACTGCTGTGATAATTATTAGCCCAACGATACAAGATGCTATGCATTGTGAGGATTATTGACTCAATAATGTAGAATGTTGTGCAATGACAATTATTAATTCAATAATATAAAATACTGTGTAATGACAATTATTGATGAAATACTATGCAATGGTCATTTTATCAATTCAATAATATAACACACTGTGTAACACCGTGTGTTGTTGTAGAATACCGTGTGCTATTGGAAAATACTGCATGCTACTATAAAATACCATGAAATACCGTATATTACTATTCTTTTATCACTCGGTATTTAAATAGTTAAAAGTAATAGCACTATTAATTATTTTTATTTAAAAAGGTTAATGCTGTCGTTTTTTATATCCAATAATATTTCGTTGTGGATTTCGGCCCGTCGTACGGATCAAATATTTCCCGACAGAACGAATATTTCCTTTTATTTTATAATTTATACATAACATCCTTAACTTGTAACTTTTATATATATCAATATAACACTTTACTATTTCAAAATAATATATGAAGAAAATTAAATTTTATTCAATAAAAGTCGGGGTCTTACAACCTCCCATCCTTATGAAATTTCGTCACCAAAAGTGACATACCTAGCATTTCGAAGAGGTAAGGATACTTAGATTTCATCTGAGATTTTAACTCCCAGGTTATTTCCTCAGTATCTTAGTTCATCCATAAAACCTTGACTTGAGGTATAACTTTTGAGTGTAGGATCTATTCCTTCTTATTTAAGATCTTGACTGGTATCTCCTCGTACGTTCAATCCTCTGATATAATGTCCGGTTCTAACTTAATGATGTTGTTTGGGTCCTTCATATATTTACGTAACATCGATATGTGAAAAATGTTATGAATGCGAGACATGTTTGGCAGGTAGAGCTAGTATGTAGGCCACAGTTCCTGTTTGATAAAGGATTTCAAATAGGTCAATAAATCAAGGATTGAGCTTTCATCTCTTTTCAAATCTCGTAACTCCTTTCCATGGAGAAACACGTAAAAATACATGGTCTCCGGCATTGAATCACTCGTCCTATCGATGAAGATCAGCATAACTCTTTTGTCGCTCTTGTACGGCTTGTATTCGTTGTCAGATTATTTGAATCTTTTCTGCTGCCATGCGCACCAATTCGGGTCCCAATAATTTTGCTACTCCTACCTAATTCCAGCATACTACAGAGTGACATATTCGGCCATACAAAGCTTCGAATGTAGCCATACTTATACTTGCTTGATAACTATTATTATAAGAGAATTCAATCAATGGTAAAGATTTGTCTCAACTTCCTTTGAAGTCTAGTGCACAAAGTCTCAAAAAAAATTTAAGAGTCTGGATTATCCTTTCTGATTGTTCGTCCGTTTGAGGATGGTATGCAGAACTAAATTGTAATTTGGTACTCATAGCTTTTTGTAGGCTGATCCAAAATCGTGAAGTGAATCTAGGATCTCGTTTAAAAATTATGGATACCGACATGCCATGCAATCTCACAATTTCATTTATGTACATACTGGCAAGATGCTCAAGTAAAAAGTTTTCTCACGTAGGCAAGAAATGAGCGGATTTGGTCAATTTATCCATGATGACCCAAATTGCATCTAAGCCTTGAGAAATTGCAGGAAGACCCATCACGAAATCCATATTGATGTGTTCCCACTTCCATTCTGGAACTTCAAGTGGTTGCAATTGACCCTTAGGCTCTTGATGCTCTGTTTTGACACATTGACAAGTTAGGCATCTTGAGATCAACTCTGCGATCTCTCTATTCATGTTGCTCCACCATATTGTATGTCGAATGTCATGATACATTTTGGTACTTTCAAGATGGATTGCAAATGATGTGTTGTGTGTCTGCATCATGATTTTATGCTTCAATTCAGGATCGTTAGGAACACAAAGTCGAGAGTTGACTCAAAGTATTCATTTCTTAACAATTCTTGCTTCACGAATAACACCTTCTTGTACTTTCTTCATCATGTTCATCAGGTATGGATTAATAGCTTGAACAACTTTAATTTTATTGATTAAAGTCGGTTATACTCATATACGTGTCATCCTAACGTGGGTCCCTGATATATTTAGCTCTATTTCCATCTTTTATAAGTCATACAAAATACGCCTTTGTGTTGTCAGTACTGCACTTGTACTAGCATAAGATCTTCTGCTTAATACGTCAGCTACAACGTTCGCTTTGCCAGGATGCTACTAGATGGTGTGATCATAATCTTTCAACAGCTTAAGCCAACGTTGTTGCCGTATGTTGAGTTCATTCTGAGTGAAGAAATACTTGAGGCTATTGTGATCCGTATAGATATACACTTTCTCCCTGTACAAGTAATGTCTCCAGATATTCAACGCGAAAATGACCTCTGCCAACTCTAGATCATAAGTACTGTAATTTTTTTCTTACTTTTTGAGTTATCGAGATGCATAAGCTATAAACTTTTTATGTTGGATAAGAACACAACCTAGACCTTTTCCTGAAGCATCGTTGTAGATGATAAATTCTCCTGATCATGATGGTATGGTCAGACCAAGAGCTAAAACAAGTCTCCTCTTGAGTTCTTGAAAGCTCTTCTCGCATTCCTCGCTCCATACGGCTTTTCTACTTTTTCAAGTTAGTTGAGTTAATGAAGTTACGATTTGAGAAAACCCTTCTACAAATCTCTGATAATAACTAATTAAGCCCAGAAAGCTTCGCACTTTAGTTACTATCTTGGATTGTTCTCAATTTAATATTGCTTCAATCTTCACAAGGCCAACCGATATCCCCTTACTAGAAATCACATGCCTAAGGAAAATTACTTCTTTAAGCCAGAACTCACACTTCTTTAACTTGGCATACAACTTGTTCTCACGTAGCTTTTGGAGTTTCAATATCATGCGTTGTTCATGATCCTCACGACTCTTGGAGTATATGAGGATGTCATCAATAAAGACAACCACAAAATAATCCAAATATTCCTTGAATATCCAGTTCATCATGTTTATGAAAGCTGTAGGAGCATTGGTTAGTCCAAAAGGCATGACTAAAAACTCATAAGGTCCATAACAAGTTATGAAAACAGCCTTTGGAATGTCCTCAGCTTTAACCTTTAATTGATGATATCCAAAATGAAGATCTATATTCGAGAAATATTGAGCACATTGAAATTGATCAAACATGTCATCAATCCGAGATAATGGGTACCTTTTTTTATGGTGACATGGTTCAATTCCTTAAGCCAGAATTCACACTTCTTCAACTTGGCGCACAACTTGCACTACTACAAAATAGTAAAAAGATAACACTTAAAAAACGTTGTAATTTTCTCCCAGAAACGTCGAGGTTAAGGGTGTCATCTATTTGACCCATTTTATACAACGTTTTTAAAACGTTGTAGTTGGCTCATAATACAACGTTTTTTACTAAAAAACGTTGTACATTGTCTTTAAATAAATACTAAGATGCTTGAAAACGTTGTAGATGGTATCATTCCACAACATTTTCTGGTATAAAACGTTGTAGTTTGATACATCATACAACATTTAGACTAATTTATACAACGTTTATAAGATGTCATCTATTGTAGTACGTTTAGACAACGTTTTTAAAATGTTGTAGTGTAACATAAAAATGTTGTAATATATCTTTGTTAATACATTACACAACGTTTAGGCTCATTTATACAACGTTTTAAAGGTGTCTTCTATTTAGCACATTACACAGTAGTGGTGCACCTGCAATGTTGTACTTGCAGAACTGCTAATATTAATGCAATGATATATAGTTAAAAAAAACTCTAAATTCTCATTTAAAACCAAAATGTATCAACCATTCTCAATTTCAAAATACATCCAATAATACCATTCGTTTATAGTTTCAAATTATTACATCCACAAAATATACCAACTATCCACAAAATATACCAAATTAACTGTGGCGCACTACTACCTAATCATGTGCAAAAAAGTTTTCTCCCAAAATACATTAATCTAAATTAACATGTGCATCCACCATTAACTCCCAAAATAAATATCTAAACCTGTATGGACAGACGATTCAGAACCTAAACTGATACAGAGGTTTTCCATCTTTGAGTTGATTCAGCCATTCTGCACCAAGTTCAACAGACGGAGATGGATTCTTAAGGGTTGTATTCTTGTGGTGATACACTTCTTTTCTTCGAGGGAACTTCTCCTTCAAAAGTTAAAAGAGAGATTCTGCAAAGAAAGACCACCAAATTCATCAAGTTACAGACACATTATCCTATTCATTCCAAGTAATGAAATTAGTTCAATCTATATGCCTAAGTACGAACTACAGATTATGGATTTATTTCTATCCATCAAACATGGCAATACAAGAATAGTGAGTTATATAACACATGGTAAAAATGAACTGAATTTGAATTTATTGAACTAACCTCTTCCAACAGCGATTTCTTTCTGAATATGATTCTCGATCATTTGTTCCTATCAAATCCTCTTCCAACTGCTTCATGAATGTCTTGACCTTCTGCTATTGGTTTTATCTTGTCTTCTCCTTCAATATCCTCTGTATGAACATAAATGATTGATTTCCATTAGACAATAAAAGAGTTTTAATTGGTCAGATAAAAATAGGAGTCACATATGAAAGGTACATCCCTCCAGATTGCTAACAGAAGAACTAAAATAAAGTCCATCACCAGTTAGTTTTCATTTGATCAACAGCGATGATCATTTATTATTATTATTATTGGAAAACTGAAAACAACTGCAGAATACTCGGGCCACAACTCGGTTCATATATACATCTTTAAAAGCATATGAAACTTTCCAACAAGAAGTAACAATAGTAGTATGTGCAGAAGTTTGGAAAATATAAGTAACAAAATTGCACCAATTCATTAGGGTCGTCCTTTTTAAAGGATTTGACAAGTGAGAAAGAAATATTTATTGGCTTACTAACATTGGGATGTTCTTTCGACCAGATAGATTCGGGGATTCGCTAAGGTTTGGGGATTCGCCAAGCTACATAAGAATCCTTACTCTTAGATGGTGCACATTTTACATCTAAATCGTGATTACTAAAAATGATAAGTTACATACTTTTAGTATTTATTGCAAAATTTTATAAAAGAAGTACTTTCAATAAAATTAGGCTGATCCGGTAGTAGTGGGCCAAAGGCTGAAATTTATATAGCATAAGTAAGCTTCTTCAATGTGATAGTGGCAGCACAATCTGAATTTAAAGCGTAATCTAATCCTTTAGTTTTGTTTGAAGCTTTGAGATATAAATATTGCCAATATAGGAAATCAAAGGAACATAAATGTGAGAATAATTGAAGTAATCAAACTTGCACAAAGATCTCAACCCCCACCGGGACTAGATATTAACCAAAATTGAAAGTTAGGGACCAGAATATACCAATCACATTTTTGTGGACATCATGAACTTATTCTTTTTCTCAACCGGCTTAAGTATTTGGAAAGAGCACATCAAATTTCCATCAACACTCATCATTGCACCAGCATTATCAAATTCACCACAGTAGTTGGGGGCAGAGAATATGGTGACAAGCTGCCTCTCAGCAAAGAATTCATAACCATCCTCCACAACCTATACCAAAATTTATATTAATAGCCAGCAGAATGTTTTGGTAGAGAAATACAAAATAGCTGAGTTAAGAACCTGATGAGCGCGGCAGATAAGGTCCAAGTCATGCTTTGCCAAGAACTCTGACACCTTATCAGGACCAAAGGTGAATGAAACTCCTCTATCATTCATTCCCCTTCCTTTGACATCCTTACTCGGATCTGACCAGAGTAAATCATAAAGCAAACCTGTGTCAGGTATAGCAGTTGGACGTGGCAAGTTTCTAATTTGATCCAAGTTCACAAAATCAGGGGAAAGGCCACCGTGCATGCACAATATCTTATCATCAATAAGAGCCGCCATAGGAAGACAATTGAAACAGTCAGTGAAGGCCTTCCATAGTTTCACATTGAATCGGCGCTTACATTCATCATAAAATCCATATATCCTATTAATAGAGGCACATTCATGGTTTCCCCTGAGAAGAAAGAAATTCTCTGGATATTTAATTTTGTAAGCAAGCAAGAGGCATATAGTTTCCAAGCTCTGCTTGCCACGATCCACATAGTCCCCTAAAAATAGATAATTAGCTTGAGGAGGAAAACCACCATATTCAAAGAGTCTTAACAAATCACTGTACTGTCCATGAATATCCCCTGAAATATATACCACAAAGAGTACATGATAAGAATACAGTTGCCACAAGGCCTTCAAAGGAACTGAAAAGCAAGCCAACCATTTGTTCCAAAGTGGAATCAGTTTGGCAGACAGTTGTTCCAAATACAAATCTGGTCACAACATCAAAGCACATTATCCTCTTTTTGTTTCTTTCAGGTAGAGAGCAGGTAAGGGTTAAGACAGATACACGCTAAAGTTACTATTACCACATACTTCTCCAAATATGTAACTGACGTCCACAAATTGAGTGAAGTGTTTAATGGAGGTATACAAGTAGAAGCTTTAAAGTATAACAATCTGATTCCTACGCTTCATCCCTAAAAATAGGGCCCAAGATCTTCCATATTGATACTAAATGAAAATCCTAATTGATAAACTAATTCCTAGAACTAGAATCATACATAAAATCTTCCTTATAAATAAAAACTGAAAAATATAATTACATTCATTAAATACAGTAGGATATAATATTTTCATCCATCATAGAAAAATAAAACAAACTAAATTACCAAAATAAGAGAATTTTGTTTCTGAGTGTGATCACATTATCAGGTTTATTGCCACCGAATAAGAATAACAACTGCTTCACTGCTTTGACACAGTTTACCAACTGTGAGAATCTAAAATCAATGATCTTTTTCTCTTTTGTAAACTAGAGTGCAGCATGCCACAAACGATTACTTCAATTCATTTACCATCAGCTCCTTTCCGATGCAGCTTATTTCCTTGGCGTGTGGAATAGGAATTTATATTTGGCTTTACTGAACCATTTACTGACTCTTTGCTCTCAGACTTAAATTAGACCAACCTTAAATAGTTGAAAGAAATTATTACTGTAAACGCTAACCAGTCTTATGAACAAAGAAAAGACAAGTCCAACTTACAACATAAGTTGAGTTTAACCTGGATAGTACAAGTATATATGCATATATCATAGATGGTATAGCTTAGACTTATTTTGGTAGATCTCCTTTCTATACCTCTTCGTTGTCACAGATCATTGCAGTCATAAGGAAACTTCATAAAAAATGGGGCCAAAACAACCTATCAAAAAAAATAAGGAACTTCATAAATAACTATCATCAAATATTATTTGCTGCTAAGATAACTAAAGAAGCTGACAACCAGAGAATATTAAATGATCAAAGCCTGCGACGAAAATATTGATCAAGTGATTGATTACAAACAAAGAAGACATAACAACGATACTTGAAAAATTGAATCAGAGATTCAGAGCCACTAATCAGTAAATAAAGTAAACGCTAAAAAAACTATCAAAGTCTCAGCCACTGTATCAGAGACACGAAATGAGATCGGAGCATAGCAATTAGCTCGAAGCATGTGAAGTATTGACCAACCATGGATATAAGAAAAAATTGTACTCACCTCTGTTCAGCAAAATCTTCACACTTTCAACATGCCCAGTTCTTGCTGCAGAATGTAATGGCGCCCAGCGTTCTTCATTGGAGCTGTTTATACCACTAATTAACGTATCAGCAGCTGAAAGTATCTTCACCATGTGATTCATTAACCAACTCAAATAAAATTACTATTCATTACACATATTGAATTCTGCTCCCAAAAAACTGGGTGAGACATAGCCAAAACTACATTTCCAATAAACTGAAAACAAACAGAAATAATTCAAAGGAAAATAGGCCAAACACCTAATAAATATGTATAGTCCCATCAATTTACATATACTGCAGTATTAGTACCTACCTCTTGTCCTTCAAATAGATAGCTGCATATTATTTTAAGAAAATTCATTCATAAGTGCCACGATTCAGTAAGAATATATAAATTTCCTAGCCAAGGGATCAAACTCTTTGTAAAGAAAACCCAGAAGAGACCAATTGTGAAATTTCATGTGGTCTCAAAAGCATTACTCAATGAACTGATATTCAGTTTAGAGACGCCCGCCAGGTAATATATTTTTTCAGTCAGTTACATGAGTCAAAAAATCAAGGTGAACATCCCATTAACTTATTGAGCAATATTATATGGATACTGCTTTTGATTATGCCCCCCAGTTAAGATTTTTACACTTCTTAATATCAAATGCTAGGTATTCTCAGCAGTAGCAGCAGTGGAAAGTATCAACCATATCAAAACTGGCAAACTGGTGTCTCTGTCAGAACAAGAGCTTGTGGGGACTGCAATGTAAAACAAGGTAACCAAGGCTGCAGTGGTGGATTCATGGAAAAACCGTTTCAGTATATCAAAAAGATAGGTGGTCTCACAACAGAAAGAGATTATCCTTATAGAGGAAGAAATGGTAAATGTAACAAAGCCAAAACTAAACACCATACAGCAATGATAACTGGCTACGAAAGAGTACCTGCGAAGGATGAGAGGAGCCTAGAAGCTGCAGTGACGAAGCAACCAGTATTGTCCTTTGAATTATTTATTAGGTGCACTCTTCCAAGCTCTCTAGCAATCCGCCGCCGGACGCGACATCTCCGTCATCGCCAAATCCGCTGTTGAAGAGACCATCGCTTCTCCGACCTCCGCTGTATCTAAAAAATCGCTTTCGACCTCATCCGACTGCAATAAAGAAATCTCCAGCTGCTTCGATTCCCCCTGCGACAACTTAAGATTCTTTATTACCGAAACCCTAGGTTCCATTCTTGCACGTGATGATCTGGTGACACTATACGAAAACAACATAAATTTGTTAGATAGGGTTTCGAATTGGTGGAAAAGGATTGGGCAGAATATGCTGGACAAATCTGACTCAGTTTCAAAAGTTGCCTTTGAGTTTGTTGGGAGATTGTTTCAGGAATTTGAGTCCAAGAGAATGAGCCGGTTAGCTGGAGATAAGCTCGTAGATAGTGAGAATTCTGTTGCCATTCGATCAAATTGGGTGTTTGGATGATGGAGACGTATAGAGAGAGAAGCAGACGTTGGAGGAGGAGGACGATAGTTACCATAGATGGTTTTTGAGCGAGGATATTTAGATTCAGCGAGAAGGGGAGAGAGCTAAGTTAAGGATATTGAGGTAGATGAGTTCGATTGGCGATGAGAGAGAGTTGTTTCACTTGTGAGGATGAGTGAGCTCCAGTGTTTTAATTTCAAGTTTTTATTTCCGCGCTATTTTTTCAAGCTCCGTGTTTTTTAAATAGATAACGTTTTTCTTAAGAAAACGTTATAATTTTAAAACCAAATATTGCCCTTTATAAATACATAACGTTTTTGCATATGTATCTATAACGTTTTTTGAAAAAACGTTGTAAAAAAAAATACCACAACGTTTTTTACAAAAACGTTGTTGTTTAAGTGTTATCTTTTTACTATTTTGTAGTAGTGTTGTTCTCATGTAGCTTTTGGAGTATCAATATCAGGTGTTGTTCATGATCCTCACGACTCTTGGAGTATATGAGGATGTTATCAATAAAGACAACCACAAAATGATCCAAATATTCCTTGAATATCCAGTTCATCATGTTTATGAAAGTTGCAGGAGCATTAGTTAGTCCAAAGGCATGACTAAAAACTCATAATGTCCATAACAAGTTATGAAAACAACCTTTGGAATGTCCTCAACTTTAACCTTTAATTGATGATACCTAAAACGAAGATCTATCTTCGAGAAATATTGAGCACGTTGCAATTGATCAAATATGTCATCAATCTGAGATAATAGGTACCTATTTTTTATGGTGACATGGTTCAATTCTCGGTAGTTAATGCACAGTCTCATACTCTCGTCTTTCTTCTTCACAAATAGAACATGAGCACCCTAAGGTGATGCACTCAGACAAATGAAACCAATATCCAACAATTCCTGTAGTTGGACTTTTAACTCTTGAAGTTCAATGGGAGCCATTCCATATGGGGCTTTAGAAATAGGCTTAGTACTGGGTTCAAAATCAATACAGAATTCAATTTTACAATTTGGGGGTAAGCCAGGAAGTTCCTCAGGAAACACATCAGGAAATTCATTAATAATAAGAATATTATTCAAGTTTGACATGTTTTTATTTAAACTAGTGACATGAGCTAAAAAAGCTTGGCATCTATTTTTTCAATAAACGAATAACTTTATAGCTAGAAATAACAATTATAAATTTTAATGGTTTGGTTGCTTGAATTTGCATTGCAGGACTAATGATCTTATGAAAACAATCAATTTTAGCATGATGGGTAGTCAACCAATCAATTCTTAAAATTACATCAAATTCATATATTTTCAAAGAAATAAGGTCAACGGGTAATGTGAGGTTGTTAATTTGAACTAAGCAAGATTTATATACAGTAGATGTAATGGTTATTTCTCCTAATAGAGTTTCAACTGATAAGACAGAGTCTAAATTTTTAGGGATCAAGTTTAAATGTTGAGCACATGCAGGTGAGATAAAAGAGTGGGTAGAGCTAGTATCTAACAGATCATAGCCTTCACAAGAATTTATAAGTAACTAATCGGTTATCACCTCGTTTGGGTTATGTGCCCTTTAGGATGTCACAACAAAAGCTCTCCCCTAAACTACAGATTTTTCCTTGTCTGTGCTAGCTTGTGGAGCCATCATTGCAGCTAGACTTGATTTTGTAACAGGATAAAATTGCGCAATATATTCTTCATTCCCACAACTGTAGCACAACTTGGACTACTGAGTACAATTTGGGCTGATGTGATCTTCCTGACCATACTTGTAGCATCTTACTGGTGGTCTATCTCTTCCTTTTGAAACTTGTGTCGATGCTAGTGCTGATGTCAGTGCCCTTCCGTAATCATTGTGGAATCTTTTCCTTTTGAAATTGTTCCAACTTGAATCCCCTCTACTGTTATTTAAGCCGGGATTACCACCAAAGTGGTTATCATTTCTGAAATGGTGATTATCTCCTCTATAGTTCTCGTTTCACTGATTGTTGTCTTTATTTCTCTCTCTCTGCTGGTTATTAACTATTGGCTACAATATTTTATATTTTTGCTCCACCCTTTAAGCCCTATCCACAACATCTGAATATAAATAAAATTTATGAAAGATGAGGTGTTGGCGAATTTTGGATATCAAACCTTGTAAGAATATATAACTAATTTGTGCATCGTCGTTTACCATATGGGGCACAAATCGGGATAACTTGGCAAATTTGGCCTCGTACTGTGAGACAATCATGTTCCCCTACTCTAGCTTGATAAACTCTACCTCCTTCATGTGTCGAATACTTTCTGGAAAGTAATTCTCGTTAAACTATTCCTAAAAATTTGTCCAGAACATCTCGAGTGCCAAGTGCTGGCTACATTTTACTATTTCCCACCAATAGTCCGCCTCTCCTCGTAACATGAAGGTGGCGAATGAAACCTTCTGATCGTCGGGCAAACATAGGACATCAAAGATCTTTCTTATCTATTTGATCTATGCCTTTGTCTTGAGTGGATCGGGCTTTCCTAGAAACTCAGGTGGTCCCAATTCCTTAAATTATTTGGCAGTGACCATCTGTGCATTGCCAGCATTTCCACCGTTATTGTTGACAGTGAAAGTAGTATGCACACAAGTCAATCAAATTTGATGTGATATTTGTGATACCCCAGGATTTTTAGAATAATTTCAAATAAGGATTATGATGAATTAAGAAAATGTTAGCATTTAAAACCTAGAGTTAAATGATAGAGGTATTAAGGAATGATTTAGGGAATGTGAAGAAGATTTACATGAATTAAGAAAAGAAGGTTGAATGTGTGGGGTATAAATGAGGTGCAATAGAAAGTATGAAATAAGTGGATTGAGTAAGGGTAAGTATGATTAAAGAAATAAATTTTTTCAAAGAATGATAAATCAAAGAAATTGTGAATTGAATTAAGAGTTGAGTATTCTGATTGGTAGGATCATTATGGTATTATTCATTAAAGATTTGAGTTGTGGATATTAAAGAGATAAAACATGATTATTATGGATTTAGTTGTTATTCATCAAGATAAAAGTATAGCAAGGTGTTATAAATAAAAAAACGTATGATTATTACGATAATTATGATTCCGATGACGAAATCCTGTTAAGGGGGGAAGAATGTGAGGACCCGAATTTTCAGGATTACTTTAATAAAATTAAATAAGAATTTAATTAACAAAATTATCAAAGTGGTTTAAATTATTTATGATGTAAGTGATTTAAAGTGTTTGAAGGGATTTAATTGGTAAATTAAATCGATACAAAGAATCGTGATAATTTGTGAAAAGTAAATAAATTGTTTAAAAACAATTTATGAAGAATAAAAGAAATTTCATGTAATGATACAATAAAATTGTACAATTAAATGATTATAAAGGTGCAGAAATTATTATTATTTTAAATAGTGAAGTTAGACATGTATATAAATACATTGTATATATATAAATGTGCATGTTTAATTTAAAATTATAAATTCCAGTAATTATGGAAATTAAGGGATTAATAGTTGAATTAATCAAGAAGTTAAATAAAAGTGAATGAGAAAGTTAGTAAAATTAGAAATATTGATTATATAATTAATCAATAATTATGGTGGAAGTTTAGAAATTAATAAAGAAGAAAAGTAATTGTACAAATTATATAATAATAAATTATATAATTTATATAAGGAAATTAAAGTGAAATATTAGAAAAATAATAATTATATAAATTATATAGGAATAATTATATAATTTATATAAGAAGATTAAATTGAATAAGGATGGAAGAAAATTTTTATAAATTGTATTTTGTGTAAAATGGAAATTATTTAAAAAGGGATAATGTAATTATATGAATTATATAATAATAAATTATATAATTTATATAAGGAAAGTTAATGTAAATAGTAAAGAAATGAAAAATAAATGAGAAAAATAATGTTTTAATTTATTAAAAATTATGTTTATGAATAACGGAATTTTTATAATTTTAATGAGGAATAATATTTTGGAAACGTGAACATGTTAGTGTAACATGTTGTCCAAGTAACAAAGTAAAAAAATTACGAAAAATAATTTTTATATGTTATATGAATTATTTTATGAATTTTGGAAGTATAAATTACCTCATATAATTACATGCATGTCATTATGCGTGTATAAAATTTGTCAAGTAAAATACCTGAAAAAGGTATTAATATTATTTATAAATCAATTTATGATTTTTAGTGAATTCAAATAAATATTTTATATACATTATATAAAATATTTATTACACGAGATAATTACGTAAGGTATTAAATTAATGAATTATGCAAGAATTTTTGTTGCTATCCGGATTTGGTCTAAGTCGGTTGCATGGCTAAGGTCGGTGGAATTGTCAAGTTTTTCCAAATTGTTTAAGTGTTTATAATATAAAGGAAAAAGAAGAAACAAATAAACAAAAAGGAAAAAGAAAAGCCAACACAAACAAATATATTCTTCCTCCTTCTTCCACCCGTAGCCACCACCACCATGCCATCGGAAAACTCCATAGCCACCAAGGAGAGGAAATAAGGAAGGTTTTTTTTATGCTTTTGTGAAGGTAAGAATTAAAGTATTTGATTTATTTTGTATTTATTAGTGATAAAATATTTTGTGAAAAATTAAAAAAATAATTAGAATAATTATTCTAAATAATTTATGGATGTATATCTATGAATTTTATCATGTTTAGAATAATTTTGTGGTAGAAATTGTGAACAAAATTGGATAGTTTTGTTCTTGGGTTGGTTACTGCCGGAAGAAAACTGAAAAAAAAAAAAAAAAAAAAAAAAAGAGAACCGCGCATTGCGTGGAAGAAATTTTCCCCCCGAACCAGGCCAAATGGCGTCGTTTTGGGACGCTGAAAAGAGAAGGTCGCGCCATGCGCGGCAGCCAATTCCTCGCTAGGTCAAACGACGTCGTTTGGCTGGCATAGGCGGAAGAAGCCGCGCGCAATACGCGGCGGTTGACGACGCGGTGAAATGACCAGCGTGCCCCTGTCCTTTTCCGTTAATGACCAGCGTGTTCTTTGGCCTCTAAAATTACGGTTTTGCCCCTAAGCTTACTGAAAAATGCCAATTATGTCCCAAAGCCGCAAAAATTACCAAAATGCCCCCAGAAAATAGTTTTTAATTAAATAAATATTTAAAAATTATAGAAAATTACTAAAAATATAGAAACGATATTTGGACTTTAAATTTAATAATTTTTTTATTGTAGATTAATATTTAAATATTAATCTAGTAAAGTTACAATTTAGAAAATAGTTAAATAAAATTTCGGACAACTAAATATGCAAAAAATTATCCGATGAGCCGGGTTGCCCGCACTGAATGTATTTTATATTAAGAGACAATGTTAATATAATTAACCATATTATTTAATAATTGACCCGGCACCCTAAAATAAATCACCGGGTAGGGTTAATTACATTATAAATGATATTAATTAATTGAATTAATATCACGATGAGATAAATAATTATTATTTGATTATTTTATGATCATAGGTTGTACGAGAAGCATTATAGAATGGGTATTTATTAATTTCACAATACTGACAAGTTCTTCAGTAATTTTATGTTTGACTTTTATGATATGTTAATACTTGTTCAAATGCATACAAATTATGTGTTATGTAATCCGTGGATAATATGACAACGATGTGTACTTTGTGCAATAATATGAATATATGTGAAGTATATTGCTTTAGTAGAAGCACAACACGTGATGTATGACACACACAAAGCATATTACGTAATGTGATACGTGAAGCATGAAAGGTATAAACTGTTGAACTTGCTGAGCCGTTGTGCTCATTACTTGCATAATATAATCTTTTGCAGGTAAAGAAATAAATTTTCAGAATATCAGATTATGTAGAGATGGATTACCATAGAAGGTTATGAATGTTATGGTTATATTTTTATATTATAATTCAATGTGGATACATTTGCTAAGTTTATATTGATGTAATGTATGTTGGATCCGGATAGGACGAATAGTGTTAAATTGTGAACTGTAATGGCTCAAAGATAAGTGTTACGGAAAAATGTATTATATGACTAATTAAGGATTATGAAACGAAGAATAATGGTATGGATATAAACAACATTAAATCTGAATGTTAAGTTTGATGATATTGGTACAGAAGAAAAAGTGAAGGTTGCGATCCAGGAACTAGGATCAAGATGTAAGTATTTTAAATGTCCAAATACTTTAATACAATGATTGAGAAAAAAAGAAGAAAAAGGAGAAAAGTGAAAAATTTATACCGAAAAAAATTGGTAATTAATGTTGTAAAATCAATTAAATGATTAAATAAAGTGATTAAAGATTTATTAACGGACCGAAATTTGGACCTTAAGGAAATAATGTTTAATAAACATGAAATTTAAGGGTATAAGGTGTGTCGAATTTCGGGGTCGTTACAATATTGCATATACTTTGTAATCTTATTTGTTTATTAATAAAAGTTTATTTATACAAAGACATTTTCTATATCCATATTTAATTATTGATATTAATTGTGATAAACCCATAGTTTTTTAGCAATGTTTTTAGAATCATGATGATGATCATGCAAATAAGATCTAAATTCAAGATAGCTCAAAACTAAAAAAAATTCTAATCGTGGGATCACTAAAATTGGGGATTAGTGAATCCAAATAGATTAGTATATATTATGCTTGCTCTTATGAAGACGATGATTGATCTCATAATCATTTTTGAAGAGATACTAAAGCAAGTATGTAGGTGCTTATTAGAGAATAAGTTCACTGAACATGACTCGTTAAAGGAATACCTAATGGAGTTTTACTTAGCAGGAATTCCAAATGTGATAGTAGTACAAGTGATTCTTAAACTTGAGATTATGACAGTATCTTGTGTATGATAAGTTATACTTTGACATATCCCTTAAGACCTTTAAGGTATATCAAAGGAGATGCTTATATATAATAAGTTATACATGGAGATAGGTGAATGGTCAACAAAGAATCTACCACTTCTAGTAAAAGGAGATAATGTTATATGCAATTCGATAAATGACAGCTCAGTAGTCTTTGGCCAAGGCAAAGTGAAAATTAGAAAAGGAGTTTCTAATTTACATTAAATAGAGTTGTGCATTTAAGAATCAAAATACATATGATCAAATAAAATAATACTTGATAGTAAATTTATATCTTATATTTTATTGGGATAGTGTATGACAGAAGGATTGAATTATACGATAACTATTCACTGAAAGGTTCTTTTATGATTAAATGTTAAAATCTATATTATCTGAAAAGTCGTTGATCGCTAAGGAGATTTACCCTTATTGTGGAATAAATATTATTTATTTAAATGAATTAAATATTTTAATTTATTTATTTAAATAAGATTAGAATTGTTCTAATTGATTTATACGGCAACTGATTTAATATGGAGAACTTAAAGGGTCACATCGCAAAAGAAAAATATTTATTTAAGAAGTAAATGACATAATCATAATAATATATTAAGTATATTTAATTTATATTAGTTTCTAATTAGATTAGAAGTTTAATTAAAAACCTTATTCCTAAAGGTGTTAGGAGGGTTGACTATATCTATAAATAAGATGAGTCTTATTATAGATTAATGTTATATACACTTGCATAAGTTTTTGGGAGAGTATTCACAAGTTATCTAGATCTAAGACGTTAGAAGAGAGAGAAAATTAGGGTTTGTCATCATCCACTTCTTGAATCCTTATTCTTCTTTGGTGGATAACCTTTAGAGGTCAAACACTTGGGTGTCTAACGTTGATCAAAAGAATCTAATCGGTAGAATTCAAGGAGAACACGAAGAAATTAGAGTTAAACACGTACCTATGGAAAACTAGTATCTACAAGGGTATAATTCTATATCTTCTTTTTATTAATTAATAATTGTGCATAAAGGTTGATCCTAGTTATAGTTTGTAAAATTTAAATCTAATTTTGCCATGCTTTTGCTGCTATTGTGCAATTTGATTACATGTTCATGGATATTACAAACCAACAGTGACATCAAGAGCCAAACTTTATATGAATTATTAATTATTTAGATTCCATATATGTATAGGTATGTGTTTAAAACAATTTATTGGGCATAATATGTTGTGTAAAATCATTTATTTTGAAAACAAGAAGCAAAAATCGTGTATTGAATAAATAAAAAATTGGATTGCATTTCTGAAATCGTCTAACAGACTGCGCCGGGGCGTAGTGTTATAGTATAAACATTGCGCTGAGGCACTATTCTATTGACTTTCGTGGTTGACCAAACTGCGTCGGGGCGCGGTGTTGTAGAACAAACACTACGTCGGGGCATAGTGTTTGTTCATCAACACTGAGCCGGTGCGTAATGCTGCATAATTTGTTTTTTTAATTTTTTGAGCAATTTTTCAAAACTATAAAATAAATTTTTTATTTTGGATGATTTTATAATTAAAACAAAAAGTTTATTTTAAACATAAAATTTGATTTCATGCAATTTTAAATTGCCTATTAAATGATATCAATGTATATATTGAATGGTTTTAATTTTATGACATGGATATTATTTATTGATATATATGTTGATATATATAATAATAAATGGGATTGATTATGGACTATTGACCAATGTGTGATTGGATGTGGACGCATGAATGAATTGGTTTTATAAATGGGGTATGCGTACCTCGTATTTCTAATTTTTTCTTATGTATAATTATATCTCCTTCCTATATACTTTGCTTTGACTGGTGATCAATGTTTCTTTTTATTGTAAGTAGTTTTGTGATATGATTAGTTAGAATTATTTTGAAGAATTAGAGCCAAGAAGTAAGGAACGCATGAAGACCCGTTTGTAAAGGAGCCCGGGTTATTGAATGTAATAGTTATATTCAATTTATTTATTCTTGCACTCTAGGTTTGACCTTTTGATTCACTTGGTAGCTCTAGTGAACCAAACTAGAATAAAAGTTCATAATTAATCCAAGTAGAATATAGTATTCTATATGTGCATGTTGTTGGGTGTCAAACCGTACGCATGACAAATCAACACTTACACGCAAGTGCACGTGGTCAACAAGTAATATAAAGTAAGTAAAGTATCGTTCCCACGAGGACTATGAATCGTTATTACACTATCAAGCAGCAGTTTTATAACTATTTCGGTTTCTTTAAACAGTGGTCAAGTAAATCAAGGAATTGTGAATTAAATCTACGTTGTGAAAATTAAGGACAACTAAATAATAAATGATTTAAGCAGACAAAGGAGGCATGAGATTATAACTTCACCTAGGGCGTCATTCGACTGTGCTACTTCCTGTTAAACCTAACTGATTATCTCGGATTGTTAGTCGAAAACACGAAAGTAAAGCATGACCAACTCTCGTTGCATCATACCCATATCCAACCCAGATCCGACCCAAAGGACAACAGAACGGGAAAGAACACCCACGTTAATTAAATCACTATATATCTATGTGACCTAGAGAAACGCAGGTTTAAGCACAAGTTTTTAAAAGACTACGTGTGGTGCTTTGGTATATGTCTATCCTTAGCACTAATCATGCAATCCAACGTCATGTGAAATCATGAACACAAGCTAACATGGTCGGTTCTAAACTCACACTCCCCATCTCGGTTCCGTGTGAGTTAGCAAGGTAAATGGTGATCAAGCACTTAAACAATTAAAATAAACCACATTAGACAATCCAAACATAATCATTTAGCCGAAACAAGGAAGCATAACAAATTGAACTAAACCCTCGGTTTCGTTATAATCCCATAAGAGAAGTTAGTTCATAATAGAAATAACAACCATCTTCCACAAATGTTCATACATTGAAGATACAAATGAAAAGAGAGAGAAAACAAAGGTTAAGAAATGCAAAGCTCGGTTTCTCTTCTTCAAATCCGGAGTTTCAATGTTGACACAATGCTTCAAACTTCCAATGCCCAGCCCTAAGCTAAACTACTCTAGCTAAATCACAAGGAACAAGAGAGAACAAAGAAAACAAAGAATGGAAATGAACAATGAGCTCTCTCTTCTTCCTTTTGACCTAGTTATTCTCTATCTTCTCTTCTATATCTCTAGCTTGGACTGATACTACTGATATATATAGCCTCAAGCGCTTCATTTCCGATCACTGTAGCAAGAAGTTCTTTAATTGGCCAGTTCAAAAACTAAGATCAGATTTTTGGTGCGAAGCACCGGCGCAGCTGCGCCGTGTTTGTACTGAGATGGGGCGCAGCTGCGCCTCACGGCAGTCAAATAGCTAGCAGAGGGACTGCGCAACAAATGTGAAGGAATGCGGTGCAGCTGCGCTGGGCACCAGTCAAGCAGTATATAGAGGGACTGCGCAGCTGCGCAGTGTTTGTGAAGGTTTGGGGCGCAGCTACGCCGTGCACCAATCTTGGGATTTGTGCACCGTTTTCTGCTGCATCCGATCTTCGCGCATATCACACCCTCATCGTACCAATTTTGTCCTGAAAACTGCTATTCTTCCTCCCCGCACGAGTTATAGTCCAAAACGCGTCGGTTTGTCCACAAAAAGACGGAAAAGGCCAATAAAGAGCTATGGAGCATGAAACCTACAAAAGCGACATAAAAGCATGAATAGTAAATAAAAACTAATGAGAACAAGCGAAAGTTAAGCAAGTTAGTATCGAAATAGTAGGTATAAAACCTACTTATCACATGTTAATTATATTTATATATATATTATCAAACATACTTTGCATGTTAAATGATATGATGCGTATTTTATATATATGTGTGTATTCGCGCTAAGTAAGATGAGACAATTAATAACAAACCCCTTAAAGAAAATTATATTAAGTTGTAAAGTTCAAAGATATTTTGAATATCGAACGTTGCCTTCTAGCATGGTAAAACAATAGAGTATCAAATAATCAATATACGTTTTTGTGTCACACAAGGTTTATATTAATTATTTGAAATGTTATTTTATTACATAGTTGATGTTTATAAATGAATTGAATATTATTATTTTATTGTGTCACACAAGGACAATATTTTTCTCTTTACTTATATGAAAATGCTAGGTCGAGTTTAATTTAGATAATTTTGATTTGAATGTGTCACACATGATCATAATAATTTAAGAGACAAAATACAACGAGTTACATGTTGATATAATTGACATAGAGTTGTCTACCTATTTATTTATATATAGTTTGTTGTGTCACACAAGGCTATATACATTTGAAATAGGATCCTTAATCTCACTAGCAAATCTTTAATTAGACTTGCCAAACTATATAAAGATGGTAATATAGTTTGATGAAAATAGTGTGAGAATACCAATTTAAATAAAGACCTAATTTATTTTGGTAATTAATTAAAAGAATGTATGCTAAAATGTATATTTTTACATGTAAAATTTTATACATGTCAAACTCACTATTACTGCGTAGCATACTTGATGCTAACAAACTAATCGGGCCGAATTACACGGACTGGTTAAGGAATTTGAGAATAGTTCTCATTGATGAAAAGCTTTTCTATGTCCTAAATTTGCATGTCTCTACAATTGTTGCAGAAGAAGCCTCTGAGGAAGAGGTTGTTACTTTTAAGAAGTGGCAAGATGATGCAATTATGGTTCAATGCCTCATGCTCGCACTCATAAGTAACGTGCTTCAGCATCAGCATAAAAAGATGGATGCTCTTACTATATTGTTGCACCTTAAGGAATTTTATGGTGAGCAAAGTAGGACTGCTAGATATCAAATATCTAAGTAGTTCTTCTGATCTCAGATGACCAAGAGCACTACTGTTGAGACTCGTGTCCTAAAGATGATCAATCTGATTGAACAATTTAGACAGTTAGGGTTCGTAATGGATGGAGAGTTGAGCCAAGATCTGATATTGCAATCACTCCCAGACTCATTCTCACAAATTATTGTGAATTTTCACATGAATAAGTTGGACGTCAGCTTGCTTGAGTTACTAAACATGTTGAAAACTACGAAGGGTCACTTCCCATCCAAGAAGGGTCAAGGGTCAAGCCTTTTTGGTGGATGATTCTTCCAAGAAGAGTAAGAGGCCTAATAATTCTTCTTAAAAGAAGAAAAAGAAGAAGGCTAAGGGCAAGGCAAGGACAAAGGACAATAAGAAAGTTGATCCTGATAGTAAAGGAATATGCTTCCATTACAATAAGTCGGGTCACTAGAAGAGGAACTTCAAGGAGTATCTTGCAGATCTAAAATAGAAGAAGCTTGGAGAAGCTTTAACTTCATATCAAGGTTTGTTCATGATTGAAATAAATTTTTATGTAAGTCAAAGTTCTACTTGGGTATTAGATACTAGTTGTGGTTCTCACATATGTAACACTATGCAGGGACTAAGTAGAAGTAGAAAGTTAAACAAAGATGAAGTTGTCATGCGCGTAGGGAATGGAGCAAAGGTTGCTACATTAACCGTAGAAACTTATTGTTCAGCATCGCCTACGAGCAAGTCCATCAGTTTAAATAATTGTTATTATGTTCCAGTATTTATTAGAAACATTATTTATATTCCTATGTTGGACAAAGATGGTTTTCATATTATAATTAAGACTAAAAATTGTTCTATTCATAATGATAATGTTTTATAAGGTACTGGTAAATTACACAATTGACTTTATTTACTTGACTTACATGAAAATATATTACAAATTGAACAAACTAAGAAAAGAAAAAGAGATAATGTAAATTATACCTTTATGTGGCATTGAAGACTTGGTCATATTAATGAAATAAGATTAAACAAGTTACATAAAAATGGGCTTTTAGAGCTGTCTGATTATGAATCATATCCCACTTGTGAATCTTGTATTATGGGTAAAATAACTAAATCTCCTTTTAGTGAAAATGGAGATAGAGTTACAGAATTATTTGAGTTAGTACACACAAATGTATGTGGGTCTATGACGATGCGTGCACGATGTGGATATTCATATTTTATTACTTTTATTGATGATCATTCAAGATTTGGATATGTGTATTTGATGAAATACAAGTCCGAATCATTTGAAAAGTTCAAAGAATACAGAAGTGAAGTAGAGAAACAAACTGACAAGAGTATTAAGATTCTTCGATTAGATCGAGGTGATGAATACCTAAGCAATAAGTTTCTAGATTATCTATAAAAAAAAATGGTATAATCTCTCAATGGACTACACCAGGTACACCACAATTGAATGGTGTATCTGAAAGGAGAAATCAAATATTGTTCCATGATGAGTTTTACCGATCTTGCAGTTTTCTTCTAGGATTATGCCCTAAAAACGGCTGCATATCTACTTAACAAAGTACCTTCTAAATCCGTTCTTAAGACTTCATATGAAATATGGACAAGAAGAAAACCTAAACTTAAGTATGTTAAGATTTGGGGTTGTCCAGCTTATGTCAAAATGATAGATGATGATAAGTTAGAGACAAGATTTAATAAGTATAAATTTGTGGGATACCCTAAAGAAACTGCTGGATATTATTTCTATCATCCTATTACTTAAAAGGTGTTTACTTTGAAACATGCTACCTTGAGTTTATCCTTGAAGGGGTCAGTAGGAGTAAAATAGACCTTGAATAAGTTTAAGAACCACAAAACACTATGGGTCAAAGTAAGGTACCTAATCAAGTAACACAACATAATGTACCATAACCTATTTGTAAATCTGGAAGAGTACTGAAGATACCTGAAAGGTATGGATTCATCATAGATGATGATGATGATGAGGTACGCATCATAGATGATGATGATCTATGGACTACGAAGAGGAAATGAATACTAAAGACTCGGAGAAATGGCTAGCAGCCATGAAATCCGAGATGGACTCCATGTATGAGAACCAAGTATAGACTTTGGTTACTCCACCTGAGGGCATTAAGCCTATTGGGTGTAAATGATTCTTTCAGAAAAAAACTGGAGCAGACGGCAAGGTAGAGACCTATAATTCCCGATTGGTTGCAAAAGGTTTAAGGGAAAGACAAAGTGTTGACTATGATGAAACCTTCTTACCAATAGCAATACTCAAGTCCATTCAGATTTTTCTTGCAATTACAGCTTATCAGGACTATGAGATTTGGCAAGTGGACGTGAAAACGGCCTTCCTCAATGGGAAACTAGAAGAAAATGTATATATGATACAGCCAAAGGGTTTTATTTCAAAGGTTGGAACAAATCAAGTCTGTAAGCTAGGACAATCCATTTATAGATTGAAGCAAGCTTCTCGAAGGTGGAACATCCGTTTTGATAAGACAATCAAAGAATTTGATTTTATCAAAAATAAGGTTGAACCATGTTCGTACATAAAGGTTAGTGAGAGTGCTATTATATTTCTAGTATTATATGTTGATGATATATTACTGATAGGGAATGATGTTCTTATGCTTCAATCGATCAAGATGTGGCTATCTAAACATTTCTCCATGAAGGACTTGGGAGAAGCATCCTATATTTTAGGAATAAAGATCTATAGAGATAGATCTAAAGGGATGTTTAGCTTGTCCCAAGGAATGTAAATTAATTTGATGCTAAAGAAGTTTAATATGAAAGATTCAAAGAAAGGGCACATACCGATGGGTAAACCTGGAAAAATTGGCCCAGGCCCGCGACCTGGGCAAGCCTGCCCATAAAAAATGATTTTTGAGCTTCACTTTTTTAGCACGTGAAAATTTGGGCGTGTTTGGCCAGGCCTGTGAAGGCCCAGCCCGTGGGCGTCCGACCCTTAAAAAAAAACATCCTCCTCGCTGCAACTTGCAAGCCAGTAGGCCACAGCTACTTCAGTGATTCAGTAATCAGCAGGCCAAATGTTTCTTGCCCAAAGCAGCAACATAACAGCCCAAAGCAAAGCAAAAGCCTAGAAAGCTTAACTAAACGTGAAACGTTTAAACCCTAACTCCCTAGTCCTTAAGGCAGTAAAGCACTACCACACTAAGGCATAACTTATCAAATCTGAAATCGCCTATTGGCACTTCCACACTTTGATCGGTCGCATGTCAGTACTTCTACACTTTGACTGATCGCCTGTCGGCACTTCCAGAGCTCCAATCTTTCATAGTTCCACAGATCCACACTTCAGTACACTTCCATACTTCGATCCACTTCGATTGATCACTGATTCGTCGACTGGGTAATGGGTAGCTTCATCTCTTCGTCCCGAATCCAAATCCTCAGTCTGTGACCTTGTGAGACCATTTTCTCTCTCTCAAGTCTGGGTAATTTTCTCTCTCTATATATATAATATATCTATATTTGTTTATATATATAACCATGTACTGATGACTGATGTACATTAGAATTTGGATCTAAAACCCTTCTATTTTCTATGTATGGCTAGTTTGGCTACTTCTATTTTCTTCCTATGTTGAATGTTCATTTGTCTAATATTTAGTACTCGAAATGAAGTGTATTGTGTACATAACTATTACATATTTATACAAATTTTACTACTAGATACTTGCTGAAAATAAAGGTAATTATACACCATTACACCTCATCCGTATCCTTTACCTAGATATAATATACTACTATTCTACTAAATATTAACCATCCAATATAGCCCTTGCCTGACAATGTGCTCGTAATCATTGCATCTTGTATGTTGTTCTTATAATTAGTTTATTACTTTTATGGTTGGAAGCTGTCATTAACACTCCAAAATTAATCCTTACTTTCAATAACAAAATCAGTATAATAGCAAATAAGAGTCGATCCTACAGAGAGTGATATTGATTCAATAAATTCCAATATTTTCTATTTTTAATTAACAATCAATAAATAAAAAGGGGGGTTTTGGGTTTTGACTTTAACTACTGAATTGTAAATAATTAAATATAAACGAGAGAAATCAATAAAGAGAAACTTCAGTTCTTCAGTTCAGTATCACCTTTTCACCCTCAACAGAACAATCAAGTTTAACATTAATCTTTTCATTTTCTATACTGAGACTAATAACCCTAGGTAACCATAATCGTTCAACTACCCGAAGTTCTCCTTAGGTTTTAATCTATTGTAGCAATCGCACCCAATAAATCCTTACTATCATACAACCTAAAATTATCAGTCTAGATTTAATATAACAGTAGCACTAAGAATTAGAGAATTAGATTATTCCAAGCAATAATCGTACGATCGCAGATTATTTAACTTGGCTTCTTGGAAACCATAATAATATTCAAAAGGTTTGACCGCGATCAAATATTACTAATCGCTACTTATGATCAGATACAATATCGTTTGCTTAATATTATATCTTAATCTAGCAGATAATAAAAGATAATAAAAACTCAATCAATTTAACTGGCCACATTAAATCAATCAAATCAAATGTCATTCATCAATTCTAATAGATCATTAAGAACAAATCTCATATAAGAAGAATAAGATAATGTAAATTTAATCAAACCATAATATGTGAATAAGGTTCAACATCCCCTTAGAACTGAAAATAAAGAACTTAGCCTGACATAGTCGAAATCGCTAATTAAACTTCAATCCTCGCACTAGTGAAAATCTCCTTCCCCAAAAGTTATTTACAATTATAGTTTTCTATGTATTTATATCCCTCAAAACTATCCTAGAAGCCTTCTCACGTCTCAGCCTTTAAAGTCCCGAACCAAATCAACTTTCAAAATTCCAATCTAAAACAGTCCACGCGTATCTGCCGACTAGGGCCCCGACCCTAGTTTTGTACTGTGAAATAGGGCCCCGGCCCTAAAGTGCCCGAAATTACGAAAATGTCATTAATGCTCATTTTTTCCGTTTTGTCCATCCGATGCCGTTTTCTGCAGAGTAAACATAAAAACAAGTAAAATACTCATAAGAATAACAATACTTAAGTCTGAAAGCATACAATTCGTATGCATGAAACCCACTCATCAATGGTTCTGTTTCTGTTTTAAATTTGTCATTATTGGTGTTTAATTCTTTTGACATATTTGTGTCTTAAGTTGCTTTTACTTAATTTAATGTCTATAGGATGTCATTGGTATGATTTTACTAAATTTTGATTGTTTTCAACTATTAAGGAGTTTAATTATGTTGCCTTAAACTGAAGAGTCCTAATTTTCTTAGTGAGTATGTGTTAATTATTTAAAAATATTTTTTGTTTGTAGAGTTCTTATGGATCGACAAGATCGTGTAATAATTGATTTGATTAATGTGGGAGTTGAAAGCTTGGACAATTTGACACAATCAATTGACACTTCGAAGAGAAAACGAAATGAAGAAAAATTAATTTGGAATCAATATAAAAAAAAAAGGTAGATCCTTCAACCAAAAAGTTAGGAGCATATTGTAAAACATGCACAAAAAGTTATGCTATTAGAGATGGTGGTAGTTCTCATGGGACTAAAATTTTGCATGCACATGAAAAGTCATGTCCCATTTTAGTTAACCAAAATGTGAGTCAAATGCATCTAGATCATGAAGAAAAAATGCGTAATAGAAAATTTAGTCAGCTTATTTATAGGGATAAATTGGCTTAAGCAATCATGATGCATAACTATCCATTCTTAATTGTTGAACATGAAGGATTACAAAGAGTGCATAACTACTTGAATTCGGATGTGAAATCGTATACTAGAAACACTGTCAAAGTGAATTGTACTAAAATTTATAAGCTTGAAAAAGTGAAATTGAAACGTGCATTTGAGAACATCCGCGGTAGAATTTGTCTCACGTCTGATTTGTGGTTGTCCAGTACTAGTGAAGGTTATATTTGTTTAACCGCTCACTTTATTGATCATGATTGTGTGTTGCACAGTAGGATTATAAATTTCTATCATTTTCCCCCACCACATACCGATACTCTTTTATCAGAAAAAATCTTTAAGTTTTTGAAAGATTGGGGAATTGAAAAAAAGATCTTTTCTCTCATTTTAGATAATGCAACAAACAACTACAATATGCAAAATTTCTTGAAGGCTCATTTGAGAGGAAACTTGCTTTGCAATGGTAGTTTTTTCCATGTTCGGTGTTCTGCGCACATATTAAATCTCTTTGTTCAACATGGTTTGAAAATTGCAAGTGAATATTTACGCAAGATTAGAGAGAGTGTCAAATATATTAAAGGGTCTGAAAGTAGATTATTAAAGTTTGTTGCAAGTTGTGAACAATTGCATGTGTTAGTAGAATAGGGTTTGCATTTAGATTGTGTGACTAGATGGAATTCTACATGGTAGATGCTCTATAGTGTTCTAAAATATAAAGATGTATTCTTTCAGTATTCCATGGTTGAATGATCTTACACAACTTGTCCATCAAATGATGAGTGGGAAATAGCACAAGCTATCACTACATTTTTTAAACCATTTTGGAAAATTATAGAACTTTTTTCGGGTATGAGTTATCCAGCAGCAAATTTGTATTTCTTACATGTGTTAAGGATAAAAGAACTTTTGATGTTTAATAAGTCTTGTGAGATTGACGTAATTAGAAACATGGCAAATAAGATGTTGCCAAAGTTTGAAAAATATTGGAACAACTATATTGTTATCTTGTCCATAACTACTATTCTTGACCCAAGGTACAAGGTGCAATTTGTCAAATTTAAATTTGAAAAAAAATTAAGACATATGAGAATGTTATAATTAGAAGAATGGAGAAAATTGTGGATGCTATGAAATATTTGTTCATGGAATATGTAACAAAAGATGGTTCACAACAACCTCAAGATGGTGTAGGGACTTCAACTATTATCACCACCAACACAAGTGAACATAGTGATAATGAGTTTGATGTAAATAAAGCTTTTATGTATTATAAGTTATTTAACTTTTTGCATGTTTATCTATATTACATATTTAATATTTATGTTGATGAACTTTTGTTGTTTAAAATTTTAAATACGAGTTTGTAAGGGAAGTGTAAGGTACTACATCAACAAGAACGGAATTGGAACAATACTTAGAAGAGAAAATGGTCACTAACAAATCTCCTTTTAATATTCTAAAAGAGTGAAAAAAAACTTTCTCAGAGGTACCCAATTCTTATTTTTTATTCTGGTTTTATATCTTTATTTTATACATGACTAATGACTATCTAGTACTTTTAAATATTACGTTATTATAGATATCTAATACTAGCGAAGATGGCATATGATATCTTATTAATTCCAATTACAACGGTTGCTTCGGAGTCGGCCTTTAGCATTAAAGCAAAAGTTCTCACAAAATATCGTAGTTCGCTTCTACCGGATAATGCACAAGCATTAATTTGTGGACGTAATTCGAGTTGTGGATATGAAACACAAGGTTTGTTCTAGTTGTAATTTATTTATTTTACTTTAATTGTAGTTTTTTATTTTAATTTTGGGTATTGATATTTTAAATTAGCATTTTTAATATAGATGATGGGCTTATGGACGACCAACTTTTGGTGCCGCTAGCTGCAAATCAAGAGTCAAAGGGGTCTAACGTGGCTAAAATTGCAAGTCTTAGGAGTGACTAGACATTACTCACTAGTAAGTACTTCATTTTTTAATGGACTATTTCTTTTATTTATGTGTGATTTTTCAAGTATTAAGAAAAGGTGATCTTGTGTAGTATAATTGAATGCTTTGTTAAACATAAATTTAATGGTTGCATTATTCCTTAAAAGGTGGTTGCAAATGATGGTCCTATATAATTCCTACTTCATGCTTGTCCAGTTGTCCTGTTTTGTTTGTAAAGTGTGATTATGGGCATAAATGATCTTTAAGTCATTAAGCGCGTTCATTTGCTTGCTTCAAGAGAAACTTTCTACAACTGACATATAAGAGTTTCATTCTTCTAATCTACATTCTTTTGAGTTTTGTAGTCAGTGCCATGTTGGGGACAAGCATTTCAATATTGCTCTCCCTTGTTTCTAAAACTACTACTTGTTTGAATGGATTTGTTTAGCTAGTTTAACAAAATATTGCCTTCCCTTTTTCATTACTCACTAGTAAGTACTTTATTTTTGTGTAAGAGATGAAAATGTCCCTTTGTTATTGTCTCTTGGTCTACTTATGGTTAGCTTTATACATCATATTTTATTCTTATACTATATCACAAGTGAAAATGGATGATGTATCCTAAATTTCTTTCTAACTTGTTCAATTGTAGACTGACGTATTCTTTTAGCTAGTTTAACAAACTCTCTTGCTTACTGACTGTTGCTTATGTGACAACTCCTTTGCTTCTTCAATTTGTCTTCAAGAAACCCAAAATCAGGAACTATTGTTGTTGCTGCTGCTGATACTATTGCTACAGGTGTTGCTGTTGTTGCTGTTGCTGCTGGTGCTGTTGCTATTGTTGTTATTGCTGCAGTGCTGCTGCTGCTGCATCTTCAAAATTTTCAAACAAATGGATTAATAGCAGTTAAGTTATTATTAAATAATAGCAGTTAAGTTATTTTCAAAGAAATTTGAAATATTATCAAATAATAATAGCAGTTAAGTTATTATTAAATTCCTATTAAATGATTAATAATAATAGTAAATGATTAAATTATTAAATAATAATAATACAGGATTAAATTATTATTAAATGATAAATAATATTGTAACACATTAAATTATTATTAATTGATTAATAATAATTGTGACGACCCCGAATCCGGGTCCCTCGAACCTCGGATCCGGTTCAACACGAGTACAACATTTTCCTTATTGTTCATGAATTACAATAATATTATAATCATTTATTTATAATTTTACAACATCTCTTTCTATTCCAGAATCGTAATCTTTATACATTCCTAGTATATCTCAATATCATATATGATACGACATTCTATTACAATCAATTTGAGTATTTAAAACTCATATTACATACCAACCATTTTTTATACTACACAATCATTTTACCTGTCCAATTCAGACTGATATCTACAATGGTCGTGATAGACCTTCAGTGAATGTAATATGCATTCATGTTTCTTGATCTTTAACAAAACTTCAAATAATTTGCACTATCTGAAAATATTAGTTTTAAGCAAGAGTGAGCACGACGGTTTCAGCAAGTTTAACAGCTACACATAACACATTGCATGCTTCACATATTAAACATACTCTGCATTTTATACGTATATCATGCTTTTAATTTTATGAATGTTTCATACTTCTTATGCATCGCATATGATACCCATCTAGCATATATCAAGTCATGCTTCTTATTCTGTACATACTTCACATATAATCATACTTCATGCGTTTCACATGACACAAATATCATCAATATATTTTCATATCAATAATTTAATAACATACTTGGACATGTCGGGTACGCTTAACCAACTTATGCCTTCACTACACATTTTTCATACGACTTACTTTTAATAAGTTGTCTAAATTAGTTTTAAACAGACTATTTACACTGGTTTAATTCAATTAAACTTTCTTCCTTTACATAATTTAATTATTTGGCCATTTAATAATGTATCAAACATCTCAAAATATAATCTACATTGATAATATAAAACTACATTCAAATATTATAACCATTTAATAATATTTTACTCACTTATTAATATTATTAACCATTTAATAATATTTTAATCTCTTACTAATATTATTAACCATTTAATAATATTTTAATCACTTATTAATATTATTAACCCTTTAATAATATTTTAATCACTTCTTAATATTATTAACCATTTAATAATATTTTAATCACTTATTAATATTATTAAATATAAATAATTTACTCCTTTTGTAATTTTTAGTATTTAAACAATTAAATGTAAATTATTTAATCACTTTCTTATTCCTTTAATTTCTTCCTTTTATTTATTTAATATTAATTAAATAAATAATTAATCTAATTAACCTTAATTGTTTATTTATCTTTCTATAAAGAATTATTTACATAAACTTATTTCTCTTTAATTATTATTTAATATCATTTAAATAATAATCAATTAATTAATTATCCTCAAATTCTTTAATGATTATTTAAATAATAATTTATTAATTAATTAACCTTATTTATTATTTAACATTAATTAAATAACAAATGATCATTTTATTCACCCCATCTCCCTTTAATTATTATTTAATATCCTTTAAATAATAAAGAATTAACTAATTATCCTTATTTATTAAAATAATAAATAATTACATTATTAACTTCATCTTTCTTTAATTACTATTTAATATCCTTTAAATAATAATTAATTATCTAATCATCCTTATTTACTATTTAATATTAATTAAATAATAAATAATTATTTATTAACTTTATATCCTCCTTTATTTATTAGTTAATAATAAATAATTAGCTATTATATTTATTTGCTTTAATTATTATTTACTATCAATTAAATAATAATTAATTATAATAATGGCTTTTATTTATTTTATTTATTATTTATTATATAAATAATAAATAATTATTAAACTTGAGTCCCAAATTAATTATATTAATTGGGTTCGCTTAATGTGTGCCCTAAGGGCACATACTAGGTGCGGAAAATAAGAGATGGGTCCCGCTAAATATTATTTCTTTATATATTTGCACTGAATTCAATACATAGAGTCTACTAGTATATTATTTTTTTATACATTGAATTCAGTGCAAATACATAAACAAATAATATTATGCATTGAATCTCACGTTTAGCATGTGCCACTAAAAAAATTCATATTACTTTTTAAACATTTTTATATAATTTGGACTTAAATGACCCGAACCGACCCGACCCGAATGGTCCGACCCGACCCGAAACGAAAAATGCACTGTCCATGAACAGTGACTAGGGCCCCAACACTTGTTTTTTGTACAAAACTAGGGCCCCGACCCTAGTGTTGCAGAAACATTTTTTAAGTTTTGTCTGCTCGACCCTCCAACGCTCCGACAGTCATAACTTCTTCATTTTAAAATATTTTGTAGGGATTCTTAATTTCATTCTCATTAAACTTTCCCCCTCTACAATTTCTCTTTAGATTATAAATCCAAATTCCAAACGGAACTGGATTTCAAACTGCTCACAAGGACAAAATAAAAACTAAAATCACAAATCTCTAGTTTTAATTGTTCAAACTTGAATAAAATAAAATCTACACATCAAAATAACACCAACTTAGTGTTGTTGTCTTCCTAACTTCTTGTTTTACAATATTTCATGGTTCAATCACAATTTTTAAAATATTTTAACAAGAAATTTAAGATCGAACCATCTAGGATTTTATCGGTAAATCGTTATATAGACTTTCCTTCTAATTCTTTGCGTACCACCCAAACAAATACATGTATTAACAATATCAAACCATGAATATATCTATATATCATAGTTTTAGACTTCTAGGCCATCAAAATAACTTTTGATTGGTTAAAAATACTTTTTGACCGATTAAAACATATCTAGACTATAAAAATGAACTAAAGAAAATTTAAAACACTTTTTAACCTCTTGGACATGGATGCTCATCTTCTTCTCCTTCCAAAGTATGATATGAAGCTATGTGCCATCAACCAATCTCCACCTCTAGCAATCTCCTTCAACTCACAAGTGTTTGCTTGCTTTTCTCTAGAATGCTCTCTATTTTCTCTAGAGCTTCTCTTTCTATAATATTTGATCTACTAACAAATGAGCCAACTCTAGCTTTCTCTTACTACTCTTCTATTTATAGACTACCAAAATTGATACATACAATTGTTATAAGTCTACAATATCACCAATACTTACAAAAGATCAAATCAAGTTTAATTAATAAATGAATGATCTTTGCTTGGATTGATTTATGGAAGTTGAGTGAAGCAACTAGGTGGAGTAAATTTGAAGCAATTATTCTCCAACACTTAACTCATGTATGGTTAAAGCTCTTACTCTTGTAACCTATGTTGACATAACTATCAACCATGGTCCAAGCTCATCAATTAATCATACACACATCTTCCAACTATTAACCACAATGTGGTTAAATTACTAACACGCCAAATAACATAGGGTTAATCTACCAAATCCAACCTTAGTTAAAGCTTCTCATCCTCCACCAATTAACCAATGTTTGGTTAACTCTCACCAAATATGTATACATATTTTATATGTCTACACATTTTACACAACTTAACCCAAAGAGGGTTAATTCACACATTCAATACTACTTAGGGTCTATTCACTAACTCCCATGTAGTTAACTCTCTACCAATTCATATACTTACAACATATATATTTCTACATATTCACCAATAACCTTTTATTTAAATTACATCATAGCTTGAATTGACCAATTTAAATTGAATACAAGCAATATGCATCTTTATTCAATCCCTAAGTAGGATCCCATATTTGGTCAACACTCCACCATTTTTCTTTATTTTTATTATATATATATATATATATATATATATATATATATATATATATATATATATATATATATATATATAATACCTATAATTTTAACTAACCATTAACCAAGGTATGGTTAATTCTCTACAACATGCAACCTATGGTCACCTACCAATTATATCTTGGTAAATTATATACATACATAATTTTATCTATAATATTCTTCCTACAACTAACTCATGCATGGTTAAATCTTTAATTGATTTACTACTTATGGTTACTCAATTAACTCATCCATAGTTAATTCTCATCACATTCATTCACCTAGCAATTAACCAATGTTTGGTTAATGTTATTTCTTATCTACCAACTAGGGTTATTCAATTAACCCTACATTAGTTAATTCTCTATACTCAACCAAATTTTCCAACACTTTGACCATCAATTAACTTTTTAAATGTTTGGGCTTATTACTTTAAATTGTTACATTAACTTCATTGGGCTTCCATATTTAATTACCCACCTTCATGTAAGAATTTTCATATTGGGCTAACATCTATAATCCTTTTAGGCTAGTCCACTAGTAATAATTAAATTACTTGGACTCCTTATAACAACTTAATAATTAAGTTAATTACTTAATTAATTAACTTCACATTATTGTCATCCAAGACAATCATCTTAAATTTTCCACAACTTTAACTCATTCTAATATAATTAACCTAATTAATTATGTTTCATGACTTGATATGTAAACTAATTAATTTATTAGTTTAATTGAGTATTTAATTTACTCATCTTATTGTTTGGCTAACAAGTACACTTTAGGTATATATGTATATCAATATAACCGCCTTCACTTCTCGATTAAATTTATTTCCTTAATAAATTCTCTACATGCCTTATTACAATATTCTCACATTTAATTTCTAACAAATAAATTATGTTAAAAAAAATGTTCACCCATTTTCTACACATCTCACTTCGACAACTCTAGGTTTTAAACCATAACCTTTAATTAATTATTTCAAATCTTATTTACAATTCTTGTAAATATCTAGGATATTACATTCACCCCTTCTTATAAGAATTTCATCCCCAAAATTTCATCATACTCGTTTCTAACAATTTTCATCTCTGAGAATATCTCCTTACTCATCAAATTCTATGACCACCATTTTCTAGGAAGTTCATACTTGTAAACTCACAATTCCAGAACAATGGAATATCTTGCAGAAGAATAAATTGAAAATCAATATCTTACAAAAGAATAAATTAAAAATCAAAATATTCATTAAAACTTTCATACTATGCTGAGGGGTCATAAAGATCGTGAACATACTAAAGGAATTATCAGTCATTCAACTGAATTCCAAATAAACAATATTTATCCCTGTAAATACTTATAAACAGAATGTTTATCAATCACAAAGACTGAAAACATTCCATAGGTGTACGCTAGGTGATCAGCCTATTGTACCATACATCGTGCAAAACGTCTTAGTTATTAGGCGCCAGTCGGAGCTATATGCTGATGAAAATATATCTGCTTTAGTCGACAGAATATATTTATTTTTGCACTTGTTCACCTCAGACTTACTACAAAATTCCGCACCAGAATAATTTGTATTGAAAATACAACTTGAACCATTTCTGACCAAAAGTGTCCAGTCAAAATAAATGACATAGGCTCACGTCATTGAATTGTTCGTATATTACGAACTAAAATCATTTTAGATTAGTTAAAATAACTAAAATTCATTTATAGGACTTCATGATACTGCATCATCTTGACAGTACATTGAGAATTCCGTCATTAATTCATAACTTCATGATACCACACATCTTGACAGTACGTTGAGGATTCCGTCCTTTTCATCCCCACACCATAGCTTTAATGGTGTGTGATGATTTTATAAATACATTTTGATATTTTTAAATCAATTTGTCTAGCCAAAATAATTAGCATAGACTCTTCTTTAAACGTTTTAAAATACTGAAAATTATTTTATGACATTGTCATACTACATCATACCATAGTGGGCTTAAAAATACATTCAACACTAGGCTACTCTGCATTGATGACTCCATCGTTTATCATCTCTGCACAAAATGCATTAATGATTACTAAAACATATTTTGACATTTTCAAAATCACAAAAGTGCGAATTTAGCATAATTTTAAGAATTTCAAAGTCTAGCATAGCTAAAAGATTTGGAATATCCTAAAGCCTCAAAACACCTCAAATTTTTCCTCCGCATTCTTTTTCAGTTTAATAACTATATCTAGTATAGCTTTAATCTTGCTACTTAACTCTACCCATACTCACTGTTCATCAAACTTACCACACATTAGGAGTTCGGGAACTTGCCACAATCATATGGGTTGAGAAATTTATCCTAGTCAGACCAACATCGTCCATTCGCTAAGGGGTTCCACCTTATGATTATGAGTCACGAACTTACCATAAGTATGAGTTTTAAGAACACGCACCTACTTTAACATCCTCTACCTATTCATTATACACATGAGAAAAGAATTACCTTCTCAACATATATATAATGAATAGCGTGACACCAAGTTTAAATCAATTATCACTATAGGAAGCTAAGTGGTTGTCAAACTTAACACAATCTCCTACCCATATAAGAAATTGGTCAACTCGGCCACTAATCAATATAGGAAGTTAAGTGGTCGTTAACCCAAGAACAAATCCCATACCCATACAAAGAACTCTTCAACTCAACTACTATATTAATATAGGAAGCTAAGTGGCTCTAAAACCAAGCACAAATTTCCCGCCCATACAAGAAATTGTACAACTCAGCCACTACTATGAGTCCTCAATTAAAAACCCATAACCCTTTAATTTTCTTAACTGAATACAAATTCTCTCCATTCACATTTTAGCACATCTGATTCATTACGAGTTCATCTCTCTAGATCATTTCATAACCTTGTTAGCATTTTATATCTGCTTCTCAAAATCTTATTATATGATATCTTCTATCACTTCTTCAAATTAGGTACAACATAACCCTTTTCATTTCTCTTATATCTTCTCAAATCCACCTTTGGATAATCTTCTATATATGAATTTTCCAAATTCATTTTTATTACTTAAATTCTTCTTGAGTTTATTCCATTATCATTTTACTTATCTTCTACTACGGTTATAGCTTAAGGTACTCTTACCTAAGGTTTTTAACCTATCAGCTCTGATACCAACCTGTGACGACCCTGAATTCGGGTCCTTCGAACCTCGGATCCGGTTCAACCCGAGTACAACCTTTTCTTTATTGTTCATGAATTACAACAATATTATAATTGATAAATAATCATTTATTTACAATTTTACATCTCTTTCTATTCTAGAATCATAATCTTTATACATTCCTAGTATGTCTCAATATCATATATGATACGACATTCTATTACAATCAATTTGAGTATTTAACACTCATATTACATACCAACCAATTCTTATACTACACAATCATTTTACCTGTCCAATTCGGACTGATATCTACAATGGTCGTGCTAGACCTTCAGTGAATGTAATATGCATTCATGTTTCTTGATCTTTAGCAAAACTTCGAATAACTTGCATTATCTGAAAATATTGGTTTTAAGCAAGAGTGAGCACGATGACTTCAGCAAGTTTAACAGCTACACATAACACATTGCATGCTTCACATATTAAACATGCTCTGCATTTTATACGTATATCATGTTTTTCATGCTTTTCATTTTATGAATGTTTCATACTTCTTATGCATCGCATATAATACCCATCAAGCATATATCAAGTCATGCTTCTTATTCTGTACATACTTCACATATAATCATACTTCATGCGTTTCACATAACACAAATATCATCAATATATTTTTATATCAATAATTTAATAAAATATGGTGGCATAGAAATGCACATAGGAGCAAGTTCTGAAAAACTTATCTGGTTCGCTTCTACCATTTACGCTTATTTTGCATCTTTCGTTCAACCTACAATTTATATATAAAATTGATATAATCATTAAATACAATGACTATTAATTAGTTTATATATAAGACTCTAATTTTAATTTATTAATTCTTAAGATGTCCGACAAACGAACCCTTAAATTCCGGACAAAAACCGTAGCCCTAACATAATTGGATATGTCAGGTACGCTTAACCAACTTATGCATTCACTACACGTTTTTTGTACGACTTACTTTTAATAAGTTGTCTAAATTAGTCATAAACAGACTATTTACACTGGTTTAATTCAATTAAACTTTCTTCCTTTACATAACTTAATTATTTTGACATTTAATAATATACCAAACATCTCAAAATATAATCTACATTCATAATATAAAACTACATTCAAATATTATTAACCATTTAATAATATTTTACTCACTTATTAATCTTATTAACTATTTAATAATATTTTAATCTCTTACTAATATTATTAACCATTTAATAATATTTTAATCACTTATTAATATTATTAACCTTTTAATAATATTTTAATCACATCTTAATATTATTAACCATTTAATAATATTTTAATCACTTATTAATATTATTAAATATAAATAATTTACTCTTTTTGTAATTTTTAATATTTAAACAATTAAATATAAATTGTTTAATCACTTTTTTATTCCTTTAATTTCTTCCTTTTATTTATTTAATATTAATTAAATAAATAATTTATCTAATTAACCTTAATTGTTTATTTATCTTTACATAAAGAATTATTTACATAACCTTATTTCTCTTTGATTATTATTTAATATCATTTAAATAATAATCAATTAATTAATTATCCTCAAATCCTTTAATGATTATTTAAATAATAATTTATTAATTAATTAACCCTATTTATTATTTAATATTAATTAAATAACAAATGATCATTTTATACACTCCATCTCCCTTTAATTATTATTTAATATCCTTTAAATAATAATGAATTAACTAATTATCCTTATTTATTAAAGTAATAAATAATTACCTTATTAACTTCATCTTTCTTTAATTACTATTTAATATAATTTAAATAATAATTAATTATCTAATCATCCTTATTTATTAGTTAATATTAATTAAATAATAAATAATTATTTATTAACTTTATATCCTCCTTTATTTATTATTTAATAATAAATAATTAGCTATTATATTTATTTGTTTTAATTATTATTTACTATCAATTAAATAATAATTAATTATAATAACGGCTTTTATTTATTTTATTTATTATTTATTATATAAATAATAAATAATTATTAAACTTGAGTCCCAAATTAATTATATTAATTTTTAAACATTTTTATCCAATTTAGACTTAAATGACTTGAACCGACCCGACCCGACCCGACCCGAAACGATAAATGCATTGTCCATGAACAGTGACTAGGGCCCCGGTCCTTATTTTTAGTACAAAACTAGGGCTCCAGCCCTAGTGTTGCAGAAACATTTTTTAAGTTTTGTCTGTTCGACCCTCCAACGCTCCGACAGCTATAACTGCTTCATTTTAAAATATTTTGGGTGATTCTTAAGTCCATTCTCATTAGAATTTTCCCTCTACAATTTCTCTTTAGATCATAAATCCAAATTCCGAACGGAACTGGACTAAAAACTTCTCACAAGGACAGAGTGAAAACTAAAATCTCAAATCCTTGGTTTTAATTGTTCAACCTTGAATAAAATAAAATCTACACATCCAAATGACACCAACTTAGTGTTGTTGTCTTCCTAACTTCTTTTTTTATAACATTTCATGGTTCAATCACATTTTTGAAAATGTTTTGACAAGAAATTTAAGATCGAACCATCTAGGGTTTTACCGATAAATCGTTTTATGGACTTTCCTTCTAATTCTTTGTGTATCACCCATACAAATACATGTATTAACTATATCAAACCATGAATATACCTATATATCATAGTTTTAGACTTCTAGATCCTCAAAATAATTTTTGATCGGTTAAAAATACTTTTTGACCGATTAAAATATATCTAGACTATAAAAATGAATTAAAGAAAGTTTAGAACACTTTTTAACCTCTTGGACATGGATGCTCTTCTTTTTCTCCTTCCAAAGTATGTTATGAAGCTATATGCCATCCACCAAGCTCCTCATCTAGCAATCTCCTTCAACTCACAAGTGTTTGCTTGCTTTTCTCTAGAATGCTCTCTATTTTCTCTAGAGCTTCTCTTTCTATAATATTTGATCTACTAACAAATGAGCCAACTCTAGCTTTCTCTTACTACTCTTCTATTTATAAACTACCAAAATTGATACTTACAATTGTTGTAAGTCTACAATATCACCAATACTTATAAAAGATCAAATCAAGTTTAATTATTAAATGAATGACCTTGGTTTGGATTGATTTATGGAAGTTGAGTGAAGCAACTAGGTGGAGTAAATTTGAAGCAATTATTCTCCAACACTTAACTCATGTATGGTTAAAGCTCTTACTCTTGTAACCTATGTTGACCTAACTATCAACCATGGTCCAAGCTCATCAATTGATCATACACATCTTCCAACAATTAACCACAATGTGGTTAACTTACTAACACATCAAGTAACCTAGGGTTGATCTACCAAATCTAACCTCAGTTAAAGCTTCTCATCCTCCACTAATTAACCAATATTTGGTTAAATCTCACCAAATATATATACATATTTTATATGTCTACACATTTTACACAACTTAACCCAAAGAGGGTTAATTCACACATTCAATACCACTTAGGGTCTATTCACTAACTCCCATGTAGTTAACTCTCTACCAATTCATATACTTACAACATATATATCTCTACATATTCACCAATAACCTTTTATTTAAATTACATCATAGCTTGAATTGACCAATTTAAATTGAATACAAGCAACATGCATCTTTACTCAATCTCCAAGTGGGACCCTATATTAGGTCATCACTCCACCATTTTTCTTTATTTTTATTATTATTATTATATATATATATATATATATATATATAATACTTACAATTTTAACTAACCATTAACCAATGTTTGGTTAATTCTCTACAACATGCAACTCATGGTCACCTATCAATTCTATCTTGGTAAATTATATACATACATAATTTTATCTATAATATTCTTCCTACAACTAACCCATGCATAGTTAAATCTTTAATTGATTTACTACCTAGGGTTACTCAATTAATTCATCCATAGTTAATTCTCATCATCACATTCATTCACCTAGCAATTAACCAATGTTTGGTTAATGCTCTTTCTTATCTACCAACTAGGGTTATTCAATTAACCCTACATTAGTTAATTCTCTACACTCAACCAAATTTTTCAACACTTTGACCATCAATTGACTTTTTAAATGTTTAGGCTCATTACTTTAAATTGTTACATTAACTCCATTAGGCTTCCATATTTAATTACCCACTTTCATACAAGTATTCTCATATTGGGTTAATATCTATAATCCTTTTGGGCTAGTCCACTAGTAATAATTAAATTTCTTGGACTCTTCATAACAACTTAATAATTAAGTTAATTACTTAATTAATTAACTTCACATTATTGTCATTCAAGACAATCATCCTAAATTTTTCACAACTTTAACTCATACTAATATAATTAACCTAATTAATTATATTTCATGACTTCATATTTAAACTAATTAATTTATTAGTCTAATTGAGTATTTAATTTACTCATCTTCTTGTTTGGCTAACAAGCACACTATAGGTATATATGTATATCAATATAATCACCTTCACTTTTCGATTGAATTTATTTCCTTAATAAATTCTCTACATGCATCATTACAATATTCCCACATTTAATTTCTAACAAATAAATTATGTTAAAAAAAATGTTCACCCATTTTCTACACATCTCACTTCGACAACTCTAGGTTTTAAACCATAACCTTTAATTAATTATTTCAAATCTTATTTACAATTCTTGTAAATATATGGGATATTACAATAATAGTAAGTAATTAAATTATTATTAAATGATTAATAATAATAGTACCTCATTAAATTATTAGCAAATGAGTGATAATAATAGTAACTCATTAAATTATTATTAAATGATTAATAATAATGTTAAGTAATTAAATTATTATTAAAAAATTAATAATAATAGTAACTCATTAAATTATTATTAAATGATTAATAATAATAGTAAGTATTCAATTAAGATGATATTAATTTATTAATAACATTTATAAATGAACTTGATATTAATAATATTATTTGGTAATTAAAATATTATCCAAGTGTGATAATATTGTCGTGTAAGCTACGTGTTGTTAAATAAAGGATTATGTGTTTAAGTAGCAGTCTGTATGATAGTAATATATGAATGTCTATGTGTTATACTAATTGAAAGATAAACCTATTTAATACTAGGTCTATCAAAGGCTGTAATTTAAGTTGTGTGAGTTGTAGTCAACATCCGAGACAAGTTTTCTAACTTAAACTCGAGCTATTATTTTTGAGCATGTTAATGGTTTGATTATTTTAATTATTCCATGTAAATGCAAGTATTGACATTCGCACGTTGGTGTATTTGAAATCTATGTTCTATCATTGAACAAGTAAATTATTTAAAATTCTTTATTTCATGAATTGTTTAAGAATTGGTCTACGCCATTTGTTTCAAGTAGACATATAAAGTAAATGTTTTTAAAAGCTATTCCAAACCAATTGATTGGTGCGAAAGTCTTGTATTGAGAGAACAAGCCCTAAATGGGAAATTATAAGTGTCGTTGTCCGACGTGGTTAGAATTTAATGTTATGCATACACATGGTGTACGAGAGGCTGATCCCCTCAAGTACAAACTGATTTATAAAAGGATAAATCGAAAGATTAATTTCTTGAAAATGTTCATGGTCGGTTGGATCACTCAATAGTAAACAATCAACTTTCATTCATTTGTTTGAATTTTGATTATCTTATCAGTTATTTCATTAACTTTTATAAAATGTTGAGCATTTTCTTTATTCGCAGTTATTCATGATATGCCTGTATTATTTATTTTAAACTTGTTGAGCATATTAGTTGTTCACTCTTGCTATATATATCATGAACTAATTGCAGTTAGGCCTGAGCACTCCAAGAAGAACAAAGGCAAGGACAAGCTTTAAGAATAATTTAAATATTTCTATTTCTGTTTTATAAATCATAGAACCCTGTTTGTATTAATGGGATCGTCATGGTGTATTTTATTAAGATTGAGACCATGGGACCGTAGTAAACCTTTTGTAATGAACAACTTATGTTTATTTATTCCGCATTTAGTAATATATGTTATTTAGAGATGATGTATGTATTTGATCGTGAGCACTGAATACGAGGTTGAGATAACCCGGATTTGGGGGCGTCACAATGATTGATCTCATAATCATTTATGTAGAGACACTAAAACAAGTACGTAGGTGCTTATTAGAGAATAAGTTCAATGAACATGACTCCCTAAAGGAATACCTAATAGAGTTTTACTCGGCTGTCAATAGGAGTTCCAAATGTGATAGTAGTACAAGTGATCCTTGGACTTGAGATCATCATAATATCTTGTGTATGATAAGTTATACTTTGACATATCCCATAAGACCTTTAAGGTATATCGAAGGGTATGCTTGGGTATAATAAGTTATACATGGAGATAGGTGAATCGTCAACAAAGAATCTATCACTTCTAATAAAGGAGAAAATATTCTATACGATTTGATAAATGACAACTCAGTAGTCCTTGGCCAATGTATAATGGAAATTAGAAAAGAGTTTCTAATTTACATTTAATAGAGTTGTGCATTTGAGAATCGAAATGCGTATGATCAAATAAAATAAGACTTGACAGTAAATCCATGTTTTATATTTGATTGGGACATTGTATGACAGAATGATTGAATTAGACGGTAGCTATTCATTGAAAGGTTCTTTTATGATTAAATGTGAAAATCTATATTATCTAGAAAGACGTTGATTGCTAAATGGTTTTACCTTTATTGTGAAATAAATATTATTTATTTAAATAAATTAAATATTTTAATTTATTTATTTAAATAAGATTAGACTTGTTATAATTGATTTTTACTACAACCGGTTTAATATGGAGAACCTAAAAGGTCGCACCGCAAAAGAAAATTATTTATTTAAGAAGTAAATGACATAATCGTAATAATAGATTAAGTATATTTAATTTATACTATGGTGATAGATTAAATTAAATAGCTTAATATTTATTTAGTATTTTAAAAATACTAATTATAAATTAATAAAATGAGTCTTATTATAATTATTATTATTATTATTATTATTATTATTATTATTATTATTATTATTTTATTATTATTATTATTATTTAATTCCTAAATGGTTTAAGAATTAATTAATAAAAGTACTCTTATATTAGTTCCAAATTAGATTAGGATTTTAATTAAAAATCATATTCCTAAAGGTGTTAGGAGGGTTAACTATATTTATAAATAAGATGAGTGTAATTGTGGATTAATGTTACATACACTTCCATAAGTTTTTGGAAGAGTACTCACAAGTTCTTTAGATCTAAGAAATTAGAATAGAAAGAAAACTATGATTTGTCATCACCCACTTTTTGAATCCTTATTCTTCCTTGGTGGATCACCTCTAGAGGCCAAATACTTGGGTGGCTAACGTTGATCAAAGGAATCTAATCAATGGAATTCAAGGAGAACACAAAGAAATTGAAGTTGAACACGTACCTATGGAAAGCTAGTATCTACAAGGGTATAATTCTCTATCTTCTTCTTATTAATTAATAATTATGCATAAAAGTCGATCTTGGTTATGATTTGTAAAATTTAAATTCTGATTTTACCATGCTTTTGCTACTATTGTGCAATTTGATTGCATGTTCATGGATATTACAAACCAACAAACAGGATCCCCTCTCGCCTAGTTTTGCATGAACCACATGAAGTTCCTAAAGAAACCATCATAATTTACATGGTCACCCGCTTTATTTTTCGAGGCTGCGGGAGAATTATTTGTAGCTTTCTGATTCTCAGCTACGTTTGTCGCAGGCATTACATAGTTCATTCCCTGATTTTAAGATGTCACTCTTAACTGCGGTTACAAAATAAAGGTTAGTTAAATAAACTAACTCGTCACTTCTTGTCCCCACATCCAAATTAATTGATTAGATAACAAAAATTAATTTATATAGGACACACAAGTGACTGATTCTATTCGTCTCTCCTCTCCTAGTTCTAACCCCTGATCTCCATTAAAGACCATATCCCTAAGCTCTGATACCAACTATGACGCCCCCAAAAAATCAACAACTGCAGTTAAATTCTTGAACAAAGTTTAGATCAACAACTGCAGCGGAATAGCAACCATTAGGAGAATAATGTAGATCATGATGTCTACTAACTTCTCTTTTTTCAGAAAAATCATCATCAACCTTTATCATCTAAAACACCATTAGTTATTATCATGTCAAACAACAGTTCTTCTTTGCCTCAAACCAAAGAGAACATTCACCACGTGTCCTAAAAGACACATCACCATTATATCGCATTTATCCTATTATCTATGCCCTAGGCCACAGATATTCATAACAACTTGATTCTTTAAGATTAGTGCAAATAACAATTATATAAATGATGAACAGAAGAAATAGAATAATAGAATAAACAATAGATATCGAAAGTTTATAATTTTTACTATGTTCATAGTCAAATAATGTCTAAATTGTCAACATAATGTAGAGAAGAAGGTGTTCAAGTCCAAGAATAATGTCCAAGATTCACAGAGAAGAAATTCAACGGTAAAGTTTACGGTACAAAAAATATTTAACAGTCCACAATGTTAACAGTTCAAGTAAATATTCATAGGTCAAAAATTCAAGGTCCAATAGTTCACTGTTCAAATATAACCATGAAAATTTAATAGAAATGTTCATGTCAAAAGATATTAGATGAAACACAATATATTAATCATTTTAGGAATTTTACCGAACAATACTTATCATAGGACTGGATACTATTTTCTATGGAGTTGATCAACCTATATATATATATATATCATTTAATTAGTAACTATCACATATATATTTCATGGTATATACAAACTCGAATGAAATAATCAAAAGTGATTTGATAGTATAAATTTGTGTAGTAGAGTGGAATATACTTCAAAATAGTTTTTGGAGAAATAAACAATATTTCAAAATAATATCCTCCAAAGAAAGTTTTCAAAATAAATCTATTAAAAGAAGAGTTCTAAACAACATGTGACGTGTGTGAGTATTTATATAACTTTTATAGGGAAAAAAAACTTACTTGGATAATACTCGATTTTTATCAATGTTCACCAACACTTAAGATAGCCTTAATTCACTCAGAGAAATCTTACATTAGGAATATTTAGAAAGTGGAATGAATGATAAGTAAGGAGGATATGAAAATTTATTATGTTAAGCCCCTTATTTATAGCCAAAACTTAGCCAACTATTCCAAAAACACATTTCCCATTTTTTTTAATCTACAACATTCATTATTTTGCACACTTTAATGTACATCATCCATTAATTAATCATATGATTCATATCTTAATTTAACTTAATCTATACAATCTATTAGCAAATCACATGATTCACACATTAACCATCCATTAGCAAATCGCATGATTCATACCTTAACTACACCATTCATCACATGTTTCACATTTTTCAGCTTCACACTACACATTTAAAAATTATATTAACATTTTTTTATATTACTATATTATTGACTTAATATCACAATTATTTAAATATTTAGTATTATTCAAATAATGAGTCTGTCTAACTATTTAATACCCGTGACTACTACTGTGATAATTATTGGTCCAACAATACAAGATATTGTGCATTGTAACAATTATTAGCTCAATAATATAGAATGTTGTGCAATGACAATTATTGATGTAATAATGTAAAATACTGTGTAATGACAATTATTAATGAAATACTGTGTAATGATCACTTTATCAGTTCAATAATATAAAATATTGTGCAATATCATGTGCTACTGTAGAATGTTGCGTGCTACTGTAAATACCATATGCTATTATGAAATACCATACGCTACTATTCTTTTATCACTCAATATTTAAATAGTTAAAAGTGATAGTAACGTTGACTATTTTTATTTAGAAAGGTTAACGCTGTCGTTTTTTATATCCAACAATATTTTGTTGTGGGATCCACCAATGATTGGTTATTTCGGCGCCATCGTACGGATCGAATATTCCCCTACAAATTAAATATTTTTCGATAGAACGAATATTTCCTTTTATTTTATAATATACACATATCATCCTTAAGTTTTAACTTTTATCAAAATAACACCTTACTGTTTCAGAATAATATATGAAAATAAATAAATTTTATTCAATAAAAGTCGGGGTCTTACATATATACGTCCTATAGCAGATTGTTCAAAGTGGCACGACGTCTAGAAGCCCAAATATTGGAGGAATATGCCATCTAGACGCCCTAGGTCATTCAGGTCCATGTTTTAACAGTATTTTTGATGTTTTCTACTGCGATTTAGATTGGGTTTCTACTTATGCTTGAGATTTGACTTGTAACTTATAAATACATGTCAAAACACATAGAAGATAGAGAATTAGCATAGTTAGAACATATTAAATTAGATAATCAAGGTTTCTATTAGATCTAAAGGAGGATTCACGCAAGGATTCAAGATTGAAGAAAGAATTGGAGATCACACTTCAAGAATAAGATAATTTCTCTCTAAATCTTTTCTTTTAATTATTATAATTCTTATAATGATAATATCTAATATTATGAATGTGTTTTCTTCTTTAGTTATGAGCTAATTCTTAATTAAGATTGCAATGGAACCCAATGTGTAATTTATATTAATTATCTTCCTTTTTTGTTATGTTTGATTATATATGAATTATTTATCATATTTTTTGCACTAATCAATTCTTAATTAAGATTGCAATAATTAATGTGTTAGTCTATATGAAGTTGACAAATAGATTACAGATTTGGATTTAAATATTTTTGTGCTAAATATTTATGGGTGTTCATGTATTAATTAATTAATTGTAGATAATTATTGGGATAATTTATATGAAATTAGGAGATGGATTATAGGTTTAGATCTGAATATGATAACATTTGTTTATGTATTCTGCATGGGATGGAATTCATGATTTGTATATAGGATAGGAATATACATATATGCCATATATAACCTTGAAGAGAATCTGATCTTAAATCCTTGTTAATTTAATTCACATAGGAATATAGTGATTTATTTAACATTAGGTGTTGTTAATTCTGTTGCCTTAGGTTCAGATTTAAAAAAGATTTGCTTATATAACTATCGGAAGAAGCGTATAAATACTATAAACAATTCTATATAATTAATTAATTAAAAAAGAAGATAAGAGATTTAAATAAAGTATTGAGAGAAATTTTAATCTTAAGTCTTTAAAATCTAATATTAATTCTTGTCATTAGATAAATTTAGTTGTTAGTTTAATTAAATTTTACTTCATAGTTTTATTCGTTTGTTTAAATAAAATTCATTTTCTTAAAGGTTAATAATTGGTTGATAATTATTAATAATTCTCTATGTGAACGATACCTTACTTGACATTATATTGCTCTCAGATCGCGTATACTTGTGTGTGAACTCCTAAGTTAAGAATAGGCAAACAGAATGGTATTTGTTACTAAGAATCGTAGAGTAACAAGATAAATTGTAGAGTGGTATTTTTTGTAATTAGCAGTAGTTTCTTATGTAAGCTTCTTATGTAACCTACTAACATTTATAAATAGGAACCTCTCTGTAATTGTTGAAGAAAATTGAAATAATACAACTAAACTTTCTTATTTCATTATTTATTATAACAGTAACTCTTGGGTTATTTTCGACAAAAAGACGAATTGCTTTTAGTTTATGATTATATGATTAATGGAAGTTATTTGGACAAATTGCTATTTGACCAACCAAAACTCACCCTTAATTGGAGCCAGAGATTTTGGGCGATTAAAGGTGTAGCAGCTAGGCTTAATTATCTACATTAAGAGCGGGAACAAGTGGTGATTCATAAAGATGCCAAGGCTAGTAATGTGTTGTTAGATTGTAAATTAAATCGAAGATTAGGCAATTTTGTGCTTGCAAGATTGTATGATCATGGAACAAACCCTCAAACTACTCATGTTATTGGAACTATTAGGTATTTAGCCCCTGAGCATATTAGAACTATGGGAAGGCCACAACTGGAACTAATGTGTATTCTTTTTAAGCTTTTCTACTTGAGGTTGCTTAAGGAAAAAGGTTGATAGAGGTATAAGCGATGTCTGGGGATATAATTTTAGTTGATTGGGTGTTCTCTTGTTGGAATAGAGAGAACATATTGGGGCACTTGATCCTAATTTGGCTACTGATTATATCATCGAGGAAGTAGAGTTGGTATTAAATCTTAGCTTGATGCGCTCTAATTCAGTGTTAATTGCTAGGCCAAACATGAAGCGAATTGTACAATACTTAAAAGGCTATAAGTGTTTACCGAAAATATATATCATCACTAAGAATTTCTGTCCCTGGCCTAACATATGCACATCACCAAGGATTTGATGATTTTGGCATTCCTTATCCATCTTCTGAGGGAAACACATTTTCTCATAGTTGCTCTATGGCAGAATCCATACTATCTGGTGGCAAATGATTTTGTTGATGTTCAACCACCGACTTAATTTGTGTTAACGCTCTAATTTGTCTATACGTTCAACCACCCCCTTGGACGTGAACCTACACACAAAAAACCACCAAAAATACTTGACGGCTTGGGCCGTAGGAGAATACCTCAGGTGTGAGCATAAGTACAGGCTTCAAGATGTATTAACAATGGAGGCAGAAGGTATTTAGTAGGGTAGAATAATCATGTGTACCTCTATTGTTCATCATGTATTTATAGTACTCAGCTAATTCCTTAGGGTTAAGACTCCTATTAAGAATTGTATCTCAAAAATATAGTTAGAGAAGGCAACTGTCATCCTATCACTGCTGAATAGGTAACTTTCATACCAATTAGGATTGGATATGGTAACTAATTAACTATCCAAAAGTGGCAAGAATTTTAGCCCAATCCTATCAAACCTAAAGGGCCATCTTGTGTGTGCACTAGACACGATGGGAAATAATGGTCAAGCCTAATATAAGCGGTCCATTAGTGCTAGTAAATACGCAGCCCAACATTGCACCCATTCCTTCAGCATATGAAATGGGTTGAAAGAGTAGATAGGAGGCTCCAGGAGTCCGAGACTGTAATAACCAAAGTGGACAAACTCCTTCGGGAGCTCGGAGGCATTAATCCAAAAATAAAGCTCTTTAGAGAGCTCGTAGGCGTCAGACTAAAGGGAAAGCTCCTTTAGGAGTCCGGAGGCGTCACACTAAAGGGAAAGCTCATTCGAGAGCCCAGAGGTGTCAGACTAAAGGAAAAGCTCAAGAATTCAAAGATATCCAATAATAAGCTTGTACCCAAAAGTGAGTATCTTGTACTTGAGTTGAGTATGTATCTTGTGTTCAGAGCTTTCAATGTCCCATGAAGTGACCAAGTCAAAATCGAATCTTTTGGACAGAGACGTCTATTTAAAGCGATAAATTCCGAGGGATTTCAATCAATTGCCTAGGGACAGTGACGCTCTCCACATTTACTGATGTCATTATCGCCACAACCTTTATACTGACTTCCCATTTAATGATGGAGTTACTACTGCGACTCTTTGCATCCAAACAATCCCATGCACCAAAACTCAATATAAATAGGAATGATTGTGATGAAGGTTGTTTCAAACCTTCAAGTTTTCAGAAAGAGAAAAGAAATTCCATAAGTGTCAAGTTTATTCGAGTCGTTCCATCCCCTTCCATTCTGGCCTTAATTTCCCCTATTGTTAGTGAGGTAGTGATGGTCATTGTTAGAGATATAGAGGATCGAGAGCATGAAACTCTTATAGTTAAACATGTGAGAGATGTGGAAGAGCAAGATAGGCCAAAACACGTTTGTCCTGAATCTGCGTGTGTTGTCACCTGTGATCTAGTTCATGTAACATTATATGTTGGAGATACTATATAAAGGCATCTTCCTAATTACTCTTCATATGAAAATTCTTCCAATAAAATTAGCCCTCTCTTAATCCACTAAATTGGGTCCTTGGAGGAGCAAGATATGTCCATCTGAACATTGAGGCTGGACACTTTCATACACCCCTCGTTAAGTTCTTCTCTTTCATAGAGATTTGAGAGAGAAAATGTTGAAGGTATATGACTTAGCAGAAGAGATTGAACTCCGTAGTAGATCTTTTACTTCCTGAGATATAGGACTCTGTAGTAGATCTTGTATAAGTTTCATTTATTAATGAAGATTCAAGTTTACATATTTTTGCCTATGACTTTATTTGCTCGATCTTTTCTCTTTACTAAATTCTGTTGTATGATTATATGATCTATTTGATATCAAACAAACACTTAGGCTTCTTCCCCCGCCCAACCTTAGCTGATAAAATTGATGGTAAAGCTAAAAGATAAACTAAGTGCAATAAATCAAGACATAGAACAATAACTTAACATAATCATAATTTTATTAATTTTCAAAGAAGTGACAGTATCGGTTGGAAACAACCTCAAAGACAAAATAAAATATGTAAAGAATTTTACTAGAAGTATTTTCAAAGTTGAATAGCATGCCATCTATTAAAGATAGGATTTCCGTCCATGGCCTAAAGTTTGTAGGTGCCAACTTTCAATACTTCAACGATCATGTAAGGGCCCTCCCAAGTAGGCATTAACTTGTCAGTTTCTTGGGGTGTAGAGGCTTTGGCTTGCCAAAAGACTAGGTCCCCGAGTTGGAATGTCCTATTATTGACCTTTTTATTGAAATGTCTTATCGTACGTTGTTGGTAAACAACCAACTTAAGTACCGTTGCGCCTCGCTTTTCTTCTAACAGGTCAAGTTATTGCCGAAATCCTTCGCTATTGAGAATTTTGTCAAAGTTCTAGACTCGAGATGAAGGAATCTCAATCTCAATAGGTATCAGGGCTTCAGCTCCATAAGTCAATTTGAAGGGAGTCTCTCCAATAGTGGTCCACAGAGTGGTTCAGTAGACACATAACACATGTAAAAGCTCTTCGGTCCATGCTCTCTTGGTGTCCTCTAGCCTCCACTTTATCCCATTGAGGAGAGTTCTATTCGTGACTTCTACTTGATCGTTTTCTTGTGGATGTGCTACAGATGTACGATGATGCCAGATGTGTAATTCGTGTAGGAATCCATTAAATTTCTTCCCATGAACAGTAATCCATTATCGGCGACCAATTTCATTGGGATACTAAATATGAAGACCACTTGTTCTCTAAAGAATTGCAGACATGTCTCTTCAATTATATGGGCTAAGGTTTGGCTTCTACCTACTTGGGGAACTAATCGATGGCAATAACAACGAATTTTACTTGCCCCTTACCCTGTGGAAGTGGTCCTAAGATATATATTCCCCGGACTACAAATGGGATCAGGGATAATATAAGGGTATGCCCTTCTAGTGGTAGGTGTGGCACAAAGGTAAATAGCTGGCATTTATGGAATTTTTTGACGAAGTCTTTGGCATCCTGAAGTATAGTCGACCAATAATATCCTTATCTCGAGATATTTTTACTAATTTCTTTACCTCTATGTGATCTCCATAGATTTCTTCGTTTATTTCCCAAAGGGCATAATCAGCGTCTCTAGGTCCCAAACATTGAAGCAATGGTGAATAATAGAACATTCGGTAGAGCTGATTGACAATCAGGTAATACTTTGTGGCCTTATAGCTGATCTTTCGGGTTTGGGCCCTGTCTCTAAGAAGCTCATCTTCTTTTAAGAAGCTAATAATTGGTGTCATCCACGAATCTTTTTAATCGATGTCCATTACCTCCTAAACCATTATGCTCGGTTGTTGAAGAATTTCCAAGTAAACTGAACCCTCCAAATTCCCTTGATTAGTGGTCGCAAATTTGGATATGGCATCGGCCATGGTATTATACACTCTGACCACGCCGACGATCTGGTAATTTAGGAAGTAAATCAGCAGGCTACGTACCAACTGTAGGCAAGACTATGGGTATACTTATCGTGCTTCGTACTCCCCTAAGACCTGTTTGACAACTAGTTGTGAGTTGTTATAGATGATCAGATTTTGTACCTGTAGACTCCGTGCTAATCTCAATCCTGCCAAGAGGGCTTCGTATTCTGCCATATTATTTGCAATCGTAAATCCAAATCATATGGCTTGTTATACCTTAAAACCCTCAGGCGATGTGAGAATCACTTCAGTCCCTCTTTTTAAACCAATGGAGGATCCATCTATAAATAAAGTTTAGCCATGCTAGTTAAATGTTGATGAGGGATTGGTAGTAATTAGTTGCTTATGCTCTGAATCTTCATGAAAAGAGCACTCGACTATGAAATCAATGAGAGCGTGTGCTTTGATTGCTTTACAAGGACGAAAATCCAAGTTAAACTGGCTTAGTTCTACTGCCCATGCTGCTAACCTTCTGAATAAATTAGGGTGATATAGAACTTTCTTCAAGGACTAGCCTGTAAGGATGACAATCGTCCTCCCCTAGAAGTAGCGTCGCAGTTTTCAGCCAGAGATAACTAGTGTGTAAGCCAACTTTTCTAGATTCAAGTATCTTTTTTTTGCGTCCCGAAAAGCATGGCTTATATAGTAGACTGGTTTTTATCCTTTGGAATCCTCTCTAACTAAAGCCAAACTAACAGCAAAGGGAGTTGCTGATAGATACGAGTAAAGATCCTCTTCGGGCAGAGCCTTAATTAATATTGGGGGGAGGAGATATATATTTTAATATATTCAAAGGCCTCTTGACATTCTTCAGACCACTGAAATGTCTTTTAATTTTTGGCTCCTTTTAGCGTGTTGAAGAATGAGAAACACTTCTCTACCGATCTAGCTACAAACTGTCAAAGAGTTGTTAACCTACTAGTTAATCTCTATACTTTTTGTAAGCACCTCAGTGATTTTATGTTAAGTATAGTCGATATCTTCTTGAGATTGGCCTCAATCCCTCTTTGGCTTACCATATATCCCAAAAACTTTCCTGACCAGAGGCTTAAAGTGCATTTAGTGGAATTAAGCCTCATGTGGCTCGGTAGGTTATAAAGGTTGTCTTCATGATGTCTTTGGTATGCATAGTAATCTGATTGTATCCAAAGAAAGCATCAATAAAGATGAGCATCGTATGTTCAAATGTAAAATCAATTAGCTGGTCAATGATCAGGAGGGGACAGTTGTCTTTCGGACATATTTTGTTTAGATCAATATAATCAACTCACATCCTCCATTTTCCATTGTATTTCTTGACTAACACCGCGTTAGAAAGCCATTCTGGATAATCTATTTTACAAATAAAGCCTATTGCCAAAAAGCTTGTCAATTTCTTCGTCGATCACCTTGTGGCGTTTAGGAGTTATATTTCGGTGTTTCTGCTCTATAGGTTTCATGTTGGGATTGACACTGAGTTTTTGAATAGCAACACTCCGGTCTATCCTAGACATATCGACTGGAGCCCAAGAAAAGATATCTGAGTATTCCTTCAGCAGGTTGATCAGGCGTCTTCTAAAGTTTGTCTGCAATCCAAGCCCGATCTATACTATTTTCTCATCATCTCCCAAGAATAATTCTATCTCTTCAGTAGGCGTTGCTATCGACTCTGTGACTCATTCTGTGAAAGGTTATAACTCAATCTTCAACGTGGTTTTTTATTTACTGACCCCCACAAAAATCGTTAAATGGTCTGAAAATAGCATCTTTGAGAGAGGTCTTGGTCTCCAATCGCCTCATCAATCTCATTTTCTGTTAGGAACTTCATTTTCAAGTGTAGGATAAAGGTGGTTGCTCTTAATGTTGACAAAGTGATTTTTCCCATAATAGTGTTGTAGTTACTTTCCACCTGGACTATATAGAACCTTATCATAATAAAGGCTTATTTTGGGATTGTGCCGAAGATCACCATCAACTCAATTGTTCCTACAATTCATACTGGATTATTACCAAAGCTGTAGAGAGTCGACTCATTGTAGATCTCCAACTTCCTGCCCCCCAAGTCCAGCCGATTGTACGCATGGCTATATAGTACATCGACTGAACTTCCATTATCAACGAGGATATGCTTCAAATACATGGTGTCGACCTGTGCAGTTATGACTAAAGCATCTTGATGAGGTGTCACCAATCCTACGAGGTAATCCTCGTCTGAAAAAGAAATGGGATCTTTTTTAACATCCCTAGGTTGTCCAGGCACCTGATGAATGGGTCTGACGAATGCTTTCTGCTTCCTATTGGAGATGGTGGATGTTAATCCACCGGATATGACATACATGACTCCGCTTGGTATTGCGGAAGGAAGAAGTGGTGTTATCTGATCAAAGGCTAATTGCATGTATCTCTCAATAAAATAACAGTTCAAGTTTCCATTCTGCACCTATTTCTCCAATAAGTCTTTTAACTAGTAGCAATCTTCGGTGTCGTGGCCATTCGTCTTATGATGCATAGTATCTATCACCGTTCTTCTGCCTGGCAAAGACTCTGATCTTCGGGGGCCTTTGGTAAAAAGGTTCGTTCTTGATCTTATTGACAATGTTGGCTCTACTGGAGTTCAAGGGGGTATAGTCTTTATCATTATTTCTATTTCCCCGGTCTCATCTAAAGCTGTCATTCATTTATTACCGATCTCCTTTGGAATCTTTTTTACCATTTCCTCTCTTACTATCTTCTTTCTTATCGGCACCATCGCCTTCGGGGTTTCTCTGGTAAGAAATCACTTGTATTTTTCGAGGAACCCTGAAGATTAGTGAGGGCCTCTTCCAACTCTATAAATTTATCAACCTTTTCATAGGCCTTTGATAAAGTTGGGGGAGCCTTCTAGATAATATCATAGTTAATAATTGGATCACCTGTTTCGAGTCTGTGGTGGGGATCTCAGACACTACATCTCTAAATCTTTTAATGTACCGCTGAAAAGTCTCATTTGGCCTTTGTTTCACTTGAAGTAATGACATAATCATCCTGACGCGTCTTTTATTACCACTGAAACATGTGTGGAATTGCTCCTTTAATTCTTCCCAATAATCAGTAGAACGTGGAGGAAGGGAAATAATCCACTCTCTAGCCTTCTTCTTCAAGTTTGAAAGAGAAAGTGTGATCATTAGGGTCACTAGTCCCTTCATACATCTCTAAGATTGGAACTTTCAAACTTCTGTCAATCTTAGCTTCCTTGAGCTCCCTTATGAATGGTGATACCCGTGGTTTCCTGGACCAAGGTTGCTTGGCTGAAGTCTTTTGTGGTGATGACTCTCCTGTGTAACTCCCTTCTCAACGTCTCATATCTCGATCATCCCCGTTCCACCTCATAAGAGATCTCAGCCGTTTCCTCAAGTCTTTAGAGAAGATCGGCCAGGAATTCACAGTTATTCAATCAAGATAGCGCTCACGACGTCTATCTGAGTGATGGTCAAGGCGATCTGAGTGGGAGGTCGAGCCTCTCTGGCTCAACAAATCATTCTCAGCCTTCTCGAGGTCCTCGTACTACTTATCAAGCTCTTCTTGCTGGAGATGTAACGACCCCGGAATTCAACCAACTTTATTACTTCAAATTTCTCATTTATTATTCATTATTTTCCTTACGTCCAAATTTCGGTCCGTTAATAAATCATTCATCACCTTCTTTAATCCTTTAAATTGACTTTAAATTATTAATTACCGAATTTTTCGGTATAAATTTTTCTTTTTTTCTCAATTCAATCCATTCATTGTATTAAAATATTTGGATATTTAAAATCCTTACATTCTGGATCACTAGTCCCTGGATCGCAACCTTAACTTTTTCTTTCTTTTACACATATCATAAAGCTCATCATTTAAAATTTACTGTTATTTATTTTCATACAAATATTCCTTATTGTGTCATTCATAATCAAACATATAATGATTTTTATCGTAACAATTATCCTGATCAATCACAGTTCATAATTGAACTTCTATCATATCCAGATTCAAATTATATATACATACAATTCATCACAGTAAATTAACAAATTTCTCACATTGAATTATAATATTAACAATATAATAATCACGTTTTCTACCTCCTAGGCAATTCATCTCTAACATAATCCAATATTCTTGAATTTCATTTCTTTCCTGCAAAAATGTTTATTAAGCAAGTAATTAGCACAACGGCTCAGCAAGTTCAACAGTTTATGCTTCACGTAGCACATACCTTAACATGCTCAGTGTGTGTCATACATCATATGCTTGTGCTTCTATTATAGCAGTATATCCCACATCATTGTAAAAAGTACATATAGTTGTCATGTTATCCACAGATCACATAACACATAATTTATATGCATTTAAACAAGTATTTACATATCATAACAGGCAACAATTAACATTAAAGGACTGAAGAACTTGCCTAAATGTCTAATTAATTATTTGATAGCTCAAAGCTCTCTCTCTCTCTCAATCAACCTAAGATCATAAAATAATTAAATAATAATTATTTATCCTCTTATGATATTAATTTAATTACTTAATATCATCTCTGGACTAATTTTTAATTTATACGGTTAATTATATTAACATCGTCCCTTAATATATTAATTTAACTTACTATTAAATACATTCACTATGGACAACCCGGCTTATCAGATAAATTTTTAGCTTATTCGGTTGTCCAAATTTTCATTTATTCACTTTCTAACCTTTAAACTTAATGGATTAATATTTAAATATTAATCCCCAATATTTAATATTTTTACAAAAATATTAAATTAAATGCCCAAACATCATTTCTATATTTTTAGTATTTTTCTATAATTTTCTATGATTTTTAAACAATTTTTAAACATTTATTTCATTAAAAATCATTTCTGAGGGCATTTTGGTAATTTCGGTATTTCCCGGAAAGTTCAGGGGCATTTCCGTAAATTCCGTGCATCAAGGGACACGGTCGGTATTAACTGAAAAGGTCAGGGGCAAAATCGTAATTTCGCTGCCTAAAACTCGGTCGCACATGGCGCGGCATCCTTTTCCCCGGCTCCGCCCACGCCAAACGACGTCGTTTAGCGTGGAAAAATTCTTCTTCCGCGCATGGCGCGGCCTGCTTCCCCTCAGCGCCCAAAACCAGAAATTTTTTTCTTCTTCAGCCGAAAACAGTAAGCCAGCCAAGAAGAAAATTACACCATTTTCTTCACAATGTCCACAACAAGACTACTCCAAAAATCATAAAATTCATAAATATACATCCTAAAATTATTTAGAATAATTATTCTAATTATTTTCTAATTTTCCCACAAATTAATTTATCAATAATAATTCCAAAATAAATTTAATAACATTAGTTTTTATACCTTTCTTGGCTTGTAAATTTCCTCTTGATGGCACAAACACTTCCTCATCTCTTGGTGGTGGCCATGAAATTTCCGGGCGGTGGAAGGTAGTAGCGTCGGATGGTGGTGATAAGAAAAGAGAGAGAAAGTTTGCTTGTTTTTGTTTTGTTTTATTTTTTGTTTCTTTTCTTTTATCCTTCACACATATATATACAAGCTATCCATGCATAAATGAGTTTTAAAACTCATTTTAAGTCCACCGCCCTTTGCCCTCTCTCGAAAATTCCAATAAAATTAAGCATGTAATTTAATTTAATACATTACGTAATTATATCGTGTAATAAATATTTTATATAATATATATAAAATATTTATTTTAATTCATTAAAAATCATAACATGATTTATAAATAATATTAATATCTCTTTCGGGTACTTTACTTGACAAATTTTGTACACGCATAACGCCATGCATGTAATTATATGAGGTAATTTATACCTCCAAAAATCATAAAATAATTCATATAACTTATAAAAATTATGTTTCATCATTTTTCACTTCGTTACTTGGACATCATGTTCTACTAACATGTTCACGTTTCTGAAATATTATTTCTCATAAAAAAATCACAATAATTCCATTATACCTAAATATAATTTTTAATAAATTAAAACCTTCCTTTTTCCTCATTTAATTTCATTTCTTTACATTTCACATTAATTTCTTTATATATGTAAATTATATAATTATATAATTTAATATTATATAATTTATATATTTACATTCTCCTTTCTTAAATAATTTCCTAAATTTCTCCATAATTATCAATTAATCAATAATTTCGCATTTATTAACTCTCTCATTATTTTAATTCTCTTATATAAATTATATAATTATCCTTATATAATTTATATAATTATAATTTTCTTTATACATCACTTTAATTTTTCTTATATAAATTATATAATTTATTATTATATAATTTATATAATTACATTTCTTTTCAATCAATTTCTAAATTTCCACCATAATTCTTAATTAAATCTAAAATCAATAATTACAATTTTATTAACTTCCCCATTCGCTTTTCATTTAAAATTGGATTAATTTAATTATTAATCCCTTAATTTCCATAATTAATAACATTTATAATTATCACTTAAACATATATATATATATATATATATATATATATATATATATATATATATATACATACATATCTAATTTCATATATTTCACATTACCACATACTCTCCATTAAATCATAATTTCTGCATTTCCATAACAATTTAATTGTACAATTTATTGTACATTTACCTAAAATTTCTCTTATTCTTAATAAATTGTCTTTAAACAATTTATTTACTTTTCAATTACTTAATTTCAATACCATTTATCAAAATTTCTGCACGGATTTAATTTACCAATTAAATCTTATCACATACCTTCAATCACATAAAATAATAATTAATTTAAACAATCTTGATAATTTTATCAATTAAATTCTTATTTAATATTATTAAAGAAATTCTGAAAATTCGGATCCTCACAGGAGATCTACAGATTTCTCCCGGTTAAGAATCTCCTAGAGATGACACTACTTTTCAGCTTCGATCGCATGACACATTTGTGACGGGGCTAATCCCCTGGAGTTGTTTTGGCTCTTTTGGGGTGATGAGGCCGCCATGTTGATTATTTTTGGTTAAAAAGATTGCCTCTACTAAATACTAGAAAGCCCTCCTTCTAGCGCCAATGTTAACGCTCGAATTTGTCTACACGTTCAACCACCAACTTGGACGTGAACCTCCATAAAAAGAACCACCAAAAGTACTTGATGGCTTGGGCTGTTGGGGGATACCTCCGGCGTGAGAACAAGTACAGGCTTCAATAGGTGTTAACAGTGGAGGCAGAGAATATATATTTAGTATGGTAGAATAATCATGTGTACCTCCATTGTTCACCATGTATTTAGAGTACTCAGCTGATTCCTTAAGGTTAGGACTGTTGAATGATGTTTGATTTGATGATGATGACTGTTGTGCAAAAAGGACTTGGCCAAATGTGCTTATATGGTTATTTGACAAAGTAATTGTATAATATGCTTATGAGCTTAATTGATTATGTGCTTAGATACTCTGAAAGTGTTTATGTGTTTACATGATTAATTATATGTGTTAATGTGCTTATGTGCTTAATTGATTATGTGCTTAGATACTCTGAAAGTGTTTATGTGCTTACATGATTGATTATAAGTGTTTATGTGCTTACATGATTGATTGTCATGATTGATATATAATGTGAATCTGAAAAAGTGCGTAGATGTTCTACTTGTTTTTATGTGCACAGCTTGTCTAAAAAGTGTTTAAAAAGTTATTTGACAAAGTGATTATATGTTAATCTAATTATGTGCTTACATTGTTGTGGGTGTATGATATATATTATCTATCTTAAATACTATGATGTGCACACACTTGTATAGCACAAATATGATCTTGTTATAAACTATCTGCTGCTTATTAAAGAGAATGAAAGTTATCGGATTAAAAAGTTGTAAAGTCCTTTTTTAGATATATGTGTACAAAGGACTTAGATTTTAAAGATCAGAAATGTTAGGTTGATCTTTCAATAGAAGTCACTATGCATAAAAGACGTATGATATTAGCAGAGTAGCATAAGAATGAATCATTGATGTATTCGTGTATGTCAAAGTCTGTAAAAGTCCTTTCAATATGTAATGATGTAATAATATAAGAAAGGACTTAGTTAGAAAAGATCAAATCTGTTAGGTTGATCAGACTATACGATCGTAGAACGGACACTGCGATTTCTTTCAAAGAAGACTCAACGATTCTGTATAAATCGTAGAGTTAACTCTACGACTCCTTACCAGGATAACTCTACGATCATCAAAGAGAGACAGATATGCAAGAAGTCTACAGGATATACGAGTAAAGTTAAAGAACTGTTCAAGTACAAATCGTAGAGCTGAACTCTACGATCGTCGAACAGACAGCCAAGCTAGCCTGCAGATAACGCTGAACCAGAGAAGAAATGTACTCTACGATACACACTCTCTAGCAAAATCGTAGAGTAAAATTGTTGAGCAAGCTTACAAGGATTGGAATGTATGCAGATAGAAGAGATCGTAGAGTGTAACAAAATGACAAGGCAATACAGAAGATTGCTATACACATGGAACAATCGTCGAGTAGAATTAAAGGATGAAGCAACACAGACTGCAACTCAACGATTCCACTAAAAAGCACTACAGTTAACTAACTCTACGATCTGATCAAACCTACAAGATCGTAGAACGAAATCAAAGCAAAGCATTGCAAGCACAAACTCTACGATCTGACCAGAGCAACAAGGTCGCAGAGTTAGAGAAAAGATCGTTCTAACTCAACGTTTCACTTGACATACCTCAAGTAACATTCATGAAGCTGAATTCGCAGAAACAAAGTAGACAGTCTATCACTCAACGAATTCGTTAAGCAGGTCAGGACAAGTAGACTAACAGAACGGCTATATGGTGCAAGAGAAAAGAAATTTCTCCTCGCCCCGATTAAAGAAAGATTAAGTACTGTTGAGATACAGATGCATGTCAGAGTCGTAGTAGACGTTGTGCCCAAACGACTATAAGTCAGGACCCACTGCTCAGGAAAATGGTGAATAAAGTCAGACCAATGGGACATCTCTGAATGCATCAGAACTGTTGGTTCAAAAAGTCAAGAAAGGTATTCATTGATGAATCAGAAGATTAATTAACAAAGGAAATAATAATCCTTGCTGAACAACTCTGGGAGTGCAACGGCTATAAAGTCAGAGAAAGCTGAGCTACAGGTCAATATATCAGAACATGTCAGAAAAGGGAAAAGCACTATCACAGGCGGCAAGAAAGTCAACATCGAAGATATTAAAGATCTGCATAAAGCCAAAGGAAACCAACGGGATTTCTTTCAACGGTAAAATTTGCTCAGAGTTATAAAGGCTTACATAACAAACAGAAAAGTTGTTGTTGAAAAATATACACGAGAGATATGATGGTAGACAACAACCGATCGTAGAGTGGAACAGAAAATGAAGATACTGAAGGACTCTACGATCCATCAGAACACTAACACTGAATTGAGAAAGACATAGAGATATATAACTCTATTACAGAAGAAGTGTTCAGAGCTGCTAGGCACATGGAAGAGAGAAGCTTAAACGCCAACTTGATACATACATGGTAGCAACTGAGTACCAAAAGGAAGGAGCATCACAGTCATCTCAGAAGCCCATCTCGAGAAGCTATAATCTGTCTATAATAAGAAGGAACAACTGAGTACCAAAAGAAAGGAGCATCACAGTCATCTCAGGAGTTCATCTCGAGAAGTTATCAAGTACCAAAGGAGCTGAAGTACAAAAGCCTAGCAGCACCATGGGTGATCACAAGAAGATATTGAGCATATAAAGAAGTCAAGCATCATTGTCGAACTCAATATTATCCCAGGAATGATCACACCCTGCTACTGAGTGTTTAAAGACAATAGGACTTAAAGTACAACTCAGTAGCAACTTCAACCTCTTTCAAATGATCAGGGAGCCAAGTCTGTTGGACTTGAAGAGGGCAGTTGTCCTTGTCATAGTGACTAAAGGAGTCAAGTCTGCTGGACTTGAAGAGGGCAGTAATGTCCTTGTCTTTGTGACTAAACTAACCAAACCTGCTGGATTTGAAGGGTTCTTAGTGAACCAGAGTTTCCAGGCTAATGAGCTTGAAGGGTTCCGTATGAACCATCCTTAGTGGATTTCCTACTCGTTGTAGTAGAAGAGTGGAGTAGGAGTTATTCAGTCTCCGAACCACTTTAAACTCTCTGGTGTCATTTACATTCAGTCATTTACATTCTGTCTTATATATATATATATATTTACATATGACTGTGAATTAGTTTACTTAACAAGTGACTTTCTTCTAAATAATCTTAAACTCAACGGAGAAGTTTTACAAAACTATAAGGGGTGTCTTTCAAACTAATTTTTCGCTGTGCAAACAAATCTTAATTAAGTTTAGTAATTGCTATTAAATCTTTGAACTCAATCTTATAAGAAAAAGATTTATAAGAGATCTATTCAACCCCCCCCCCCTTCTAGATCACTTGTGTGCCTCTGGGAACTAACAATTGGTATCAGAGCAGGTTCTCACGAACATAAAGCTCACGCTTTGAGTAGATCCTATGGCACTAGAAATTTCTGATTTTAAACTTAAGAATTGAAGTAAACTATTTCTTATGAACAAGCTTACAAATCAATGTTTTTTTTTGTAGGTACAATTTTAAATGATTGATCAGTGACACACTATTTGACGCTGTTATACATGGCTATTAATTCTTTCTAAGACAACTTCGGATGATCTCAGCGAAGAAGCTATCGAGTAATCCTTCGAAATTAAACTGATGCTGCATGATGAAGGAAGTTCAAATCTTGATGCCAAAGGACACCGGATCCTATTCTTCTGAAAGGAAGCATCATTGTGCCGAGCATTAACAAATCTACTTCTCACCAGTTTGAAAGTTTATAGCAGAAGCAAGCTCAGCAGGAATCTATGCTTAAAGTGTTAAATGTTTTTCTATATATTGTCAGCAGCTGAAATTAGTCTCTGATTTAAGTATTCACTCAATGGGCTCAGCATTAAGCTTTCCGATAAGCTTAAGGACTTATATTCTAAGGATCTTATCTGAAGATGTGCGTCAAAGGAAGTACTTCTTTTATCCAAGAATGGCATCAAGAGTTCTGTCAAGCTACATTATATAGTAATCAATAATAATATTCACAGGCAGCATTTCTCATTTCTTCTGGTGGATGATCTCTAGCTTGACTGGTTTTTAAAGGAATCTATTTCAAAAGTCTTCAACGGTCTTCTGGAACTGCTTCTCTGAAATTGGGAGAAAGATCAAATCACAGTTTTATACTTCACTGCAATATCCTTGGTGATGAGTTTTCAAAGTCATTCCTCCAAATCACAGTTATCAAGCCCGACACCTGGAAATCAACTCAGCACGAATGAATGGACATATATGTTTATCAATGATCACCGGATCTAAGAATCATTCTGCAGATCATTAAAGATCGAGAAGAGTTGAAGATCCTCATTCATGTACAAAGCAGCTCTTAAAATGAAGAAGTCCTTACCAGGCACACCATGTGTACATGTTCAGACTTTAAAGGCAAATGCTCCTAGTGTCAAAATTCTTCAAAACCATCTATGAATGAGAAGGGTGAGGAGATCAAGGCAGAAAGGAGTAATCACGAATGATTTACTCTAAGTTTCAGAAATCACCCTTCAATCTATGAAAAGAGGAAAAGTTCATCTCAAAGAAAAGTTCACTCATAACCTTTGGCAGTAGGCTCTCCAACTTCAAATGCAACAGAAGAAGCTCTAAGCTTGAAATGGTTGAAGATTTATTTGCTTAATTCTATGAAGAAGTCAGCGCTATAAAATGCTAAACCTAAAGTCTCTTGATAAGCATGCATACTCACAAATCATTCTGGATGAAGATAATTCAAGCAGATCAACAGGAAGGAAACAATGCCACAGCCTCAAGAAGAAAGCTCAACGATATAAAGAAGGATATCTCAAGGAAGCCAATCTTTGATAGATTGAGTGAAGTCTGAATACTGATGCATGAAGAAGATTTGAATCTTGGGATTCTCTAGAAGAGAAAGAAGCTGGTCATAAAAGGAGGCATCTGTAATATCCCAAATATTTTCCAAAGTGATCTAACAAGATCTAAGCAAGGTTGTCAATTCAAAACCTAAGATCGATTGCTCAAGCATACCTTGAGCTATCTAAAAGAATATATACGACTCGAAACTACGATCGTATATAACTAAGAGGTTAAAATCTTTAACCTAAACTATGTGTTATGTGATTAGTAAAGCTTGAATTGAGCTTTTAAATGTGCTATGTGAATTACTTATGTGTAGGATTCCGTGTTTTGGTTCGAGTAGCTAACCTTAACACTTAATAAAAATCAAAAATAAATTTAAGGTAAAAACCTAAATTGGAAAAAGAGTTAAAACCTAAACCCTAACCCTAGGGTCTAAACCCTAGGAAATAACCTAGGCCCTTAAGCAAAATGTGAAGGTCAAATTGACATTCCGTTTCAAGATTCAACCTTCCCACGATTTGAAAACACGTAACAGTCAATAAAAGTTTTTCTCGAAAAACGTGTAAAAGCACTATTCACGAGGTTACGTTTTTCATTCGTTTGACTGTTTCTTTCATCTGTAGGACTTCTTGTATTTCACGATATAGTGTTAATATGAGGTTTAAATGTCAGGGAATCAATAAAATTTTCTGGAGAAAAAGACGAAAATGTCACGATTTACGAGAAAACATTTGTCGTCTTTTTGACTGTTCTTTTCGATATTTTGATATATCGTATTTCACGAAATAACATTTATATGAAGTATAGATATTATTTAGCCAATAAAAGTTTTACTCGAAAAACGTGTAAAACACTATTCATTTGGAAAATTTTCTTCCGAATTTTGAAAATTCACATTCCTGAATAGCATTTTTATTGACAGTAGATGCATTTTGACCAACAAAATTTTTACCCAAAATAATTTATGGAGATTACTATTCACGTATACGGGATGAATACGTAGCGAATACGGAAGGAATACGAGAATAATAAATGTATATTGTAATGTATAATACGAGGATTATACGAAAGATTATACGAGATTAATACGAGAATAATACGAGGTATCATACCAGTAGAATACGAATATTATACGATGTATTATACGGAAGAAATACGTATAAATACTAATGTATTATACTATTTAATTAATTAGTTGAAATCAAACTAGTTTATGTGTAACTAAGTTAGTGTAACTAAACTAGGGAGAACTAGCACGATTACACTAACTGAAAAAAGAACTAGCACGATTTGTTTGAAACTAAATCCAAGTGAAAATGAATCGACCAATTAGAAGAAGGGTGATGTAAGCGATGATGCAAGCGCTAGGGAGAAAAGACTAAAAGGCCCTTGGTCTTTTAAACTAATGACCAAACTACCCCGACCCTTGGTTTTCCTATAAATAGAAGGCTTAAGTTCATTAGTTCTTTACCATTTTGAAAGCTAAAGAGCAAATATAGAGAGAGTTCTTGTGAGACAAGAATCGATTGCAAAGAAATAGTTAAAGCTTGCAATAATAAAAGGTACAATTCTTAATCGTTATTATGCTTAAAGTTTTATTTTATCGATGAGGCTCAAGAACATAAGTCGTAGCCATGTACGATTTTTCGTTCTCCGTGTTCCTTATGACTTGAGCAAGTCGTTGTTATGTCAAATTTCATTTCATAGTTTAAAGCTCAAGAACATACGTCGTAACCATGTACGGTTTATCCGTTCTCCGTGTTCTTCGTATGTTCTGGAACATTATTATAAATTGTTATAATTATGTAAACAAGTCGTTATAATGACCAAATTTTGTCAATTATAAAGTGTTATAATCACATATGTAAGCAGTTATAATGCTTAAATTATTTCAAGTATGAAATCCAAAAGCTCAAGAACATAAGTCGTTACCATGTACACTTTTTCGTTCTTCGTGTTCTTCGTGTGTTCTTGAGCAAAAGTCATAATTTCTACATAAGTAGGTTTATGATTTGGTAATTTAGTGTTATGGGATGATGAAACATGATGGCCTTGCTAAATAATGCTTGTGGCATCAAGTTTTAGTAGTCGAAACGAAGAACGATGAAACTTTGTTCTTCGTGTTCTTCGATTCGTTCTTCGTGTTCTTGAGAAAAAGTCATGAAATCTTATATAAGTAGGTTTATGATTTTGTTATTTTTATGTTATGAAGTGATACGAAGTGTTAGAACATGTTATCTTAGCAAATTAATGCTTGAGGTATCATATTTTACCAATCGGATCGAAGAAAGTTAAGTCTAATATAGTCGCAGAATATTTTTGCAAATTTCCGAAATTTTAAAGTCTGAATCTGCCTTAGCAACCTGAATGAAAGTTGTAGATACATTATAAGCAATTTAGACTCAAGAATCACTCAAAAATGTTTTCGTATGACAAAGTTATGGCTGTCGCAATAAAATAGGTCGAAGCTGAATTTTTTTTAAGGACCATTCGGATCCTAGCACAAAAAAATAAAATTTTGAGTTCGCCACTTAACGAAATGATTTCACCTATGGAAATAGTCTAGTTGAGTTATTCTAAGACTTATTCAAAAGGAAAATTTGATAAACTAACGTTCGGGGTCGCGTAACCCTTTTTGTAGGCGTTTAACGATTTCCCGGGAAACCCTGACATGGTTTCAAGGCAAGTTCTAAACCCTCATGTGTTATTTGTTATGTAATAGATGTTATGTGAAGTCTTTAACTAATATTTGCAAGCCTTCTAAATGTTATGTGTTATGTTTATGATTTATGAACATGATTTATACACTTTGTGTGTCAATGTGATATAAATTGTTGGAATGCGAGTTATATGTGATATTAAATGGAGAATTATATTCAGTCAAGGCATGTTAAAGTTTATATGAAAGCATAAATTGCGTATGTGTTGTATGTTAGACTTGTTGAGCCGTCGTGCTCACTCTTGCGAATAAAACCTTATTTGCAGATTAAAGATGAACGTTAAGAAGATCATGAACTTAAAGATGCAGCATAGATTAGGTTTTCATGTTTATTACTTGTATTTGTATAAGTCATAACGACTGTTGTAATACGAACAAACAAACATGTAACCGAATATTGAATGAATGATATAAATTATTATCATCAGAATGTTGTTATGTCTTTATTTTGATATAACCTAGAATTGTTAAGACTTAACATAGTATTGATAATGATCTACTTATCTGGATGAGGATCGGTAAATAACTTGTGAGTGTTGTACATCCGAGACAGGACTAAGCGATGTTGACTGGTCAAATCCATCGTTAAGGTTCTTCGGACCCAGGTATAACTCGTTATTACGATTCTGAATACCATATAAGTAAGATTATTGATATGAAGAGATGTCGCTATAAACAAATATGTTTCGAATGAGGGTTTTAACTAGTTGGGTAATGTTCTGTACGGAAAGAGAATTTTGCACCGGACAAAGATACAACCATTTGTCATGGATAAAGATGCAAACATTTATCACGGGTGAAGATACAAACATTCACCGCGAGATTCTCTGTTCCCAAGAGCCGTCCTAATGATTTAATACCGTGGATGTTGGAACATGTAAAGTTATAGAATATTTAAATCTTAAGGTTAAAATTAGACCGTTATATATGGTTTTATCCATTTATACAGATGAAATACAAGTTGATACTTGTATACTTATGAGACTGAGATCAAGTTAAGATCCAGGGACAAAGTTAAGAGAAAATTTTAAAGTATAGTCTAAAATAAGACTAATTCAACCAATATGATTATGGGATCATTGGTTAAGTCGATAGATGTACGAAATTAACGCACAAGGTCCGCCGTATCGAAAGCGCGGGGGATTTTGGGGGCGTAACAGCATCTATTAGTCTTTATCTCACCTATTGATTTAGTGAATCTTGTTGGAATGTTTGTCACTAATATCATGGTTAGATAAAAGATCACTCAAGTCAGGAGAAAGTTCATCTCACAAAGAAGGATCGTAGAGTATGTCAGGCGATCGCAGAATAAGGCTTGGAAAAATGAAGTGTCCTCTCCAAAGAACGTAGAGTTGTCTCCTCGTCATAAAGCTCAAGATCGTAGAGTCAACACAGTCAGTCACTCTACGACTCTCTACAACCAGTCTACGAAACCAGCAAAATCAAAGAGCAACCTCTACACGATAACCAGAGTTATGACAACGATCCTTACAAAGTCCTTTCAGAAGGCTGTCATTGAGCTGTCAACCAGGCTTAACAAAGATCTCTGAATTCATCTAAAGTCTCCAGTCCTAACAGAGATCGTAGAGCAGTTCAAATCATAACTCTACGATTGCACTTCAGAAGGAAAGCAGATGGTAAATCGGTTCTTCACTGGAATACCTTTCTCATTCCAGTCACAAAGTCCCAAAACAATGTGATTGATGAACCAAATGCACTTATCTCTTCGGTCATAATCTCTAAATTCTATGACTGATAACCAAGCAAGTCATATCATCCTAAATCGTAGAGTCACCATGATCATCTTCCTGATCGTAGAACATATTGAGTCTATGTCTGCATATCAGATTAAATTTTTTTTCTCTCCGTAAACTCCTTCATAGCCTTTTTATCAGCGTACTATTCGCACCAGTTTCTCAAGGCCATCTATTAAAAGGATGATGGTTGAGTGTCTTGCAGCCAACTCTACGAACTGGTCAAGCTTACTATACAGAGAAAGTGAACCTCACGCTCTTCAAACTCAAGTGGGTTAGAATAATTGATGTGCTCCATTTATGGAAAATAAAAAGGTTAAACCCACGTTCTTCAAATAAGTATCTGGCACGTGTACTCTGCAAAAATAAGAGGGAACTAGCATAAGTCTTGTTTTTAAACTGACAATGGTCATTTCCCGTCAGTTGTCAATACCCATTCTCCCAAAACTCATCAAAACCCTAGAAATCGAAAATTCTTCTGAAACCGATATTGGTATCTTTCCCTGTGCTATTCCCAAATCAGTTTAATCACATGGCATCTCTTCAAGTCATTCCTGGAAATCTGGTTTGTTTTGGAAAATTCGGAGATGCAGAGCAGAAATACAAGGATATTTTACATCTGGTCAAGAATGCTGGCTTCACCATGTGTTTGGAAACTAGCACCAGGATTCTCTCTTCGCTTGTGAAAGAATTCTATTCAAACGCTGATTATCGAGGTAACACCCTCTTCTCAAGGGTTAAAGAAATCGTAGTGCAAATAGGAGTTTCTGAAATCAATCTCAGTCTAGGTATTCCAAGTGGAGGAATTACTTCTCTTGACAAGATTAACATTGAACTTGGACTAGAATTGATGGGCTATGAAAAGAAGTTTTCTCTCAAAGGAATCAAGAAGAAAGATTTCCCTCAGTAGTATGAGTTTCTGGCTGACATTGTTGGAAAGAGTATTCTATGCAAAGACACTGCATATGATACTATCAGTGAAGATCAACTGAGGCATATGACTGCTATTGCTCAAAGAAAGAAAATCAACTTCGGAGCAATTCTCTTAAGATGGATAAGGAGATGGATAGATGATTCAAAGACAAGAGCTGAAGCTGGAAAGCCAACTCCCAAGATGCCCTATGGGAGATTCATAAGCATCATTCTGAAGAAATTGCTGGCAAATGAAATTGGGGAAGATGAAGGAGAAGTTCTAAACTGCAATAAAAGAATTACTCCAAGGTTGTTTGAAGATTGGAAAAAGAACCATCATGCCAATAAAGGTAAGAAGTCACGAGGTTCTATGAGCTTCAGCAGTAAGATGGAGGTGAAATCGAAAGGAAAAGGAAAAAGGGAAATGGAAGAAATATCTGAGGAGATATTACAGGAGGAAAATGAACAATCAAGAAACAAAACTCTTGTGATCTATGATAGTCAGGAATCAGAGAAGAAAAGAAAATTCATTGAAATAGAGAAAGCTGAAGAAGAGAAAGATGTCTGTTCAGGGAAAGCTAAGGAAGAAAAGATGAATCCCAAAATATCTGAAGTAAAGAAGAAGAAGAAGAAGAAAACAGAAAAGAAAGTTCCTCACATTACTCCAAGAAGAAGTTGGAGAATCAGAGAACAGTGGAGAAGCTCAATCACTGCAGGACCACCTCAGGTGATAGAAATTGATGATGAAGCAAGTTCGGATTCTGAAGAAAGAACTTCTGACAGTTCAAAAGAGGAAACATCTACAGGCTCTTCAAATGAAAGATCAAAATGTCATAAAAATAGTCTGTCTGAAAAGGAAGTCTCTTTGGGTTCTGATCAGGAAATTGAACCAGTTGGAAAAGACTCAACACCTGAGTTCAACAAGAATAATGATGTAGCTGAAGAAGATGATGTATCAAGGGAACAATGCTCTGCAAATTCTGAAGCTGGGAAGACTGAATCAGATGAAAAAGGAGACTGTCAAGAAACTAGGGTGAAAGAAGATAAACACCTTCAAGAAGAGACCAGCACTCATGATTTGGATAAATCAAAAGATGGGTCAAGAAGGTCAAGAAGAGGATTAAGTGGCTTTATGAAGAAAATAGGCAGGAGTTCAAAAATAAGTCATAAGGAGAGACAAATAAGGATGAAAGCTGAAAAGAAGCTGAAGAAAGTAAGACTGCTAAGAAAACTGGAAAAGCAGAAATTTGAAGCATATCGATTGAAGCAGATCAAAAGGAGACGTAGAGAAAGAAGGAAGCATGCCAGCCAGATAGAAAGATGCTCTATTGCTTGGGATCATAAGCATCTGTTGAGTTTCCTTCCCATTTTACCACTTCTAAGGGCTATATTCATGAATGATCAAAGTTTTATCAGCTGGAGCTACTCAACCTTTCCAAATCTTTCATTAGTAGCTCAACATTTCACAAAAGCAATGACCCTTGCAACCACACTGATAAGCAGTGAACCCTTCTATTCTCACTACCAAAGTTGCCAGGAAATATCCATCTGGAATCTGTCCAGCTCTGAGGAAAATCAAAATGCAAAAATCAGAAAGTCCTTGGCTGTGACTTACTAAACTCTTAATCACCCTGCACCACCTCCCTGTTCGTAAAGTCCCAAAACTTTGCAAACATTTCTCAAAATACCAATTCTCCAGTCATAGAGTCCCAACACTCTATGGACCATGAAAATTTACTTACATAATTGATGATGTCAAAAAGGGGGAGAGAATACAGGGGGAGCTATGAAGAAGGAGGAGCAACCAACTGAGGGGGAGACAACTAAGGGGGAGCTATGAAGATCAGATTCAACCAGCTAAGAGGAAGACAGCTAAGCAAAACTGAGTGGGAGAAAAGTTAAAACATAAAGAGCAGCTGTAAGTATGTATAACCTTTTGTAAAAATGCTCATTTAATAAAATCATCCTTTTGCACTAGCCATACAGTATTTCACTGTATCGTAAGACATAATTTACCTGTCAAATAGATGCATTATATGAATGTCTTATAAATAAGTCTATTAGTTTTGTCATCATCAAATAGGGGGAGATTGTTGAATGATGTTTGATTTGATGATGATGACTGTTGTGCAAAAAGGACTGGGCCAAATGTGCTTATATGGTTATTTGACAAAGTAATTTTATAATGTGCTTATGAGCTTAATTGATTATGTGTTTAGATACTCTGAAAGTGTTTATGTGCTTACATGATTAATTATATGTGTTAATGTGCTTATGTGCTTAATTGATTATGTGCTTAGATACTCTGAAAGTGTTTATGTGCTTACATGATTGATTATAAGTGTTTATGTGCTTACATGATTGATTGTCATGATTGATATATAATGTGAATCTGAAAAAGTGTGTAGATGTTCTACTTGTTTTTATGTGCACAGCTTGTCTAAAAAGTGTTTAAAAAGTTATTTGACAAAGTGATTATATGTTAATCTAATTATGTACTTACATTGTTGTGGGTGTATGATATATATTATCTATCTTAAATACTGTGATGTGCACACACTTGTATAGCACAAATATGATCTTGTTATAAACTATCTGCTGCTTATTAAAAAGAATGAAAGTTATCGGATTAAAAAGTTGTAAAGTCCTTTTTTAGATATATGTGTACAAAGGACTTAGATTTTAAAGATCAGAAATGTTAGGTTGATCTTTCAATAGAAGTCACTCTGCATAAAAGACGTATGATATTAGCAGAGTAGCATAAGAATGAATCATTGATGTATTCGTGTATGTCAAAGTCTGTAAAAGTCCTTTCAATATGTAATGATGTAATAATATAAGAAAGGACTTAGTTAGAAAAGATCAAATCTGTTAGGTTGATCAGTCTATACGATCGTAGAACGGACACTGCGATTTCTTTCAAAGAAGACTCAACTATTCTGTATAAATCGTAGAGTTAACTCTACGACTCCTTACCAGGATAACTCTACAATCATCAAAGAGAGACAGATATGCAAGAAGTCTACAGGATATACAAGTAAAGTTAAAGAACTGTTCAAGTACAAATCGTAGAACTGAACTCTACGATCGTCGAACAGACAGCCAAGCTAGCCTGCAGATAACGCTGAACCAGAGAAGAAATGTACTCTACGATACACACTCTCTAGCAAAATCGTAGAGTAAAATTGTTGAGCAAGCTTACAAGGATTGGAATGTATGCAGATAGAAGAGATCGTAGAGTGGAACAAAATAACAAGGCAATACAGAAGATTGCTATACACATGGAACAATTGTCGAGTAGAATTAAAGGATGAAGCAACACAGACTGCAACTCAACGATTCCACTAAAAAGCACTACAGTTAACTAACTCTACGATCTGATCAAACCTACAAGATCGTAGAACGAAATCAAAGCAAAGCATTGCAAGCACAAACTCTACGATCTGACCAGAGCAACAAGGTCGCAGAGTTAGAGAAAAGATCGTTCTAACTCAACGTTTCACTTGACATACCTCAAGTAACATTCATGAAGCTGAATTCGCAGAAACAAAGTAGACAGTCTATCACTCAACGAATTCGTTAAGCAGGTCAGGACAAGTAGACTAACAGAACGGCTATATGGTGCAAGAGAAAAGAGAATTCTCCTCGCCCCGATTAAAGAAAGATTAAGTACTGTTGAGATACAGATGCATGTCAGAGTCGTAGTAGACGTTGTGCCCAAACGACTATAAGTCAGGACCCACTGCTCAGGAAAATGATGAATAAAGTCAGACCAATGGGACATCTCTGAATGCATCAGAGCTGTTGGTTCAAAAAGTCAAGAAAGGTATTCATTGATGAATCAGAAGATTAATTAACAAAGGAAATAATAATCCTTGCTGAACAACTCTGGGAGTGCAACGGCTATAAAGTCAGAGAAAGCGGAGCTACAGGTCAATATATCAGAACATGTCAGAAAATGGAAAAGCACTGTCACAAGCGGCAAGAAAGTCAACATCGAAGATATTAAAGATATGCACAAAGCCAAAGGAAACCAACGGGATTTCTTTCAACGGTAAAATTTGCTCAGAGTTATAAAGGCTTACATAACAAACAGAAAAGTTGTTGTTGAAAAATATACACGAGAGATATGATGGTAGACAACAACCGATCGTAGAGTGGAACAGAAAATGAAGATGCTGAAGGACTCTACGATCCATCAGAACACTAACACTGAATTGAGAAAGACATAGAGATATATAACTCTATTACAAAAGAAGTGTTCAGAGCTGCTAGGCACATGGAAGAGAGAAGCTTAAACGCCAACTTGATACATACATGGTAGCAACTGAGTACCAAAAGGAAGGAGCATCACAGTCATCTCAGAAGCCCATCTCGAGAAGCTATAATCTGTCTATAATAAGAAGGAACAACTGAGTACCAAAAGAAAGGAGCATCACAGTCATCTCAGGAATTCATCTCGAGAAGTTATCAAGACCCAAAGGAGCTGAAGTACAAAAGCCTAGCAGCACCATGGGTGATCACAAGAAGATATTGAGCATATAAAGAAGTCAAGCATCATTGCCGAACTCAATATTATCCCAGGAATGATCACACCCTGCTACTGAGTGTTTAAAGACAATAGGACTTAAAGTACAACTCAGTAGCAACTTCAACCTCTTTCAAATGATCAGGGAGCCAAGTCTGTTGGACTTGAAGAGGGCAGTTGTCCTTGTCATAGTGACTAAAGGAGCCAAGTCTGCTGGACTTGAAGAGGGCAGTAATGTCCTTGTCTTTGTGACTAAACTAACCAAACCTGCTGGATTTGAAGGGTTCTTAGTGAACCAGAGTTTCCAGGCTAATGAGCTTGAAGGGTTCCGTATGAACCATCCTTAGTAGATTTCCTACTCGTTGTAGTAGAAGAGTGGAGTAGGAGTTATTCAGTCTCCAAACCACTTTAAACTCTCTGGTGTCATTTACATTCAGTCATTTACATTCTGTCTTATATATATATATATATATATATATATATATATATATATATATATATATATATATATATATATATTTACATATGACTGTGAATTAGTTTACTTAACAAGTGACTTTCTTCTAAATAATCTTAAACTCAACGGAGAAGTTTTACAAAACTATAAGGGGTGTCTTTCAAACTAATTTCCGCTGTGCAAACAAATCTTAATTAAGTTTATTAATTGCTATTAAATCTTTGAACTCAATCTTATAAGAAAAAGATTTATAAGAGATCTATTCAACCCCCCCCCCCCCCCTTCTAGATCACTTGTGTGCCTCTGGGAACTAACAAGGACTCCTATTAGGAATCGTATCTCAAAAACATAGTTGGAGAATGTAACTGTTATCCTAGTCACTGCTGAATAGGTAACTTCCATACCAATTAGGATTAGATATGGTAACTAATTAATTTTCCAAAAGTGACAAGAATTCTAACCCAAGCTTATCAGACCCAAAAGGCTCTCTTGTGCGCGCACACTAGACATGATAAGGAACAAGGGCGAAGGCCAATATAAGCGGTCCATTAGTGGTAATAAATACGCAGACCAAATATCAATACAATTTTACATGTTGAAAATTGTTGTGCCCAACTTAATTTAGCATGTGCATTAACAATCTTTCTCATCTTTCTTATCCATATATATAATTGTTACCAAATTAATTATGCAAATGAAAGGTGTTTCTGATATTTCTTTTGTTAAGACTTGAAAGTGTATAGATACTTTGAAGACCTATGAACGAAAACAAGATAGTTATGCGCTATATATCTCTCATAGCTCAACAAATTTGAACAGACAATAATAATTAGCAAATCCAAATTCCCATTCTAATTATATCCATATGCATGTGAAGGGGAAGAATTTTTACCAGTGATGATTCTGAATATGCATCTACAATTTCATACTCAACTTAGTTTAGGGGCCAAAAGCTCAACACATATGTTACATATAGGTACAAAACTAAAATTTAGGATGTTACTTGTAATGAATAATGAATAAAGTCACAAGTCGAAATATAAATAGAAAAGTTAAGGATACGTATGCTCAGATAGATCAATTGGTTTGTAATATTCACAACAAGTGAATTTCTCTTTGGATTTTAAATATATCTCTAATTTACCCGAATTAGTGGATGGAACCAATGTTAACTGTATAATTAAAACTATATTACACCTTCTGCGCAAGAGTGTTTTGAAGATATATAATTGACCTGTTGAGAAGCTTAGACCACATATGTACATAAGGAGATAAGGTTATGGTATCTCATTGTGACAATGTGTACCATTGATGTATTCTTATCTAAAAACTTTATCATTTTGGTGATAGAAATATATTAGAATGATTACTAAATTTATTATTTTGGTACTATTGTGTATATTGGGTTAAATATCAATTGAATTAAAAACAATCATAAAAAGCTTTATGTATTTTTGTCTAAATATTAAAAAGTCAAATGAGACTTTTTCAATTTTAAAAATAACAGATTTATATATTAAAAAAAATGTGCAGTATGTGTGTGTGTGTGTGTATTGATCGAGCTTAATTGATGATTAATTAATACATCTCTAGCCATGCATAAATCTATCTAAGCCATCCAATGTTCGAGAATTTGTTCAAATAACATAACGATATGTGTGTTCAAAGAAATATAATTGTTATTGTACTCATTGAACTTACTTTTTGACATCGAAAAAAAAAAATCACTAGACACTCAAGGTCATGTGATAAACTAAGAAACCACAACTACCAGTACAATAGAAAATTCTTATTCTGACGACCTTGAATCAATCACAAGAAGAAACAAACAAACAAACAAACAAAACAGTCACCAAGATTTTAACAAATTCAGAAGAAACGAATTCAAGTAAAGAGACTCAAATAATTATTAGAGATGAGCTTAACCAGTCCCACCAAGAATACTCTTGAGCTTCTTCACTACTGCAGCATCAATAAAAGTCGTTTTCGTCACCAATTCCGTTGGCAATTCATTCCCAAACAGGGCAAAATCAAGAATTTGAAGTCCCGGATTAGCACTGCTAAAACTAGCAAATGCAAGAGCCGGTCCTTTTCCGGAATTTATTTGGAAATGCAATAAACCTTGTGGGAATACCATAATATCCCCTTTGTTTAGGGATTTATAGAAAACCTTGTTAGTCGAGGAAATAAAACCAGCAAGAATTGTCCCTTGTATAACAATTAGGACCTCGGATGCACCCGGGTGCGTGTGCATTGGAATAACACCGCCCACGGCTAGGTCTAACCGGGCTAGGGATATGCCTAGACCGTTCACAGCGGGAAATTGGGCTACAAATGCCGGAGTCACGGCAGCTTTGATGAGATTGGTGGTATTTCCGGCAACTCCGAGGCCCGAGTAAACAAAATCCTTTTCGGAAAGGCTGGCAGCCTTCTTGCAAGGGTATCCGGCAGGTCCGTCGGGGAGCGACAGGTCGGCGACGCAGAAATCTTGCACGGATGCATTTGAGGTGGAAAATATGATTGTGAAAATGAAGAGGAGTGGGAGGAACATTTTGGCTAGTTAATTAAATTAATTCTAGGGTTTAGGTGCATGGCTTTCTAGGGTTTGGCATTTATATAGAGCGATGGAATATGGGGTGGATATTTTTTCGAGCCATGGTATTGGTTGTTGAAAGATATGGCAATGACATGCAGAGTTTCACGTGCATGGTTAATATACTAGGAAACGACAGATTTGTGGGGTGTGATGCATGTGAGTGTAAGATATTTCTCCGGACAAAAACAAGAGGGCTCTTTTTGTTTGAAATTGTAAATCGGACCACCTGAAGCATACTTCGAATTTTGTAATACATATGCCTTTGAGCACATTAGGTTAATACATTTATCAAAAAAACAAGGTTAATACCATGTTGTTAACGTATGGATTATCTTCCAAATATTTTTCTTTTCTATCTCTATATCATCGAATCAAACATCCTGTATTGATAACGTGGGATTTGGAATGTACTGTGATCTACAAAACACTTAAAATTTCTATCAAAAATATCAATGTTATCGTAATTTGAGTGGACTTGCGGTCGCTAAATATGACTCAAGAGTACTTGTGGTGGCTTAAATTAATATTCATTAATATTATTTTTTCCCTTTTTACATTTGTTTTTCTTTTTCTCTTTATTTGTGCTACCAATTTCCAAAAGTAGCCTAAATACAAGGTAATTTTTAGTTATTATTGAGTCTACTAGATCAGTTCTGGTTTCCTCCCAGCTTTTCATTTATCTGATAGTTTTCTAAAATGCTAAGATCAACTCTTTTCTTGTATATAGGTCGAACAAATAAAACAAAGCAGACATCTTCTAAAATTAAGGAAGAGGAAGAAGAAAATATCAAAAGGGATTTGATCCCAAGCACATTGGAAAAGCCAAGGCACTGAGCAAACGAAGACATTATGACAACTAAAAAGTGTCCCTGCAAGTCCACCTATTGTCATTTTAGAAGATGCCGTGAAATAATATGTGGATCTTAGGAACTCCCTATCTTCTAGGGCACTTTTAGATTGGCCAAATGTTAATCTTATGTTTGAATTGAAAAAATAAACGTGTAAATTGAATGAAAAAAATTTGTTTAATTGTTTTATTAGAATGGAATGGACAATTCTCATCCCTTCTAAATTTATGAATTTTATTCCTTAAAGGAGGATATGAAATGACTTATTCCACCTGAAATGAAGTTAATTATTTCACTCTTCATTTCATTCCCTTCTCTATTCAATTCATTCACTCATTTCATTCTTTTAATCCAAACGCAACATAAATGTTTCCTCTATTAATAATTTTGTTACCTTCAACTGTAATGCTACGTTTAAATTAAAGGAATGAAAATGAGAATGGAATGAAAAAAAAATAGATATGTGTTTGGTTGCTCTAGTGAAATGGAGTGGACCATTTTCATCTCTTCCAAATTTATAAATTTTATTCATATGAAATGACTTATTCCAGCTAGAATTGAATGAATCATTTCACTTTCCATTCCATTCCTTTCTTTATTTTATTTCACTCTCTATTTTATTCCCTTCTCTATTTCCTTCCTTCACTCATTCTATTCCTTCGAAATAAACTTAGTATAACATTTTACTTTATCTTTTATTAAGTATCTTGATTTATTTGTTACTTTTGAAGACCATGCTCATATATATATATATATATATATATATATATATATATATATATATATATAGAGAGAGAGAGAGAGAGAGAGAGAGAGAGAGATGCATGCAAAACTTCAAGAACTCTTATCTCTATCAAATAATATGGGAGTTATTCTTCATGGAAAAAAATTCTCAATTAAATATACAGAAGATTAATTAGCAAAGAGAAGAACATACTTGAATAAAATTGTACTAAGAAAATCTCATTTTTCGTTTTTATTTTAAAGGTATACAGTGATTACCTTTGACCAGGGCGGCCCTATAGCATAAAAAAAATGCTTGGGCTTTGGTCCTATTTTAAAAAAAAAAAAAAAATTTAAACACCATAAATAATGCATGTAAAAAAAGACCTTATAAAAATATAAGCTCAATCAATCATTTAAGACTCATAGTCCAATACAAATATTAAATACCTAAAAAAATTAACAATATAAAAAAAACCTCATTTAAATAAAAAATATTAATACTCCCTCAATCCCAAAATTAAAGTTCCCCGTTAACTTTTGTAATCAAATTAATCATTTTTAAAATTAATAATTAAACATATATATTTAGATTTTCGAGAAAGTAAACATTGAGATTAGTACTAAATTTTATATAGTTTATAATATTTATAGACTTTTTACATATATATTAAATAATAATAAGATATATTGATTTAAAGAATGATCAATTTGACTATAAAAATTAATAAAAAACATATCAAACATAAAAAAATATTATTTAAAAATATTATTTTAAATCCCAAATTAAGTCAGATTACTTTCGACCAGGGGTATACCTCCGTGTTTGCCATGCAAACAGCATGGGATCGAGTCTCAATCTCATTAAAGGCGCCTCGTTTAAGGTGTTAGTTGTCCCTTTTCACCGGTCAAATCTATTTCTAAATGCAATTTGACTATAGAAATACCATATTTTAATGGTAAAAAATTCCTAAAACACTTTAATTTTTTGCTAAAAAATATTATTATAAGGGAAAAAAGTAATAATATAAATATAAAAAATACAATTCACTTCAATTATAATCTATAATTAACTCTACAATCAATACTACTTAACCATAAAAAAAATCCCTAATATCACCCCAAAAATAAGTTCAAGTAATTATTCTTAACAAATAAGGATGACAGCAAAGACGGAATTTCGATAGTTTTTTAGTTTTTTCATTTTAAATTTTCATAAATATTCAGCTGAATTTTAATCAGGCTGATATTGTCGACAATACTAGTAAATAAAGAATAATAATGCATTTTTCTTCGATTAACATTTGAGTACTGTTACACTTACAAAATATAATTTATAGAATGGTGTGTCAAAAGTATAATTAGTAGATATTTTACCATACACGAATTAATCCAAAATTATGACCAATTATAATTATACACATTATTTTATATATTTTTTTATAATTATTTTTTAATCACCATAGTATTATTGGTAACGTTTTACCATAATTGATGGTGTACTTAGATATGCACTTTTGATAGCCGGGTTTTGTAGCGAACTAAATAAGACTAGTTTCCCCGCATCACAAACACTATATATAAAGGCCCAAAGTTCAAATAAGCCATTCAGGACCCTTCTCAAAACTCCAAAATCCAATAACTAAACCCATATGCAGTAAGAGTCAATTTGTAAACATTTTTAAATAATTTAGATTAAACTATCTCCATACTTAAATATAAGATCAAATTTGACTTTTCAAGATTAATATAAAATAATTTTATATTTAAAATTAATATAATTTATTAAAGTTTTGAAAATCTATTCTATAATGAGAGAGGGATAAAAATAATTGCCCTCACTTGAGGTTCCGTCACAATTTAAAATTTCTTTCTATTTTTATTTTTATTTTCTCTTTAAAAAAAATTCTTTTCTCCTCCACCTTAATTTTCTTTAACGTGTTTTAATTGCACATATGTAACTTTTTTTCTCTATCCTACATTTTAATGTATTCTTAAAATCTCTCGCCCATTTTCTTACACGTCTTTTATAATATTTAATTTTTTTTATTGTACACACATAGTGTGTGACACATATACTAATAATATATAATGGCAAATAGAGAAAAGTAACTTGTGTTCGTAAGGTTGTGTCACATGTAACTTATTTTCTCTCTCTCTCTCTCTCTTATATTTTTATTTATTTTTAAAGTCTCTCACATTTCACACATATTTTATACTTCCTCCGTTTGATTAATATTAATTTTTAAAAATTCAATTTAAGATATTTTTAAATTAAAATTGACATAAATTTAAGGAAATATATATATGTAATGATGTTTTACAATAATTCATACAATGATCTTTGTAAAAAATAGTGGGACCCACCATGTAAGTGATGGGTCCCACTATTTTTTACAAAGGTAAGTGTATGGATCATTGGCCAAATCAGTATACATAGTAAAGCTGTAAATTAAATTAGTTTATTTTAATATATTTATGAATGTTATGAACTACCAAAAAAGTTACTACTACAAATTATAAGATTTATTATTTTAAAAATTTAAATGAAAAATCGTGTCAATTTTGAGTTTGAAAATATTTTAAATTAATTTTTCAAAAATTAATAGTGATTTTCTAATTTTAAACGAAATGAGTAATAATTTTTATTTAATTTTTTTATTGGACACACATAGTGTGTGTTACGAATACTAGTATTTTAGAATGGGTAATTTTTATTAAAGAACGTGAATTATGCCATTTTTAATGATTGCATGTTTTTTAGAAGTTGCTTCCGCCGGGCCACCTATGACACAGTTTTATGGGCCTTTTACCCTTATTCAGAATTCCAAACCAACTCTTATCGCATTAGTGGGCCTTTATCACTCTATCAATACGTGGATTGCCCGAGTATTATAAGCACTAACTGCATCAAGTAAATAAAGAACGTTACTTGGCCCATTACAAATTATATAAAGGGTTCTTTACATTACTATACAACAATTATAAAGTAATTACAACAATATTACTATACAACAATTATAAAGTAATTACAACAATAGTACAAGCATAACATAATTACAAAAATAACAAAAAACACATACCACGTAATATATTTTAATTAAAAATATAAAATTTAAACTGTTGAAATCAAGGAGGAGTGCGGCAGTTACAAAAAAACATATGAACCAAAAACACATTCCGTCAAAATAGAAAAACGAAAAAGAATCGGATAAACATAAAGAAAGAATCCAGAAAACTTGAATCATTTGGAAACCAACATTGACGGCAAACTTGAAGTTCTTGATACCTCCATTGACTGCAATTTTGAAGGGTGTAAACCGCCATTAACAAAAAGCTTGAAGCCGAATCTGGTAAATAGCCCATAAATTAGATTTGCGATGATGTTGGATTACCTTCATATAAAGCATCAATTACATTCGATTTTTATTCCAAACAAATTTCAGCAATTCGTTGCATGAATGTGATAGTTTAGTATGTAAGCAAATTATATAGAAACTATTTACCTCATGATTGCTTAATTAATTGTACTAATTTGGTTACTGTAGAAATTATATTTGGTCGCCATTATTTGATGATTGTAAGTCTTAGTTTGTAAGCATATTGTTGTAAACATTGTATCAGAGTGATTATTTCTTAGTAGAATTATTTTTGGTTACTATATACATCTTATTTGATTACCTTCATACGTTTGTTTGGTTACCTTGACATACAAAAATACAGTATATGTGTAATACATATAGTGACAACCTACATATGACTGTTTGGTCACTTCATGATGGGTTACATAATAGTACTAAATTGGATACATAATACATTATATTTGGTCATCAATGTTTACCAAATTTGTTGAAAATTTGTTACAGAGTAATGATTTCTTAGTAGAATTAATTTGGTTACTATATATCTGTTATTTGGTTACATTTATATGTTTGTTTGGTAACCCTTAACATAAACAATACAATTTATTTATAATAAACAGATTGCTGGACTTATGTTTGTTTGGTCACTTCTTAATTGAGTACTTAATAGTACTAATTTTGTTACTATTTACATTACATTTGGTCACTATTTGTTGATGATTGTATTTGTTTACTTTGTAAACAGATTGGTTGAACATTTGTTTCGGATTAATGATTTATTAATACAATTAATTTTGTTACTATATGCATGATATATGGTTATCATTATATGTGTGTTTGGATACCTTCATATAAACAATACATTTTATGTATAATAAACAGATCGAATTCCTTCAAATGTTTGTCTGGTTAATTAATTATTGATTAATTTATATTACTAATTTGGTTAATTTGTACATTATATCTGGTCACCATTGTTTGATTATTGAGCTTGGTTACTTTATAAACAAAATTATTAATCATTTTATTAGTTCGTAAGCAGAGTGATTGAACATTTGTTTCAAATTAGTGATTTCTTAATACATTAACTCAGGTTACTATATACTTGTTATTTGGTTACTATCATATGTTTCTTTAGTTACCTTAACAAACACAGCACAATTTATGTATAATATATAGATTTGTGTACTACATATGTTTGTTAGTTTACCTCATTTTTACCATATATAGCTCATATTATAACCTTTGACATTAACACATTACTTTTAATGTTTTAGTTATCACACAATGGAGATGATTCCGGTTGTACTTTATTTTAACGGAATGTGGTCAGACACTAACCAATATGAAAATTTTGAAGTTATCGGCATACTAGTCCCATAAACTTGTAGTTTCACAGAATTACACGACTTGATAGACAGTGCATTAAGGATAGACACCAACACAACAAAACTGCCAATCAAATTTCATATTAGAAGTAACATTCTACCAATCAGTATATCAGACGAAGCAACCTTCAGATTCTTTATGGAAGTGGTTAGAAAAGCAGATGAACAAAGGCAATTTCCACTTATAGTAGAAAAGTTGTACATCAATAGAGGCATTACAATATTACAGGGTTCGAGGAATGTCGAAGAACACATTAACCAAGCTGAAAGTCCAGTACGATCAACACAATGGAATTCACAGCTTATACCATTATCTTATCACCAAATTGGAACCCAGTATGTTGACCATCTTGCAATAGAAGCTATTAATCAAGGACAAAGCAGTCAACGAGACTTAGCATATTATGAAGATCAATCTGATGAGGTTATATCTGATCTGCATGGAGTAGATGTGAAAGTACATCAAACTTACAAAGACAAAAAAATATTATCACAAGCAATAAAACTACATTCCATCATGCAAAATCGACAACACAAGGTTGATAGGAGTAGCTGTAGAGACTATGTCCTAATCTGCGTTAAAAATGAAAGTTGCAGTTGGAAGTTGAGAGCATCAAAAATTCGAAAGACCAGTATGTTCAAGGTGAGATACTTTAATGATACACACACGTGTTCGTCCGACATACTTATGGGAGATCACAGACAAGCTAACAATGACTTGGTTAGTCAATGCATAATGCATAGATTAACAGATCCGAAGAAGATATACACACCAACGGATATTATGGAAGACATGATGACAGAATATAACGTGTCTATATCTTACCAAAAGGCCTGGAGATCAAAGGAGAAAGCATTGGAAAAAGTAAGAGGAAATCCACATGACTACTCTTTGATCCCATCATGGTTGTACATGTTAGAGAAAACAAATCCAGGTAATGTTACTCTTTAGTACTTGATTGGTAACCCAATAAAACTAAAATGGTTACCTCTTTATTAAGTGTTGGTTACCAACTGAACTGTAACAAAATTATACCCACTATTTTTAGCTGTTAATCACTATTTCCATAAATATGATATCAGGTTCAGTCACAGCCCTTGAGTTGGAAACTAATGGACGTTTCAAGTATATATTCTTTACCATAGGAGCATCAATTGAAGCATGGCATCATTGCTTCCCAATTATTGTGATTGATGGAACATTCTTACAATCAACCTACGGTGGGACACTCCTCATAGCAAGCACGCAAGATGCAAACAGAAACATTATTCCGATTGCTTTTGCAGTGGTTGACAATGAAAATGAATTATCGTGGAGATGGTTTTTCATCAATTTAAGAAAGGTTTGTGGAGTTAAGGAAGGACAATGCATTATTTCATATAGGCATGAAGCCATTGTTCAAGGACTGAACTTTGTGTTCCCCGATGTCATGCATGGTTCATGTACATATCATGTATTGAGGAATATTAAAAACATATTCAAAAAAAGTGGAGAAGAAGTCAAAAAAGCATACAACGGGGCTTGTAGATCATACACTATTGAGGAATTCAACAGAAACATGGCTGACTTTGATGCAATTGATGTTAGAATACAGACATATTTGGAGAAAGATGTTACATTGGAGAAATGCACAAGGCTTCATAGGGCTGTAAGCAGGTACTCAACAATGACTTCGAACACTGCAGAATCTATAAACAATGCAATCAAGGGAATCAGGGGACTTCCAATTACCACAATGATCGAATGCCTCCGTTGTATGGTTTAGAGATGGTATTTCACACACAAATAAGAAGCCATATCAACATTCACGACCCTATCTACAACAGTAGAGAGAATACTACAGTCTCACATCATGGAATCAAAAAAACATAAGGTAACTAATATTACTTTTACCTTATTACATACATGTTTATTAAAAGTATCAAATGTACTATGAAACCATATAATCCATTATTGGTCACCTGTAGAAGTTTAAAAAAAATTCCAACAATGTATATGCGTTCCATTATTCAGATTTAACAAAAAGTAAAATTTGATACTCAATAACAACAACCACGCAATTTGTTGCAGGTTGAGACGTTTAACCTCGTGATTTTCACCGTTTACGATTCTACCAAACAGTTTATTGTGGACATGGAACGAAAGACATGTACATGCAATAAATTCCAGTACCACGAGATGCACTGTCCACACGCTGCTGCTGTTATAAGCAAAAGAAATTTGAGCTGTTATGATTTTTGCTCAAAAAATACTCAAAAACAACTTTGGTAGACACGTATTCAACTTCTATCTTCCCATTAAATGACATGGATAACTGGGATGTGCCAGAAAAAATAAGAAGCATATGTGTAAAACCATCGAATACAAGAAGACCAGCTGGAAGACCGAAGATAGGGAGGTACAAGCATGGATCAAAAATCAAAATTCAAAACAATTGCAGCAGGTGTCAAGAAAAAGGACACAATAGGAAAACATGTAAAAATCCAACAATTTTACGACCAAAAACTGGTTTGAAGTAGTACATAAGCAACAAAACTGTATGTTAAATAAACGGGGTTATAAATGAAAACTGGTTACCCACAAAACAAAGTACGGTTACTTGTGTATGAATGTTTGGTTACTAATTTTATTATGTTTAATAAACAGATAATCTCACGTCATCACACATGTTGCATGATAACAAACATATTAATATTTAATTAGATAAACAATTATTAAACCCAAAATCTTCTATTTTTCCCTTCTTATATTACATAGTGGGTAAACAAATGTATTCCATTATATGTAAAGAAAACAAATACATTTAACTCCTGTTAAATGTACTTAATTTTCTTAAAGGATATCTATTTACACACATAACATAGTATAGTTACATATGCACAACTCTTTGGTTACCAAATGTATACAATATAAATTTGTTACTAAAAATGGATGTTGACTTAACACATTATCTGGTTACCTAAATGACATAGTTTTCTTACCTTTGTATAATTGTTTTCCAACCAATATAATATTACTTAATAATCATACAGTAAGCTTTAACATAAGGTACAAAAGGAGAAGAAACAGGAGCATTAACAATACTACCTAGACTTGCTTTATTGCTCATAACCTCATTAAATTTCGTTGACTATAACTAAATATTTGGTAACCGTTTCACTGATATAATCTTAATAATGTTGGCTAACATAAATTTGAATTACAAAAAATGAATTACAATTAACACTTAATAAAGAATACCTTTATCAAAAAATATTTCATTTATATGTTTTGGTTACGTATAATTATAAGGTTAACAATTTCATTTCCGTACTGAATTGAAAATGGTTACCCAGAAATATTATTTTGGATACCATTGAACAAACAAAAAAGAATATTTTCTTATTTTTTAGTATATCTGTCATTGCAGCGGTAATCATTGTAATAAATAAATATGCAGCATCAAGACAAATTATAAATGACATTATATCATAATGTAGAAATCGAATGAAAGTAACAAAATAATAACATAAATACTTTTCTAGTAACCTTCGTACAACTGTTTGGCTACAATCTGAAAATAAAGAAATTTTAACAAATTACAAGGAAGAAACATAGTAGAAATTATCTAATCATCTTGCATAAATCTCCCTGGATGTTCTGTATCAAACTCATAACCCTCAATTTGCTTGTTCCGAACATGCATGTAGAGGTTTACACACAATTTCTTCCAGTATTGCAAAATAGGAAATGGGTTTGGAAATTCGCTAAACTTCTGGTGAAGAACATATTCCGCAAAACAAATTGTGAACATTCCACAATCACTGGAAAAAAAGTTTTTTTTTAAAAAAAAAAGTCATAACATCAAGCATTGTACATCAAATAATTAAATAGTTTGAAACAAAATAAACCTTACCCCTCAATTTGTACAGGCATTCCTTCAGCAAATTCAAGTTCGATAAGATCCTTCTCCCCCTTTTGAATATATTGTTCACTTGATAGATCAATATCTGTCCTAGCCTTCCAAAATCCACATTTTGTTAACATCATAGGAAGCAAAAAGATGTAAGCCTCACAAGCATCAGAAATATTTGTCCGCATGAATGACCTGGTCGGTTGAAGTGAATTGTAAACGACTAGACGTCTACGATGAACATCGAATACCAACAAAAACCAATGCTCAGGATCACTCATATGAATGGGGAACAAAACGTAATCAACGTTAACCCATGGTGTGTTCACATTCATAATAAATCCATGAATGTATTTCGTAACATCACCATCCTCAGACAATATATTTGGATCTTGATTATGTCTATGAAATTTATCAAATAACGCATTAAACTTCATATTAAACCAAGTATCCATGTTAGTGGCTCTAATGTGAATATTGTTATAGTGTTTAGCCAATTTTCTGAGATAGTACAACAATATGTCGATATGCTACAAAAAAAAAAAAACATTAGATCCTCATATTCAACTACAAAAACATAAATTATGTTATTAGTAACCAACAATATCAATCCGGGTAAACAAACACATGTAAACAAAGATTTCTTCATATAATTAGTAGTTAACATACATTGAAAACACTGGTTAAAACAAACGATAACATTATTACTCGAATTAACTAACTAATAACCATCACTAACAACAGTGGTAACCAACAAGATTAACTATGTTAATACTACCTTAGCAACATTCAATATAAACTTGAAAGCAGTAACAAACAGCCGAAAAATTAAATGGTGTTTGAAAAGCAATAACTATGCTAATACGACAATAAAAAAAACTGATTACAAATAATGATAACAATGTTTACTAACAATGACAACACTGGTAACCAACAAGAACAAAATTAGAAACCAAAAAATAAAACTATGTTAACCAATCCAATGTATAAAAATAATTGCTCTCGTGTATACTAACAATGGCAACATAAGTAACAAACAAACTAAACATTAATAACTAATATTATCAAACTGGGTAACCAAAACATATAAATGAAATTACCCACGTATAATTATTACTTAACACACAACATCAACACTGGTAATAACAAATAAATACACTGCTAACCAACAATTGCAATATGGTAACTAGAATTTTCATCAGTGGTAACAAACACAATTAACTATGTTAATAGAACACTATAAACAATTGTAACCGACAATATCGATAATAGTAACCAACAATGTCAAAACAATTAACTAACAAGGGCAATCCTGTTAACTAACAATGACAACATTGCTAATCCAACAATGGCAACACTGCTAACTAAGAAATTAAAACACTGGTAACCAACAAGGGAATCATTATTAATCAAAAAAGGCTAAATATGGTAACCAATCCATATTATAAAAAAAAAAAAAACAAGGCATAATTCATAAATAATTTAGTACTATATAATATAAAATTAAAAAGCAATAAACTCAAATCATTATCAAGCCACTATCCCGGAGTCTTAAGTTTGTAAAACCACATCTTAGATGATATTACTATAGATCCAAAACTGAAGGGGGGCTCAATCTTGTCACGTGCTCCAGAAAATTTATCAATCCTTCAATATTAGTAAAATAAAACAAAATATTATTATTTTTTATAAAAATTTAAATTACTCGTCAACTACAAATAACATACATTTTTCTGTTATTCATACCAATCTTAAACCACTGATCAAACAGGGAATCTTCAGACCTAGATGGCATTCCCATACAAACATTGGAAAATGCAGAAACAGCTCTGCGTACTTGAGAATGCCTCACAACAGAACAAGATGAAGCAGAAGAACCAAACTTCGTCGTATATGGAGACCTCATAGCAGCACCCATCACATGAACACGAACAGTTCTTCCACGAGATTTAAAAGCATTCCTTTCCACCTCAATACATTGAACAATATCCTGAGTTAAAAGAATCATCTCATCAATCGCCGAGTCGTTCTTTACCTCCATGTTACCAACCTTAAGCAATTAACAAAAAAATAAAAACAAATAAAATTACAAGTCCAACTACAAACTACAAAATTACTGACAATAACTAAAAAATTGTAACGAATAAACCAGTCCAACGTAGTAAGGTAACTAAATTTAACAAACAACATAAACCTGAACAGGAGTATAAACAACAACTTCTTTCCCCATAACACCGCTTAAATTGTCCAAATTTGTTTCTTCATTGTTTTTGCAATCCTGTAAAAACAAATATAATTAATACTAAAAGACACATAAAAATATAAATAAAAAAACATGTATTCAACCTTGTCATCCTCGAAATCATTGCAAAAACCACTCATACCACCATCCCAATCACAACCAACATCACCAACATCATCTCTGTTATTACCACCAGCAATGTCAGCAACTTCATCTTCATCATTATCATGATGCCTATCAACATCCTCATTTCCACCCACACCAACATGAGTTTGAACATCAAAAGGCTTTGTCAAAATTGACCTCGCGTCATTACAAATCTTAGAACGAAAGACTTCCAAATCATTTTTCAAATCAACCCCAAGCTTCTCAACTTCTTTCTTGACTTCAGTCAACTTTTCTTCCAACGGTCTAACACGTGCATCAACAACATTTTTAATATCATCAAGGGTATAACAACCATCTCCACCCATTTTGGTTTCACCCCCTTTAACGGCATCAACTTTAACAGCAGTAAAATACCCAGATTGAAAATGAAATCTATCTAAATTCAATTGTTCCTTCTCAGAAGCCGTATGGCTGATTAATTGAATCATCAATTGAAACAAATTCAAAACATTAAATAAGGCATCTATAAAGACATGGAACATTTAAAAAAAAAACTACAACAATAACAATATATAAATATAAGTAACCAACAATATATACAAAGGTAACCAAATATAATGTAATATGTAACCAACATACCTGTGGTGTACCAAAAACCAAATCATGCAGCCTGCCCTTATTGGGAGCCTTCCCTAACTCCTTCCATCTAAATAACCTAACATCTGAAAGCCTATTATCGATGCAGAAACCCTTAACCTTCAGACTAGGAATGGTTTCAAACAAGAAAACTTGAAACACATATGGTACTCCGTTCAATTTATACAATTTACAATAATTGTCTTTGAAAAAATTATATACAACCCTGCCCTTACTGCCCTTAGTTAACTGTCCCTTCAAAGCAATGGATAATGACCTCTTTGTCATCTCATATGCAATTTTCCCCCAGGGATAACTGTTGAGGTCGCCATAAGAAATGTAGTTAAGCAATACCTCGTCCACATGATTTTCCGAAACAGATGCTAGGAGAAAATTGAAGACCAACAATATGGCAGACATCCCCGCCGCCTCCTCATCATCATCAAACACAGCAACCCGATACACCCTCCCAATACTGCTGCGCGTCACTACCTCACCCCCAAAAAACTTTTCAACCAACTGATTCTCCCTCCCCCTAAATACTGAAATATCTTCATCCCCTTGACCACGCAGACCAGAAATCAAACAAAACTCAGGTAACCCAAATCTTACCCGTGTCTCACCAAACATAAACCACATCTCACCTTTATCGGTTTGGTAAACCTCCCTCACCAATGCCTGATGTATTAACTGAGAAAACATCATCGTCTCTCCAAGATTTACAAAGTTTCCAAAACACGACGACATAAATATCTCCATTTGAGAAGCAGGCAATTTCTGCATGATCAGATTGCACACCTCCATATCGGACCAATAAACAATTTTTTCATTGAAATTTTGATGATACTCGCCGTAGCATAAATCCCAAATCTGCAAAATACAAATCATTAGCAAAAAAATAAGAAATAATGATCACAAACCAAAAACTTTATAATATAAAAAAAATAAAACAACTAACAACAAATAAGGTTTCCAAACATTTAAAAACAACCAAAAAAAACACACCTTCATATATTTTTGACTTCTAAAAATATTATTCGAATTTGTATTTGCCGCATAATCTTAAACTTCATTACCAACTTTAACTGGCTCAACTTCGAAATCAGATTCTGGAACAATCAATTCATTGCTCTTCTTTACAAAATGTCTCATCTTTGAAGGATTAACCGAATAATCAGCCTCCTTATTTCTTTTACGTGTTTTAACCTTCCCATCATTCTTCTTTTCACCGACCATCACAATATTATTTCTTTTATAAACCATCCTATACAAAATCAAACGAAATAACACAAGAACACATATTCAAAATATAAAAATGTTACGTGAAAATTATAACATTGTAAATACAAAAATACAAAGTTAAACTAAGTAACCAATTACTAACATGAAATAAAAAACGACGACCGCCCAAAAACCACTTCTGATCACAACCAACGACAGCAACACCAAATAAAAAAGAAAACAATAACCGAAAAACAAAAGCCAAACAATGCCAAATCCAAGCAATAAACAACAAACACCACAATGGAGAATTCAATTGAAGACGAAAATTGAAATAGATTAAAAGAACATTTTACCTTCAAAGTACCAAATTAGAAAACAAGGGTTTCCAAATTAAAAATATTCAGTAAACAAAAAGACTACCAAAAAACGAAAACTTAATCCATCATAAGCTAATAAATTCAAAGTTCCACAAAAAAAACAACTAAGCAATACTAAGGTAACTAATTAAATCACGAAACTAAATTAAAGGAACAACAACTACAATACTTTTATAAATAAAACATTAACTTAAAACTATGCTATTACAACCATGGCAAAACTGATTACCAACAATGTCAACAATGTTTACTAACAATGACAACACTAGTAACCAACAAGAATAAAATTAGTAACCAAACA